>JAVUPR010000410.1:1035000-1635000 GCA_036785695.1 Gentiana straminea | reverse complement strand
GGCAGAGGCAGAAATAGCAACAACAATAACAATTATCAAGGACAAGGCAGGGGCAGAGGTGCATCAAATCAGAGAGGTAGGTCTAGAGGAAGAGGTAAAGCTGGCTACAATAACAGTGGAGCTAGGCCTACATGTCAGTTGTGTAACAAGTCTGGACATACTGTGATTGAGTGTTGGTACAAGTTTGACACCAACTTTAATCCTACAACACCAGGTCAAGGAAATCAGGGCAATACTCAGTCTCATGCTGCTTATCTTGCTGGTCCAGAAACTCTGAATGATCCAAATTGGTATGCTGACAGTGGTGCTACTAATCATATCACCTCAGATCTTGGCAAAATTCAACTGGGAAATGAATACAATGGCTCAGAAACTGTGGGAGTAGGTAATGGTTCACAACCTAAGATTGCTCATCTTGGTTCTACTACTTTTCCTGTGTCTAGTTCTAATTTACACTTGAATCACATCTTGCATGTTCCCACTATCACCAAAGATCTTGTTAGCATTTCCAAATTAACTTCTGATAATCATGTCTGTGTTGAATTCACTAAACTTGGTTGTATTGTTAAGGACAATGTCACAGGGCAAACTCTACTCCAAGGTAAAATGGTGAATAGCCTATATCGGTTTCCACTTCCACATCAGAACTCCCTTCAATCCAGAAATTTCTCCACAACTTCCAGTGTCCAGCAGCTCTCTTCTCAGCAGTATGGTGATTGGAACCCTAAGTCTTTTGTCAGTAGTATGGTTAGGCCTAAGAATGATGTCCTATGGCATAGAAGACTAGGACATCCATCTGTTAAAGTCCTAGGTCAAATTTTGAAAAAGTGTAATGTTCCTTTCAGTAATGATTTAAACTTTTGTGATGCTTGTCAATATGGGAAAAATCATGCTTTGCCTTTTAATAACTCTGAAACTATTACTACTTCTCCCCTGGTACTTGTTCATACTGACTTATGGGGGCCAGCACCTGTTCAGTCAGTTTCTGGTTTCACATACTACATACATTTTTTGGATGACTACTCTCGGTTTACCTGGATTTACCCCTTAAAACTTAAATCATATGCCTTACATGCCTTTTTGCACTTCAAAAAACTTGTGGAAAATCAATTCAATTTGAAAATTAAAACTGTGCAATCTGACTGGGTGGGAGTATTGATCCTTTGCTCCAGTCCTGAAAGAGTATGGCATTCACTTTAGGCATCCATGTCTTCATATACAAGAACAAAATAGGAAAGCTGAAAGGAAGCATAGGCATATTACTGAATTAGGGCTTACCTTCATGGCACATGCCAAAATTCCCCTTAGATTATGGTGGGAGAGTTTCAACATGCAGTCCTTTTATTAACTCTATGCCAACTCCTGTTTTGAAAAATTTATCACCCTTTGAAAAAAAATTTAACACTTCACTTGTTTATACTAATCTTAAAGTTTTTGGATGTGCTTGTTTTCCTCTTCTTAGACCTTATAACAGACATAAATTTGATTTTCACACCCAAAAATGTGTGTTTATTGGAGTCAGTTATACTCATAGGGGTTTAAGTGTCTACATCCCACTGGAAGAGTCTATATTTCTAGGCATGTGATTTTTAATAAGGATGAATTTCCCTTTCAGTTAGGGTTCACACCAGCTGCTAAATCTATCCAATCATCCACAACTAATCCTTATGTCTCTCTTACCTCTACAATCTATTCTGATTTCTGCAATTCCTTGGATACTATCTCAACTCCTGTGTATGAGTCTAATACACCTATGAATGTACCCAATTCACCTACTCCTCTGTCCCCTCCACACATCACAGATGACAGTCCTGTTTATGATTCATCACTTGATATTCCAGACTCCCCACTGCATCATCAATCACCATCTCCACAACCTTCTCCTATTGCATCACCATCATCTTCACCCTCACCATCTCCACCACTACCACCGCCCCTCCCTACTCATTCCATGCAAACAAGATCCAAGAATGGTATCTTCAAGCCCAAGACCTACTCATTCCTAGCCACAGCCTCCCCTACTTCCAAACCTGAGCCTACCACAGTGACTGAGGCATTGAGTCAACCTCAGTGGTTGGATACCATGAAATCTGAGTATGCAGCTCTGGATAGAAATCACACATGGGAGCTTGTTCCTCCCACCAAGCATCAGAAACTCATTGGCAATAAGTGGATTTTTAAGTTAAAGCTTAATCCATATGGTACATCGAACAAGCACAAAGCTAGACTTGTTGCACATGGATTCAGTCAGAGTTATGGCATTGACTTTCATGATACTTTCACTCCTGTCATCAAACCCTCTACTATTAGAGTTGTGTTAGCTATTGCAATTCATTTTAATTGGGATATACAGCATATTGATGTAAATAATGCTTTTCTCCATAGAAGATTGCATGAGGACATTTTCATGCCCCAGCCAGCTGGTTTTGTGGATCCCAACAAGCCACACTATGTGTGTCATTTGAAAAAATCTCTGTATGGGTTGAAGCAAGCCCCTAGAGCTTGGTTTGATGCTTTGAAGAGTTACCTGCTGCATCTAACTTTCAAACAGTCTACTTTTGATACTTCCCTGTTTATTTTTAAAGATTCCAAGGTTACTGTTTTTGTGCTTGTTTATGTGGATGACATTTTAGTCACAGGTAATTCTAATGCTGCCATTACTACCTTCATACACAAACTAGATCAGCAGTTTGCTCTCAAATCTCTAGGCTCTGTTAGTCATTTTTTAGGGATTGAAGCCTATAGAGATGCTTCTGGATTATATCTTACTCAAGCTCATTATGCCACTCAACTACTCCACAAACTTGGCATGGACAATATTAAACCCTGCAGTACCCTTATGGTTATACATAAGAGTACTCTTATTCCAAATGCTTGTCCTTTGATGCAGGATCCTACTTTGTACAGGAGCACCATTCGGGCCCTTCAGTACTTAACTCTTACTCACCCTGATCTTGCATACAGTGTCAATACCCTCAGTCAGTTCTGTTGAAATAGTGTCCTAAACCCAATCGGGTTGGACCGGATCCCACCGGGTCGGATCATTTCCACTATTTCTTTATGTTTATGTATATATTAAATGGCTTTTATGTTGTCATATATATGTTCTTTTAGTGAACCAATTATGAATTGTTATATGATAACGTCCTTAGTATTAAACTGTGATATGATAGGCGATTATGGTTGATGAGATCTCTAATCACTTTAATAAGTTTGATACTTAAATGTCTCTAGGCTGATGTACTATTAAACGGGACATTGATAGTACGAACAGACTAGCACGTATTAGATGTCTTAAGTCTTTAAGGGCAGGGATAGATCTCGTCTATCGAAGTGAAGAGACACTTGTACTGTATGTGGACGTGTATTAGAGAATGCGTACGTTAGACTGACCCACTTACATTAAGTGTCGCACTATGTGGCAATTGTGTAATTATCCTTTAGACCGGAGTCTTCATGGCATCACGGTGTGGATTGTCATGCTTGGACACTATTGAGGTTTCCTCTAGCCACGGGGCGATCACGCGGTAGTGATTGGGTGTGATACTGAAGCATGCGGAGTATACATGTTTGGTCGTCTGGGAATCAGTAGGGGTGAATATCCGAAAGGGCCTTCTTATAAGGAATGTCTTACTCTCGTGAATCTTTGCAAAGTGGAAGTAAATGAGTTACTTCGAGAGAGCTTGATATCCAGATTATAAGATACGGTCGTTAATGTTTGACACTCGACGTACGACCGTATGGATATTATTACGGCGATAGGATTGTAAGTTACACGGTAAGCGTTTCACATGAAAGGTAGTAGTCATTGCATTTGACTCTTCCGATGATTGGGGGTCACGGTGTGTTGCTAGACTCTATCCCGTGATCGTTAGGTATGAAGGGCATTTTCATAATTTGCACTTTGTGTCTACGGCCAACATATTCGGAAGCCTATCGGGTCACACACATATGAACATCTAGCCGGATTAAAATATGGTTATAGATGATAACCAAATAAGGAAAGTTTATCTCGTACTATAAAGGTTATAGTGGTAAATTAATATGGTGGTATTTATTTATTATGAATGAATTAAATACAAGATATTAATTATGTTGATTAATTAAATATGTATATTGATACATATAATTTCGAATTACATATATATGATATACATGTATTTTGTAAATTAATTAATCATGGCATTATATTAATTAAAGAATATTCTGGAAGCCAATAATTGGCTATATGGGGCGCCACATTGAAGTGTACATGATACACTTGGATTGTGCAATTTAATTAATAAGATTACCATAATATTAATATTAGATATTAATTGATTTTGGAAAAATAGATTTATGGTAATAAGATAAATATAATCAATATAAGATATTGGCAATATTTAGATTTTATTTAATATGAGATATTATAATAAAAGAGAAAAATCAATCTAGGAGATTTTCCTTATTTTATTGGGAAAATGTTTTCTTCTCCTCCACACCTCTTATGGCGCCACCTCCTCTATGTTAAGGAAGTGGGTGTCAAGTTCTTTTGTACATCACAATTCCAAGAGCTAATAGTTCTTGTGTAAAATAGAGAACATCCTATAGAGAGTTGGAGAGAGGGGAAAAGGGCCGGTCTAGCAACCGGAGTTTTCCAATAGCAATCCATGATGGGATTCCAGCGGGTTGTTTGTGTGGACTAGCGGTAGAGGCCGAACTCTTGGGCGGCTCTATGCAGAACTACTCTCCTTAGACGGTCAAAACATCGATCTTTTAGATCAATCAAGGTAACCACCGTCTACTAGCTTATTTGTTAATTGCTTAACGAAGTCGATCTTGGGTAAAAGGAAATCAAAATTTTGAATTCTGCTGCGTTCCCGCGTAGATTTCCTAACAAGTTCATGGCTTCTCCTACATATATTCACTGGCAAGGGGTCAAGAGGCTCCTTAGATATGTGAAAGGGACTTTGCACTTGGGTTTACACACTATAAAAAAAAACACTCTATTGCTACACTAGTGTTTGCCACACACACTAAAAAAGTGTGGCTAATAGCATTTGGTTAGACTCATTTGCCACGCTTATGTGGCAAAAAGTAAGGATATAGCAACACTTTGTTTGTTGTGTGGCAAACAATAGTGTAGCAAAAAACTGTTTTTCTTGTAGTGACAGTTCAAGGCCTCACCTGCATTTAACATACAAGGGTATTCTGATGCTGATTGGGCTACATCCCCTCATGACAGAAAACTTGTCTCTGGTTTCTGCATTTATCTAGGCTCTTCTCTTGTTTCCTGGTCTTCAAAAAAACAGCATGTAGTGGCCAGGTCCAGCACAGAGGCAGAATACAGGTCCCTGGCTCAAGCTGCTGTAGAGGTCACCTGGTTAAAGTTTCTTCTCACTGAACTTGGCATTTCCTTGTCTCAGCTTCCTGTTCTGTGGTGTGACAACACCAGCGCAACTTTCTTAGCTCATAATCCAATGTTCCATGCTCGGACCAAACATATTGAGTTAGATGTTCACTTTGTCCGGAATCAAATCCTAGCTAAACAGCTGTATGTTTGTTATGTTCCTTCTGCATCTCAGCTTGCGGATACTTTGACAAAACCTCTTGGAACTACTGCTTTTGCTGCTGCTCGAGCCAAACTCAACTTAGTGGACACCAAGTTTCATTTGAAGGGGGGTGATAAAGATATAGATATGTAGTTCCTCTTATTATGATAAGTGAATAATAGAATGACAAGTGTCATCTTTTTTGTTATGAGTGTGGCACTATCTAGACTATTAGATAGTGTTTGTAGTATCCCTAAGAGATGTGATAAGGCTGTATCGGTGGTGATATAAGGTGTAATCCTCTCTGCTATAGTAATCAAGAACATGATTATCTTCTTTAGTATTATTCCAGAAAATATAAAACTTTAAGTGTACATGTATCTCGATTTGCACCATACATTGATTCTAGGGATGGAAGTGGTAGGGGACCATTTATGTTGCGGTTCAACCTTTTTTTTTTCCAGAGATATGACAGATTCAGAAAAAAAGTTTGTTTTTCAAAAATAAAAAAGTTTGGATAAATGTATATTTATACAAAATTATACGTAACAAAATCTATTCTCAGATCTTTAAAATTGGAATCTTCTCATTACTTGTATTTTTTTTTATGAGGAGGCATTACTTTTTTTTTTTTTTGACCAAGGCATTACTAATTAACATATAAATTTTTAGGGGATATATATGAATTGTTTATTATTCTCTCCTGAAGTCTTTTTCGCATACAAAAACTATATTAAATTAAAGACAATATGATTTATAGGTGTTGATTATTTGACTCCTTGTAACTTGGCTTTATCTTAATTAGTGGAAATCTTGGATCTAACTATGATGAAATTAAAGTACGAGCATTATAACCTTATATAAGTATTGCCTATGAACTAGACCAGAGGTTAGGTGAGTTGTACTCGACACCACCTAACAACCAACTTAACAGCTTATATACGCTCGATGACGATCTGTGTTCGAGTCCCATTAGAGCATCTCCAACCGTTACCGACAGATTTAACATCAAAACATCAATTTGGTGTAACTTTTACACTAAATTTTATCCGTCAACTTTTACATCAAAAAGGAATATTTCATCTTAAAATTTAATTATATATTAAAAATAAATGTATTATTATTTAGTTGTGCATTTAATTTTCATGACAAATGTATTATTATTTAGAAGGGAATTATAATTAGATTAGGAAATTAAAAAAGAAAAAAGAAAAAAAAAAGCTATCTTATCTCCGCAAAGAAAAAGAAAGAAAAAAAGGGGTGAATAGTGGTTGTCGGGTAGCAAATTTGATTGTAAAATCTCCCTCCCCCAAAACAATTTGATGGTGAAATTAAATGTGCATTGGAGATGGATTTTTCACCAATTTGTTGTTTTGGTGATTAATTTGGTGTAGCCCTGAAGTTACTCTTAGGAACTGACGATACCGGGTTACGCACCTCGATATATCATCATCGAGTGGACCTTATGGATTAAATATTTACTTAAGGCGCGTACGAGCGGATGAGGCATGCCGCGTCGGACTATCGACTTGGAAGCCATGGCACGCATGTCGATCCTCGAGCCTGAAGTATGGCTAGGGATTCGAGGTCACGACTAGTGACTTACGGGCAGTGCGGGACGTGAGTTCCGGGAGTCGATCATCCCAAGTCGGGCGGATCGATATCGAGAACGAGTCCACACCAAGTTTACGTTGGCCCGCACCCACGGGGGTAACTTGGGCAAGAGGTAAAGTCCAATTAAGGGTAAATATGACAATAGCTACAAACCGACTCATATTAGGGTTAGGTCCAAAGATTGTCCTTATATATACAACGTTCCAGAACTACGGATGGGCGATTCCCGGAATAATAATAGGATACGTAGGCGGCTCTAGAATTCCAAGACTCGGCCGCAAATATACAAAACCCCTTCTTTGTTCTTGGCATTAGGGTTCTTGATTATTCATCATTAACATAAGAAAAAACCCGGATCTTTAGGGTGACATAATTTGTCATCGCCAAGAACATAATGTGTGTGTTAAAAACCTTTCGTATCCTGAAAAGGGAAAAAAAAAAAAAAAAAAAAAAAAAAAAAAAAGAAGATTAGGTGAGTTGAGTTGGGCCATTTTTTTTTTCTCTCTCTCTTCTTTTTTCATGTGCTTCAAAATGATTATTTTGTTCCCTAAAAGATGATTATATTGATCATACCTAGTTTCACTAATTTGGGGGAGGGAAATTTGGAAATCAAGCGCCTGTGCGGTTGACATTTTTTTTCCCCCAGATCGGACAGATTCTGGTTTTCTTTATGTCTCCAAAGAAATTTCTATATTACCAAAACAAGGGCCGTAGAAAATAAATTAAGTTTTACTTAATCATATGAAATTAAATAGATAGCCCATGTTGAAACTCTTTACTTAATCATATCTATAATTGGTGCCACTTAATAATGTTACATAAGATAAGTAAATCTTATTTACATTATTTATCATATAAATAATTTACGACTAATATATAAAATGAAAACCTAATTTTCAATTAGCTAGTCTAATTATACACTTAGTTTTAGGAAACTTTTTCCCATTTAATCTAGAAGTGTTTCTAATGTGATTTACATAAGTAGTACTAGTTAACGTGAGCCGTGCAAGGCATATCGGACTCAACACAAATCGTTATCAACGATAATGTCAAAGAATAGATCCCCAACGTGAATTAAATTGAGTAAACTTAAACCGTAACAAATTCAAGGCACAAGACAAAAAGAGCAAGAGAAATATATCACATTTTCTCCAAGAGGTAGCTCTTTCTTAGAGACGTGAAGATTATGAATCACCTCTCTTTCAGCCCTATCAGTAGTTTCATCTATAAAATAAACTACAATATGATGTATCGGAAAACAATGTCATAAAGTCGATCACTTTAGTTTGAATTTACGCAATGAAACATTATAGAAAAACAATAAGCGGACCATAACTACACGGTCAAATCTCCCGGGACGTATTAGCTTCCAGATAATTAATATGCTTGAAAATATGTTTCACTCATTTTCTATACGACATTTCTCTTTCTTATCATTAATGAATACGCCATTGATATCGTGTTCATTCATTTGGTAGAAAAAAACACGTGTCAAACGGTCTGAAGAATATATAAAAAGTGATTTGGTATTCCAACGTCAATTTTAGTGACGTTCGTACTGCAAATGGCCGTCAGTTCCACCGACGTTATGTTGTTCAAAATAATAAAAATATTTAATGTGGTGTCCACACGATTTTATTCAATTGTAGTGTCGAAATCGAAATTTTTTGGTTGATTGAAATTTAAAACTGAATCCGCACTGTCATCGAAATTTTTCGGTTGTTTAACATTTAAAGCCTCATTCGATTTATATATAACGATAACCGAAATTCCGGTTTTTATCGAGAAAAAAAAACCTGCTGTATTTAAAAAAAAACCACGTGTCAAACGGTCTGAAAAATATAAAAAATGATTTGGTATTCCAATGTCAATTTTAGTGACGTTCGTACTGCAAATGGCCGTTGGTTCTACCGACGTTATGTTGTTCAAAATAATAAAAATATTTAATGTGGTGTCCACGGTTTTATTCAATTGTTGTGTCGAAATCGAAAATTTTCGTTGATTGAAATTTAAAACTGAATCCACACTGTCAGTTGGAGGTATTAAAATTGAACAGTATCGAAATATACACTTTGTTGTGTATAATATTCAATTGTTGTGTCGAAATCGAATCGAGAAATCGAAAATTTTCGGTTGATTGAAGTTTAAAGGCTTCTTCGGTTTATATATAACGATAGAGTAATGATAGAGTCACAACGAATTTACACAACGGATTGACACAACAATCATCTACACCCTTCATTGTTGTGGGACTTTAATTGATTGATCTAGGTCCCACAACAGTGAAGGGTGTAGATGATTGTTGTATCAATCTGTTGTGTAAATTCGTTGTGACTCTATCATTACTTATAACGATAACCGAAATTCCGGTTTTATCAAAAAATAAAAAAAAACTGCTGTATTAAAAAAAAAAAAATTAGGAGCGACGTGTCAGCCCAAAAGACTGCCACATAGCCTCTTGTGTGCAAAGCCTCTTGACTATATAAGATAAGATATAAAAATGTTTTTGTAGGGTCGTATGTCAATATAGAACACCGCATTTTGGGGAAATAATTTAATTAGTCTTGGATTATATTTGAAGTCAAAGACTTTTTTTTTTTAAAGTATTGAAGTCAAAGACTAGGAAATCAAAATGTGCCAATTTGAAATCGCACTAGCTAGCTAAGCCGCCCATGAAAGATGAGAGTGCCACGTTAATTTTTGATGTCCAAATTCACGGCACCATATCAAAAAGATTACATGTCTAATTCAATATAAGTTTGTTGGAAACAATTAATTTTATGTGAGCCATATTAATGCTTTAATAATTAAACATAAGCTTTCTAATCATGTTTCCTAGTCCATTAAAATTATTATTATTATTATTATTATTATTATTCCACTATAGTCGGTTTTACCGGCAGATCTAGAAAATTTTCTCAAAGAAGGCATGAGAGTAAAAAATTTCAATATGTATAGTAAAATTTCTCGATTCTCAGTGGAGGCATTGGCCCCCCACCTTACATGCTTTGGGTTCGTCCTTGATCCGTCTTCCTAGTCTTTATGCATAATCTTGTACAACAAGTAAATTATTTGTTGAATATGTTTGACAAGTATATATGAGTCTGAATCCTCTGTATTGAGTGCCTTCCAGTGATTTCTACGGTGTAGTAAAAATTTGGAAGATAAAGTTGTTGGAATGATACATGTAAAATCAAGATTAATGATGGTGTTGTCTAAACGTTTACACATGTCAGACTCGTTCTAAATTTAAAGGA
This sequence comes from Gentiana straminea, assembly GCA_036785695.1. NCBI lineage: Eukaryota > Viridiplantae > Streptophyta > Magnoliopsida > Gentianales > Gentianaceae > Gentiana > Gentiana straminea. The sequence goes on along the minus strand of JAVUPR010000410.1, from coordinate 1,624,598 downwards.
AAATCGAATTTCTTTAGGCATACATGATATGGTTGGTTGCAAGTGCTTATACAAAATTGGAATATTTAAAGTTTTTAATTAAAGGTGCTATTGTTATCATAAAAGCTTGTAAATAGAAATTATAGGCATTGTATGATGACATGAAAATTGATGAGAAGAAGGTTTACCAATATTTATTATTTTGATTATTTGAACTTGTCCATAGGTGAAAATTTAATATATATATATATATGTGTGTGAGTGTGTGTATTTATATGTGAAATTGATCCTCATGATGGACACTTGGTATTGGCGGAATCAGAGGTTGCATCGTATGGGAGACCAACTCCCCCAGTGGAAGTGTTCGTCCCTCAGGTAGTTCGTAGAGCAAGGGAGTTGAAAATAACTTGAAAGAATTAGGAGTTACTATAGTAAAACTTTGTTTTTATTATGTGGGTTGTATATGCATGGACATGTGTTGTACATATTTTTTTACATGAAGTTAAATGAAAATCCGGTTTACCCAAAAAAAATAATCCTCAACATATTGTATAGAGATCTGTAATATTATGTATTGATTCACACCGAATTGTAATTATACGAATCTAAGTATAAAAGATAAAAAGTCGGGGAAAATGATTTTGGCACCGATTTAGTGCACCACTCATCCTCCGAATTTGCAATGTATGGTGCAGCTTTATTGTGGTTTATTTTTAAATTTTTTTTCTTAAGTGTATGGTGGAAAAGGTTTGTGTGTGTATTTGTGTAGACAAGAGGTGATGCCTCTATCATTGTCCAAAAGTCTGATATACCTAGTGGTGGCCAAATGAGTAAACCGACACCCCCCCCCTTAACCGGAACCGCCGGCTTTGGTATTTTCCGGTTGGGGCCGGTTGACAAACCGTCGGTTGGTTTGAACCGCCGGTTGGCAAAACCGGCGGTTGACGGTTACAAACCGCCGGTTGCCGGTTGGTGCCGGTTAACGGTTTGTCCGGTTTGCTCCCGGTTCCGGTTACGGTTCAGATCACGGCTCAGGCCACGGTTTTAAAATTTCATAATTTTTTTTTTATAACTTTTTTCATATAATACTTATTATTTTCACTATAATAACAATTATTATTCTTTTTACTATAATTACTAAAACGATTGTAATATAATATGAATTTTTTTTATAAATAGTTTTATATTCGGTTTTAAATATAATAGTAATATTGCGTTATTTATTTATATATAAAATATGTTATTTTTAAAAATTATGTTATTTTTTCAACGCTTGTACCGGAAATTCGGTTGCCTACGTATCTTTTATATGTAATCGTGTCGGAGGCACGATACATATAAAAAAATCAAAGCGAACGTAGTTCTTATTGTTTTTTTTAAAGTTTTTTATAGTTTGTTTGATAGGTTATTATATTATTTTATTATTGTTGTTTTATTGTCTTTTATAGTTTTTTTATAAGTTTTTTTAGTCGGTTTTAAGTATACGTTGATTAAAAATGTTGTTTAATTAAATATTTATTGAGATATAATGTTTTTTTATTTATGTAAATTGTGTTATTTTTTCAACACTTGTACCGAAAATTCGGTTGCCTACGTATCTTTTATATGTAATCGTGTCGGAGGAACGATACATATAAAAAAATCAAAGCGAACGTAGTTCTTATTGTTTAATTTTTTTTTTTATAGTCTTTTATAGTTTGTTTGATATGTTAGTATATTTTTTTATATAGTGTTGTTTTTTTATATTGTGTTGTATATTGTTGTTTTTATATATAGTTTTTGTTTTTTATATAGTGTTTATATAGTGTTATTTTTTATATAGTGTTTTATAGTGTTGTATTTTTATACTGTTTATATAGTGTTGTTTTTTTATAGTGTTTATATATTGTGTTGTTTTATTATATAGTGTTGTTTTTTTATAGTGTTTATATTGTGTTTTTTTTTATAGTGTTTATATAGTGTTGTATAGTGTTTTTTTTTATAGTGTTTATATTGTGTTGTAAAAAAAAATTAATTTATCTAACCAATTTTACGTATAACTAAAACCGAATTGAAGTAACGATTAAATCAGAACAACTTCAAATTTCGGTTTAGTCAAGTAAATTTGATTATAAAATTAAATTTTTTATACACTTGTAAATAAATTAGTTGAATAAAAATACAAACAAATTTACTTGTAACTAAAACCGTATTGAAGTAACGATTAAATCAGAACAACTTCAAAAATTGGTATCGTAAAGTAAATTTGATTGTTGTTTTTAACAACTAAACCAACTTGATAATCAAAGAAATGAGTAGAAGATTTAAGAAATTAGGGAAGAAGATGTAAGAATGGTGTAGGAAATTCGAAATGGATTTGGGAAGTATTTATAGAATTTTTTGAGGTGTTTGGAATATATATATATATATATATAGCCGTTGCAAATCTGACCGTTGGGCCGGTTTAACCGGCGGTTCCGGTTCCGGCCGGTTTTCGCCGGTTCCGGCCGGTTCGGTTCAACCGCCGGTTCCGGGCCGGTTCCGGTTCAACCTAAACCCTAACCGTACTCTAACCATCTAACCGGCGGTTCACCCAACCGCCGGTTACCCCACCTGCCGGTTAGATAACCGCCGGTTCCGGTTATTTTGGCCACCACTAGATATACCTCAGATCTGTATTTTATAATTCTACAACCGCCTCCAAATGAAATACTAATAAAACAATTATTAATAAACATAAGTAATTATTGGTTGATAAAATATCAAACTTTTCTATAATAAACACTAGGGAGGAACTGGTTGAAATGACAGGAGACCACTAAACTCTCCTGTGGCACATGTTAGATTTGCCACATTTTCTTGATTAAAATAGGAAGATCTTAATTAAGAATTTAATGCTCCAAACAACATTAAAAGATGTACGTAAAATAAGGCACTTTGTCTACCAATAATAAGGGAGGTAATAACTTACTACTACCTCCGTCCTTTAAAAAGTGTTTAATTTTTAAAAATAAATTATCTTATAAAAAGTGCCAATGTGGAAAATCAATACATCATTAAATACATTTTTCCAAACATACCATTACCATAACATTTAATGTTTTATATTCATTTCATATTACAATAGAGTATTTATTATATAAGAATGGTGTATATGTCCATTAGCACTTAAAATACAATATGTTAATTGTTTTTTTAATATATGTGTACTATAAAAAGTGGACACTTTTTATGAGACGGAAGTAGTACAATTCTCTGTGATTTTATGTCATTTTTTTTATGGTGTTGTTTTGTTTCTAAACTTTGATGTTTATGCTTTTGTATTATCTAAAAAGAAAATGATAAAGTCCCCGACTTTATTCTCACCCATCCCTCGGATCCTGTTAATTTATTATCCATATGTTTTTATTTCTTATAGAAAGTTGTATGGATGCAGGGATGTTCGGTGCTTTTGTCCGGGGATGAATCCGATGTCTAAATCACCGTCCTATCTAAAAACCCCAAAAGGAAGAAACTCCCCCGTTGAATCATTTTTTTATGTCAAATTTATGTGCACCATATTTTTGTGCCTAAATACTTTTTCGTTTTTATTTTTATGACTTGTTTTGTATATATTATTTGATGACATGTTTTGTTTTAATCGGATACAAGGATAATTAACAACCTCCTTAATAAAATTTCCACACACGACGTCGACAACGAAAATAAAACAAGACAACCAAGCAAAAGTGGGAGGGGGTGGGGTGGGGTGGGGTGGGGTAGGATAGGGAATTTCAACAACAATTATTATCACAAAAATAATTGCAAAGCCGACATGAGTTTTTCTTTTTTTTTTTATTTTTTTTTATTTTTGTAGCCAAAACAACTCCCTTTCATCCAGAGGACATCTTCCATTCCATTGTCATATACTTACAATAATGAGTATGTGTACTTAAAAATATCTTGTATACATACATACACAAATACATATATCGTACACTTTTCTGAAGAGCAATGTTGACATCGTTAGATTTTAAACTGAATATAAATTATGTGGTTCAGATTGTTATGATTGTTTCAAGAATCGATCAAATCCCTTCCAAATGAAGTGAGTAGCGAAAAATTAAAAAATCTCCTTTCCTTACCCTTTCCATAAGAATATCCTACGTACGTATAGGTTCATGATATCTGATTTTATTCGTAAACTAAGAATCATAGTTTCACCGGACAAGGTAAACTAATTAGTAACCTCATCAAGGGATTGATCGATATTCAAATTTTGAGTTGTAGAAATTCTAATACATTTATGTGAAGGTAGATTATGTAAAATAATGAAAAAGTTGTTGGAGATATCTCATTTTAATGGGTTGAATCGGTCAACTTTAGCGCGAATTTCGGATATGCTCTGGTGTGATTCATCGGGAATTTATTACGTCAAAAAATTTCTCTACTCACAGAGTAGATAATATTTGGCTTTGGAATCACATGATTCGGATATTGCGTGAATGAGAAAAGTTGGTTGAAAATATGTAGGAGATGGGAGTTGAAGGGAGGACCTCAACTGAATCTCCCACATATGTAACTTGAGGCTTGTAAGCTCAAGTAATAAGAGCTAGTGTAGGCTCTTATAGATGTGCCCCAAGGGGCAAGACACTTTTGTGCAGGAAGGAGGACCTAGATATTTCCACATGTGCCGCCGTCGTCCGGCCGGCTCGAGCTCGAGCTCGGGTGTCACTATTAATTTTTTAGACAAAATTTCCTTTAATATTCCGAAGATTAATTATTAATTGTGAGGCGGTTGGAATAGTGTGGAATCGAGTTCTGATTAATTAAGACGGCTTTAAATTATTTTTGGCCAAAAATTGCTTTTCTTGAGGGAAAGTTAGCCAAGGGGAAAAGTCAGCCCGGAATTAAGCAAATTTTCGGCCCTAATTTCTTTTCCAAGGGGAAAAGTCAGCCGATTTTAATGACGTGTTCTAGCCAATCACAATCAAACATTGACTCATCCTCTCCACTATATAAAGAACACCAAGGATGAAGGTTTATGCATTGTGTCTTCCACTACTAAAAGAGTCGAGAATATAGTCTAGTTCTTGAGTCGAAGAGAAGTCGGAGCACTCTGTAGGTTTGCCGGAGCTTGGATTGTTGAAGTGCCTCTCAATCCAAGACGTAAGCCGTTGTATCTTGGGAGGCAGTTGCTACTACCGTGGGCACCATACCGGAGTAATCTGTCTTAAGGAAAGAGTACCATACTCGCCTCGGTTTGTCATTTATTTATGCATCGTACTTTACTTTCCTTTAGTTTCAAGTCAGATCTGCAATGTGATAGTTTTAATTTTTAGATCTACGTTGTCATAGTTTTATTTCATTAGATCTATACTATACTTGTGTTAATTTATTAGATCTACGCCGTAATTGCTTTAATTAGTTAGATCTACATAATAATAAATTTTTGTTTCGAGTTAATTATTTTTCTGCATTTAATTTTCGTAATTAAATCAGTGAATTACGGATATGTTCCGTAAATCACTCCACACACAATACACTATGACCTACAAAAGCATATTTAAATCTGTAAGATTAAGAATTTGTTAAAAGTAACCGATACAAATGTTGTAATCTACTACCTTAGTCCAAAATGTAAGTCCGTTTAACTTTTTGGTTTTATCCGATAATGTAAGCCTATCTAGAAAACCAATGAAGTATTTATATCGCTTATTTGTTATATATTCACACACTTTTTACTACTTTGCATTAATAACAGTCAAAGATCATTGTAGACTTTTTAATCAAAATTAATGACACGCAACCAATTTAACCAATTTTCTTAATCCGTGTGAAAAAGTATAAACGGACTTACATTTTGAGACGGGGGTAGTACTACCTCCGTCCTATAAAGAGTGTCCACTTTCTTAAAATCAATTGTCTCATAAAAATTGTTCATTTATAAAACCAATACATCATTTAATTAATGCATTTTTTCCAAACATACATCTATCGTAACATTTAATATATATATTTATTTCATATTCCAAAAGAACATTTATTATATGATAGAGGTATATATATATATATATATATATATATATATATATATATATATATATATATATATTCGCTACTTAAAATACAACATATTAATTGTTTTCTTACCCTCACATCATAAAAAATAGACACTATTTGTTGGATGGAGGTAGTACATTGCATGTTTCCGTGCCGGCGACATGTTCTAACTTCCGCATGTGCATACACAGAAGGGCAGACAGACATGGAAATTGGAAAATCATGCTTGTTCCCCTCTCCCCATTTGGAAATAAAGTTACATTTTTGACAAAATGCGTTTTTAGGTAACATGATGACAATAAGTGATTTTACAACATTATTATTGTCGTAAAAAATCTTTTTACTCCACTATTATCGTAGTAAAAAGTTTAACTCCACTATTATGTCGTAAAATCTATTTAACTCCACTATTTTTTACTCCACCATTATCGTTGTGTTATCTAAAAACGCATTTTGTCAAAATAGTAACTTTATTTCCAATTGGGGAAGTGGGGACAAGCCTGATTTTTCAATTTCCTAGACAGACATGATCCGCAAGAATCTGTGTGGAAGATCTAAAGCTTTGCTAGCTAGCTTGGCTCATTGTGTGGAAGAGAACTTTTACTACTTGATCTTAATAAAGAAAAACCACAAACACATTGAAGGGCACTTTCGGTCTCGTCTCCGAGATTTTCGTGGATGATATAAATCGAGTGTTATGTCTCAGTGTCCCTAGAGCTTCATAGAGAATATATATAAATCGAGGGTTATGCATCAATAGTCCGGTTTACAAAGACGGTATATATGTACTTTTTTTTTTTTTTGAGAGTAGTCGATACATGGTATCGAACGGTCTCACCGTACCTCAACTCAAAAACAAGATTATCACTACAACACTCATGCTCTTTTACTATTGAATTATGCCCTTGGAAAATTCAATAATAGAATAAACGAATGTGAAGATAAAAAATTTATCATATTCTACGATAAATTTAATATCAAACAACAATCATTTATTTAAAAATATAGCAAATTTATCTGTTTAATCTTATGTTTTTTTTTTGTTGATAAATAATCTTATGTTTTAGGTTGTGTGTTCTAATACTTAATAATGACAGCCCTCTATTCAACCTTTACATAATGATTACATCCAACACCATATTACAGTAGATGAATATATATATCCGTAGTGCTACATACACTACATTTACCTCCACTACATCATCCACACCACACATTTAGAAAAAAAAAAAATATTTATCTCTACAATACGTGGACGGGGATCATCATCCACTACATCATCCACTACACATTTATGTAGTGGACATAGCATTTTCCTGTATACACACACAATAAAACAAACATTTGCATGTATAAGTATAACCTATCATTGTTGAAAAGCAAAGCAGTGCTGCAGTGGTTGTTTTCATCTTTCCTGTTTAAATATGGAATCTAGGGCATTCAATTCAACTCCACACAAAAAGTAAAGTTATATAATTTTGGGTGGGGGTGGGGGGTGGGGGTAGGGGGTAAGGGGTAAGGAGCGGGTGTATACCAGTGATCTGCCATATTTGTGTTCCAAACATCTATCCCTTGGAAAGATACAAACCACTCGGCCGGATCCCCTACGGTACAAGGTGAACGGTACAAATTGCTGTGTACCGTTTCCGTCTGTCCAAATTTTGACGGAGCACCATTTCAATTTTTTCCTGTCTAAATTTGATTCACTCTCTTCCCGTCCAAATTTGGACGGATCCGTCGAAATTTAAACGGATCCGTCCAAAATTCGGACGAAAACGATGCACAGCACTTTGTACCGCTCACCTTGTACCGTAGATGATCCGCTTCCACTATTGTTTAGGGCATTTGTGTATAATTGACTTTTGTTGATAGATACCCTTTCCACTTTAGATGTAGAAACCAAAACCCTCCAATGTGGGAGGGTACGGTAGGTCACAAAAAAAAACCCAACTTTTTTAAAGATTGGAAATTTTATTATGGTTTTGGATCAAGTATGACTTTGATGATCCAGGACCAATAGAAAATTACAAAAACAGGTTGGGCCCAACTGTGTAAAATATATATGCCCAGTTTTTACAAATTTACCATTACTTTAAGAATTTCTATTGGTGGTCCAAGTATGACATGGTGAGTCCGGGCCACCATAAAACTGCCGTTTAAAGATAGCGAATGGTGGTGCATGTGTGGGTGTAAACGATCCGATCCGAATCGAGTATTTACTTATCGAGTCGAGCAACCCCCATAAAATAGTGATGCTCGAACTCGGCTCGAGATCGATCGAGCATGAAAAAAAATGCTCGAGATCGGTTCAATAACACATTAATCATGCTCGAGTTCGACTCGATTATGATCGATAAAATTCAAGCACTTTTGAACTCGAACTCGAACTCGAGCAGCTCGGAAAAATGATTCAATTTCAAAGATATAAACATACAATATTAAGTCTAGCAGCATAATAACAACACTCAAATTACATAGCTAATACGTAAATATCAACATGTATAGCCTCATAACTATAATAAATTAAGTGACACAATGTCAAAATGCATTTGTGCACTTTAATTACATCCGACAATAAAGTGCAAAATATCAAGCAAAACATAGTCATTAATCTTCATCATTGACATTGCTCAAGTTGACCTCAAAAGAAAACTCGGGTTTTGAAGGATCTACTACTCAACGCCTGAAAACAAAGAACAATCAAAATATAGAAATATCAAACATTATTTCTATACTTATAGCACATGAGAAACAACACAACTGCATATAATGATACATTAACAAAATCATCAACCATTAAAACAACTACATTAGCATGGCAATAGTGTGAGAGAAAAAAAAAACTTCGAAAGAAAATACAGGCATATGAGCTGCACGATTCTAATCCTTCACACTAAAAACAAATAACAAATATATATATATATAAAATGCTCGATTAGGCTCGCGAGCAGATCGAGTCAAGCATTAAACTGCTCGAGTTCGGCTCGTTAACTATGACGAGCTGCTCGAGTTCGGCTCGAATTCGATTAAAACCATATTCGAACGAGCATTTATCGAATCGAGTGGCGAGCGGCTCGCAAGCTGCTCGGATTGTTTACACCCCTATGTGTGCTAGGTCACCTAAGATAGGCCATGGAAAAAGTAAGGGATGTGCCGTAACAAAATAATCACAACAAAATGTTTTAATATTACTTTTACGTTATTGATCATTACGATAGTATAAATCCCTCTCTCAACTTCAATAAGAATACGATTTCCGATTTAGAGATTGGACGAGGCGTAACAAATATTTCTATCTGGTGGTGTATAGATCTCATATATCCTATATATATGTATTCCATAAGAGAAAATATAATTTCAGGTCGTTTTAACACCCTTTATTTCTTTTTAGGTCGAGTCAGATCTGACATCTTTTTTTAAGTCTCCCGTGGAAAAATTCAACATCACCTTGGGGAAAATTCCACGGGCTCGTGGAAAAAATTCAACTCCGCCCGGGAAAATTCAATGGGCTCGTGGAATTTTCCCTAGGGTGAAGTTGAATTTTTCCACGGGGGACTTAAAAAAGAATGTCAGATCTGACTCGACCTGAAATGAAATAAAAGTTGTTAAAAAGACCGGATCTTATAATTTCTCCCATAAAGATGCACACCAAATAATTAATGTACACACTTGGGGGGATTCGTCATTTTTTGAAATTGAAAAGGAGATTCACTTATGCACATCTTCACATATGCATACATTATTCAATTATCCCCTCAGAACCAAGCCTTGAATTAAAAAATAGTGTGTTCGGCATGTGACTTTCAAAATAAATCATAGAATTCACTTAAATATGATGTCGTAATAGAATCACAAAAAGAACACACGGAAGAAAATATACAACCGAGGCTCATGAATCAGGCTATCAAGGTCTTAATTGACACGTGTCACGTCCATAACTACTACTTTAATAGCTGGGGATTGTCTACACATCACAAGCAAGGTCGAATGAGGTATGTATGGTTGTAGGGAAAATTATGATGCTGGAACTCCCTATTAGAACGAATCATCGGATGACTGCCACGTATAGAAAAAGACAAAATTGTTTTGTTTGTTTGTGTATGTGGCACTCAATTGACGGTTCGTTCTAATAGGGAGTCCCTACAACAGAATTACCCTAGTTGTAGGGGGCTAAGGCGACCCGCACAAAAAAGATATTACACTTAAAAAATTATATAGTCCAATTCGATTCATAAAATATTCTTAATTCATCACACCCGATGAACTCGATATAATCAATTACCCCACCCAAGTTAAAATCCTGGTTTTGTCCTTGATCACAAATGCAGAAACATACATCCCATAAAGATCATTGGAACAAACTAACTATTAACCGAATAATATAAATCCTCTAGTACAACATTTCCACAAGGTAGAACTACTAAAGAATAAGTTTGGCACACAGTTCTACAAAGAAAATGAACCAACTATCAACTAAAATCACCATTCATCTTATGTGTGCGTGCTCTTTAAAACTGTCAACATGTCTTTAAGAAGATTCTTATAAGAAAAATATTTTACCTTAAGGACGTCAAATCTATGAACCAAACTGCAACAAAACTCCAAATGTACGAGAATCTTGTGGGATCTATAAACAAGAAAACATAAGTTCTTACTTTCTTAACAAACCTAAACATGATCAACCTAGAACTTTAGAACACATCAAGTTCTTACTTTCTTAACAAGATCCTGAATTTTAATGTGATATCCCACATTGGAAGTGGGGGAAGCACATCACCACCATATAAATGTGAGACATAAATGTCTTGTCAACTTGAGTTATTCCTTTTAGACAAAGCGATGACGACGGTCTAAGCAGTTGACCAAACAATTTATGACTCATTTAACGCAACCAGGCTCAGGGTCTGAGGGCGTTACAGAATGGTATTCAGAGCCGACTATCATACGGATATAAGTTCCACAGGCCACCTCTAGACGGACATAAGTGCCATAGGCCACCTCTAGATCTTCTAGTAGGGACGAAGCTGGGACAAGTCCACAGGGACAAGTCTTGGCCGTCCTAACGAGGACGTCAGTCCCTTATAAGGGGAGAATGTGATATCCCACATTGGAAGTGGGGGAAGCACATCACCACCATATCTGTGTGAGACATAAAGGTCATGTCAACTTGGGATAGCCCTAAGCAGTTGACCAGACAATTTATGACTCATTTAGCGCAACCAAGACCAGGGTCTAGGGGCGTTACATTAAAACTTGCTTCTGGAACGCGATCAGCACTGTGGTTTGCAGAACGAACACAAAACAATTGAAACCTTGTCCGAGCTTCAACAAGCTTGCAGGCGCAGGCTGATGTCACGCCGTCACGAGAGTAACGAGATTTAGGAAGGAAACACAACACAGAATGATCGGAGCTTTGCCTGGATTTCATCGAGCTCCTGGGCACGGGATGGCAGCTCACTGCCAAGCTTTGGCACTACCAAGCTTGCCTAATTAAAATATATCGTAAAGTTTGACTTAAAACATAGATCAAACATTCAGATCACCGTTGTGTCGCTCGTTATGGTACAACCATTGTGTTCATGCCATTACTCTTTGCCAAACGGAGTAAATCTAAAAAGATGATTTTTCAAATCCGTTTTCTTTTAATGGTGTACCCAACAAATAGTCATTTTATTTTTTTTGGGTTACGATACATCCATAACGAATGTTCGTTATATGTTTCATTACATATTTTTACTATCATTAAATCGTATTAGGATTACCCCTAAGAGTTCTTGGTCAGGCCTTACCCTGAGTAAGAGTCAGACTCCGCGGGCACTATCCGGGCCGAACTCCGGATTAATCGGGCCAGTTAGTTCCGGATACCGGGGGCTTTAAGCAAAAAAAAAAAAAAAAAAAATCATGTTAGGATTATTATTAACAAATGATTCATATATTTCCATCAATGATGCGAAATTACGTATGTACTGAAAGATGTAGTGAATAATTAAATGTGTAATGCACGGGTTATTTTTGTTTGTTTTTTTATTTATTTGCCACCTAACCAAAAAATTTGGTGGAGAAGACTTTTCATAAAGCTAAAATCACATGCACAAAACATGATTAATTAGTAGTAGCCATGCAATTAGGAAGGTGATATATCCCAATTAACTATGTTTAGTATGGTGATTAAGCTCCTTTCCTTGAACATGTCTTGTGTCCAACATATAATAAACTTCCTAGACATTAGTTAACAAATACAAACCATACAATGTGATTAATTAGCCTAAATGACTTTTTTGTGTGGAGGATGGATGACAATAAGTACAACAAACTTGTTGCCTACAAAATTACTAGTTATTTACGTAGATAATGCTATCACAACCACTCATGCAGACACGGCATGATTATACGTAAAATGGTGTAAAACGATGCGGTGTAATTGAGCGTGTGTGAGTGATATATATAGCATTCACATCTTTTTTTTTATTGAACTCGGTGGAGATGCAGCTTACAGTGTAATCGAGCCGAGCAGAATCTATACTCATTATAGCACGAGCTCGATCAAGCCATTAAAAGGCAAAATCGAACTTGACTCGGCTTGTAAGGTCGATTCTTGTTTTAGAATTCATTTGATTCTTGTAAAATATGGCAAAAGTGAGCTAGATTGGACTAATAATTAATTATTTATATAAAATATTATTTAATAATAAAATTAATAACTATATTTTTTTTATTACAATTGAAAAGAAAAAACTATAACTATTTACAACCACATATTGTGGATTAACACGCCATATAATGTAGGTATAACTTTCCTAAGGAGGAAAACTAGGCTGGAGGACAAATTACGCCTTCAGAGGGATTTGAACCAGAGCTGCTCAGTGAAGCTAGGCCTCATCGGCTTAAAAGGTTATATATTTAATATAGCTCGATTAACACACGAGCTGCTCGGTTAGTATATTTTGAAGCTCAAGATCAATTCAATTAATTATTCGAGTAGCTTGACTTGAACTCAAACTCGAAAATATTAAATCGAGTCAAACTCTTTTACAAGTCGAGCAGCTCATGAATAACCCGATTTGCTTTCAACCGTAATCTTGCCCTGCCCATTAAGGTATGATATTATTAAGTCAAGGATCGGGTAGAATTTATTTTAATTTCTCATAACCCATCGCTAGTTGGCTTCGATATTAATATATTGCCTGTCATAATGTCCACATGAAACCAATATCAGAAAATCATTACAATATAGTACTACGCCGTTACACATATATTTCTAGATAAAAACAGTGCTCAAAGATTGCAAGTTTCTAACCCCTCTCTGATTCTCAAGAATCGAACTAGAATACTCGGTTCAAACGTGACCGCAGAAAAGAAAAAAACCGTTAGAAAATCCAAAAAACAAAAGGATAGCAGTCTACTTCTGGCCAGGCCAACTACGGTTTCAAAAACTACAAAACCGAAGTGTGCATGATCATCGTCGTAGTGTTTTTGTCATGATTCATCATCATCACCATCTTCTTCCTCACGTGCTTCTGCTGCAGCTATTTCAGAATCCAATGTCTCGATTAATTGCGCACTTACGTGACTAGCAACTGAGATCATGTCAAATATAACACTCGGATCTAAGCCAGCACCGCCCCGTTTTGTCATCCCGCATATCTGTCCTTGCCTGTTTACAGAAACAGAAACAGCTGAGCTCATCTGAGATTCCTCTTCTGTAGTTGCATCTACAATGTAGTGCTTTCCGACCTGAAAATTTCACCAACAATAATACATTTAAGGGATTGTTACTTGATTGGGTACGGATACGTGGGTGCTGGGTTTTTGAATGATATAGGATACGGAAACGAAAGCATTTTAAAAATATAGGGACCAAACTGTAGAGTATAAAACTACAAGGACCAAATAGTAGATGTGAAAAGATATAAATCAAAACAATTTGGACAGATTTTTATTCATTATCAGGTGGTTTTTACTTGATCTACAACATGGTTGTTCGTTTCGCGTATCCCGGCTATGGATATGCATATCTGAATCTGGTATCCAAGTTTTGAAAAATTACAAATTCACCCTAGGTGTGTTTATTGTAAGTATCCAATGCGTATTTGTGTCGGATACGTATCGCATTCGGGACACGCTACCAGACAGAAGTATCCATGCATCCTAACTTATTGGCACCATAACAAACTAACCATGACACCACACTACTACGGCAACACACAGATTCAACCTTTTAAAAGTCAATTCTAGACCATATAATCGACTTTCAAAAAGTCAATTGTGATAATCGACCTTTTGAAATTCGATTCTAGACCATATAATCGATATTTTAAAAGGTCCCACATTATAGAACAAAAACTTCTCACTATATTACCTTTGTAAGAGTAACAATCACAGGGACAGCACTAGTATCAAACTGCAGAAATTCTTCATCACTTATATCAACCTCCGGTTGATCACCCGAAGTTTCAGGTAAAGAAACTTGCACTTTTGGTAACCCCGTATTGCTCAATGCTGCCTGAAATAGTAAATCATACGGAAAAACACGCTATTAATTACGCACAATCAGACGAAAAAATCCAATACCTGCAAGGTGTTTGATAATCTCTTATTAATGTCTGTTTACAATCTTAAGAACACTTGCAGTTGATATTGAAAAACAATGTCGGTCCGTAATTTGCAGAAGAATCCCTATTCAAATCTTCAAAATACAAATTCTCTAAAGATACCTTAATAGCAGCAGCTAAAGCATCCAACAAATTCCCATCTGAACTAACAACAAGACCATCGATATGAAGATCCCAACAAACTTTTCCTTCAACAATGGATAGAGAAGATAAATCGATTCCGGCCCCTGATACGTTTGAAAGGTTAATCATGAACCGTAGAATCACCTCAATAAAAACTCATCAAAAAACAAAAGTTTATGATAGAAATAATTATTTCAATTTCTTTTTACCTGCTCCGCTTTTACCACCTAAGAGACAACGCTGAAGAGCAGAAGATAGTTCCAAGGACAACTCCTCACCTCCTCTACCCTGCATATTGATAAGAAAAAATACAAAACTAAAAAACAAAAAAGATTATACTTTGTTTCTCTGGGTCCCCACTTCCCCCGTCCCACGGGATGAGTGGAGATGTTAATCAGGTTACCAGTGGCTCAGAGTCATGGGCTTGCCTATCAAAGAACTGAAAGAAGTCCCCCTTTACGGGGTTCTAACTTCCACTCTCCAGCTTAAGGTCCCGGCTGCCTTAAGCATCCAAGCTCCTTACCAACTAGGCTATGTCCTGGGGACACTTTGTTTCTCGTCAAGGTGTTAACTTATCAGGACAGCAGAAAATCAGCATCACTTCAAACAGTAAAACAAAAATACAAACAAATGTGGATAGTGGCTCTAAGCTTTCGTCTGACAACTTATCTAACATATCTTATGGCAAATGTATGACATCAACATTAAAACAAAAGGTAGCAATCAACGCGAACAAGCTGAATAACAAAAAGCACCTTATTCTGCCCATATAAAGCTGGAAAATTTCATCCAAAAAGCTACAAACTAATACAAAAACAAACCTCAAATGCAGGTTCAGCTGTTGGACTGCAATCTATATATATAAAGGCCCTCCCTTTATCTAGATGGAAAGCAGTAGGCCTTCCTAGCTCCGCCTACACAATAAAAAAAATAATAAAAAAATAGCTCACCAAGTAAAACACGTTTTTTTTTTTTTCTTTGGGCGCCTTTACTGGCACTACACCGTTTTCATCGTGCCACCACACTGAAAACAACCGCCCGAGAGTGGATTTCTACAGCTGAGAATCGATTCCCGCAAATGGATTATAGAGCTGAAATTCGATTTAGAATCAAGTCTAAGTCGATTCTAAGCTCTAGAAACGACTTAGAATACACTCTAAGTCGATTCTATGCTCTAGAATCAACTTAGAATCAACTCTAAGCTCTAGAATCAACTGTTGAAAAGTCCATTGTACTGTGGTGCCAAAAATGGTAGATTTTGAGTGGTGACACTCCTAAAAGTCACCTTTAATTACATAAAATCCAGGCAATGATGACTAAACATATCAACAACTGATAAACGATTCTTCAAAAGGGAGTAAAAGTATTTACCTTTACACTTGCGATAACATCAGTAGCACCCATCTTAACCCTAGCTGAACCATTAGCCTTAGTAAAATCCAACCCATCAAGCACAAATTTCAGCTTCATAAGCGAGACAAACAAAACGGAGGAAGAAAAACCAACAAAAAAAAAAAAAAAGAATTTAGTACCTGCGGTATAACACCGGTTTCGACATAAATAGGGCGAAATGCTAGGCGTTTGCGGCCGTCAGTGCGAAGGTCTTGAGCAATACCTCCTTTTATGAAATGCTTCTCCCCATATGAAAGCCCTACCATTACTGCAATTGGGGAGAGAAGAGGGGAGCTACTGAGCTAAAGCTTTATAAATACGAGCAGAAAAGTGAGTAAGAATTTTTGTTCCTTTTAGCCTAACAAGCTTAAATCCCCAACGAACATGTACCGTTTCCAGCAGTAACGGATCCAGGAAAATAGTTCAGTGGTGTCACAGTACAGTAAAAAGCCGACGAATTAGAAAAGAACTTATAATTACCTGCAGTGCTGCCGGGGAGACTTCACAGTGGTGGAGCCGCCGAGTAGGACAGTCCTCTTTTAATGATTGGGATTGCTTTGCTTGCTTGCTTGCAGTTGCAGAGACAGAGGCGCCTCCGGTGCAGCGTTTTGCAAGGAGCGCCGTCGCCGGAGTAAGGAGACTCAGGCACTCAGCGCCGCTTCTGTTTGCAGTTTGTTGAGGGGCCGGAAAAAACAAGAAGTCGAATAGTAAAGGGAGCCCCGTTAGGGTGTTTTGTTAAAACTTCCGGGTTGCAATCGGGTAATTGGAGCTAAATTAATATTTCCCTAATCCGTTTCAACGATGTCGTTTTATTAGAAAAAAAATGTCTTTTACACTTCACTATATCATTCCTAGAGCGCGAAAAAAAAGGTTAATAATATGCCACCAAATGCGCCACCTTCCGGCGCCGCCGGCGCCGCCGCTAAAGCCATCAAACCATACTTCTTTCACGGCCACCGCAAACCCACCCAGAACCGGCCAACAGTCCGTGGCGGCATCTTCAGCAACCGGAAAGTTCTTAATCCAAAACTCCTTAAACCCACAATTCCTTATCAAACACCTTTTGATCTTTCAAAATGGGACCCTGATTTACTCCCTGCAACAACAACAACAAAATCAATCGAACAAGACCCATCAGAGAAATTCTTTAATGTAGCTCAGAATTTATCCCCAATTGCAAGATACATTGTTGATTCCTTCAGAAAACACCGGCAATGGTGCCCTGCTGTTGTGACGGACCTTAATAAGCTCCGCCGTGTTACGCCTAAGCTTGTTACTGAAGTCCTTAAAGTCCCTGATCTTGATTCCAGAGTCTCCACCAAATTCTTCCATTGGGCAGGTAAAGCTATTTTCTTCATCCTACTATTAGCTATAAAAGTTTCTTGCTTATTTTTCAGCTTTACATTTTATACAGCATTTTTACTGGCATCATACTAAATCTATAGTCTTGACTTTCTGCGATTGTCACCATTGAACATGTAAACAGAGCAGCTGAAAGTCGATTTTCAGCTTTAAGATAGACTTTTCACGTATGGTGTTAGTAAAGGCGCCTTATTTATATAGTAAAATTTCCGTTTTTATGCCTATGTTTTGTGTGCATTTTCAAATGGGAGTCTTTGACACCACTCAGAAAGATCTCCTTTCTTGGTACCACTATGACGTTTAAACGCTGGAAAGTCAAAACTCATCCAAAGTTTGGCCTCTCGAGTGTAGAACCTCATACAGAACTATATAAGGCAATCGTATAAGTTAAGTTCAAAAACTTCTCTTTGTTTGTTAAAGCTGGGATTTGATGTTCATGCTTTGTTCGTTATTTTGTTTTTTCTCATGTGGTTTCCAATTGTAAATGCAGTTCATTGTATGGTTTCATGGTTTTTTAGAATGCTAGGATTTGATTATTATCAAGCACAACTAGATGGTGTTCGTTTAAATTGAAATTCAAAACTTATTTCTTTTGTTTAAGCTGGGATTTGATTTTCATGCTTTGTAATTGATTTCATTTTCCACATGTGATTTTCATTTGTAGATGCAGTTCATTTTCTAGTTTAATGATAACTGAAAGTTTGGGATTGTTTTTTTTTTTTTTTGTTGCTTATGAAATCTTACATTGTACTATTATCCTTTAATTTTTTTTGAGTTAGTGAACATATTGTGGATAAGTGTTCCGCGATATGAATTCCTACCCGAAACTGTAGTGCATATTCTGCTTGCTTAAGTACACTTTTAGCAAAATTTTGGTTTGTTATGGATGACTATTCACGCGTATAAATGTTTTTTTTTTTTTTTTTTTTTTTGACAGGTAAACAAAAGGGTTACCGGCATGATTTTGCTTGTTACAATGCATTGTCCTATTGCTTAAACCGAACAACTCAATTTCGAGCTGCTGATCAGGTCCCAGAACTTATGCATATGCAAGGTAAGCCACCTACTGAGAAACAGTTTGAAATTTTAATAAGAATGCATGCAGATGCTGGTAGGGGTCTTAGGTTATACTATGTATACGAGAAAATGAAAAAGTTCGGTGTTAAACCGAGGGTGTTCTTGTATAATAGGATTATGGATGCATTAGTAAAAACTAATCATCTGGATTTAGCAAAGTCGGTGTATAAAGACTTTAAAGAGGGCGGTTTGATAGAGGAGAACGTTACGTTTACGATAATGATTAAGGGATTATGTAAGGCTGGAAAGATAGACGAAGCACTCGAGATGTTGGGGTGCATGAGAAAGAATTTGTGTAAACCGGATGTGTTTGTGTACACGTCGTTGGTTAAAATCTTGGTTGGAGAACGAAATTTGGACGGTTGTTTGAGAATCTGGGAAGAAATGAAACGGGACAAGGTTGAACCGGATGTTATGGCTTACGGAACGTTAGTAACCGGTTTGTGCCAAACGAATCGGGTTCAGAAAGCTTATGATTTCTTCAAGGAAATGAAGAAAAAGAAGCATTTGATAGACAGGTCGATTTACGGGTCATTGATCCAGGCTTTTGTAAAAGACGGGAACGTTTCTGTGGGGATCGATTTGCTTCAGGATTTGATGAAATCAGGATATAGAGCTGATTTAGCTATATATAACCATCTGATTAACGGTTTTTGTATCATGAAACAGGTCGATAAAGCGTTTAAGCTTTTTCGAGTCACGGTTCAAGAAGATCTCCATCCGGACTTTTCTACTGTAAATCCATTGTTAACCGCTTATGCAGAGTTAGGAAGAATGGATGATTTTTGCAGATTACTCAACGAAATGCAAAGACTCGGTTTTTGCGTTATCAGTGAGTTATCGAAATTCTTCTCTTTAATCGTCGAAAGCCCTGAAAAACTCGACATTGCACTCAAGGTGTTCGATAAAATGAAAGTGAAGAACTATGTCAGTGTGTCAATCTACAATACTCTCATCACGGCTTTACACCGAAACGGAGATGCAACAAAGGGATTAGCTTTATATCACGATTTACAGAACTCGCTTACGGGTCCTGATTCATCGAGTTACAGTATTGCAATTCAATGTTACATCGAAAGTGGAGACATACCCGAGGCATGTAACTGTTATAACAAGATCATCGACATGTCTTTATTACCTTCAATTCCTGCGTACGTGTCTCTTGTTTACGGGCTTTTTACGAAAGGCGAGTTTGATGCAGCCATGATGTTAATACGCGAGTGTTTAGCCAATCTTGAAAACGGACCGTTGTCCTTCAAGTGTGTACTGACTGTTATACATGCATGTAGATCGAATGACGCGGAGAAAGTGATGCATGCGATAAACGAGATGGATTCGGAAGGGTTTGATGGTAATTTTGTGTTTTACGCGGTGATTTACGGGTTCGGGAAGCACGGGACAATTGAAGAAGCTAGGAAAGTGTTTGAGGGTTTAAGAAAAGAGGGGTATATAAGTGAAAGTGATGTGTATGTTTATGATGAGTTGTTGATTGAATATATGAAGAAAAAGACTGCAGATCTTGTATTGTGTGGGTTGAAGTTTTTTGGGTTGGAAAAGAGATTGAAAAACAAAGGGTCAACACTTCTGCCTCGTTAACAGATTCTCTATTTTACGGTATCAAACATTATTTTTCTGTATTTTTACGGGATGTCTTTTTAGAGTGAAGTATATCAGAATCTTTATATAATGTATAATTTTAAATAGAAAATCTGTATTTTATATGATAGCTGAATTTGGACTATCAAGTTGAGTTGAATTCATTCGATACTCTCTAAAGCTTGAGCTTGATTAGAATTAAGAAAACTCATGCTCAAACCTTTGCTCAAGCTCGATCGAGTCATAAAGAGGAAATATCGAACTTGACTTGTTTAATACTTAATATATATCTTGACTAGACTCATAAGCTCGGTTTTTTTCTATCTCAGAATTGAATTTTTTTTAAATGACAAGATCAAGCTCGACTCGACTGATAATTAATGTTTTATATAAAATGGAACTAAATAATTTTTTAATATAGCTCGATCAACTCATGAGCAATTCAATTACTAGATTCGAGTTTCAAGCTCGAACTCGAAAAAAACTGAATCGAGTTGATCTCATTTTCGATTCAAGTATGAATAACACCCAAGTAACCTGATTTTACTTAATCAGCAAGTAACTATTGTAAATATTGAATGCTAATACAAGAGGGAAAGCAATAGAACAAACTTCAATCTGTATTAAAATGTTTGATGTTTCAATAATTTCCAAAGCCATAAGGGACAGAAGTCACAGAATAATACAAACTCAATCTCCTTCTTTAAACTCTCTCCAAACATTTTCCACATTTCTCTATGTAAAATATACATCTATCTCGATTTAAAAAAAAAAAAAAAAGACACGCAAAAACATGCGTACTTTTACCGCCTAAAAAAATTTCCATGTCATACAATTGAACCGCGTAAGGGGCAAACCAAATTCATTCATGCTTCAACCATAAGGTGGTGGGAATCTAGCAGCGGAGGAGAGAGTGGCGGCACAGCAGCTTCGTGATACGCGGTGAATGGCGTTGTTTCGAGAACTCTTCTAGCTGTTGCAGACTGGGAGTCGTGGATTTTCCCGATTTTTCTAGAAGGAAGTGTTTGAGAGGAGGAAACAGTCTTTGATGAATTAGTATCAATGGATGGTAAAGCTTGTCTTTTGAGAGTGACGATTCTGCGGATTTTATGACAGAGGTAAATACACCTGCCTCTCGTAGACCTTGGATAATCGCCTGGAATCAATCAAAGCATACGGTCTCAATGTTATCAAAATGAAGCATGTTTGAAAAGATATTGAGCATACTTTTTCAAGTATCCTAATTAATAATTGGATTTAAAAAGGAGGGACATTATTATTGTAAGCAAATCAACTTACCATAGGAGCATAAATGCGAGTCAAAATTCCCTTCCTTAGAAGCTTTAAATTCATGCTTTTGTCTGTCCACACAACGTGTTCACGATACCTGGAGAAATAAACAGATGTATATTCTAATAAAATACAATAACAAACTAACTTGTATGGAAATTTCATGCCAATTATGGTTAATAAAAAAATGAGATTCATGTTTTTCCAAGAAGTAATAAATACAGCACCAGCTCAACATCTCTTCTTCTGTAGCGGTTGACGCAATTATGAACGCCTGCAACATTACATTTGAAGGCTGAAATTAAAAGCCAAGAAACAAAACAAGAACAGAATATTTTATTCTATATTTACTAAAGATAGACTAAAAATTTGAAACTGCATGTGGGCAGTTTTCGGAGTAAAGACACTTGTTATCCCCCTTTTGTTTCATGGTTTTTGCACTTCTATCTCCAATGTTTCATCTTTTGGCACTTTTGACCTTTGTCTATACATTTTTTCATTTACATTTTCAATCCAACGTGACACGTGTTCTATATCTAGCGTTGACAGTACAACATGCTCCAGCCAAGAAAAGCTTGACACATGGCAAAAAAGGACTGAAAAAAGTAAAATGCATGGATGAGGGGTGAAAGTGCAGAAATGAAGCACAAGGGATATAAACGTGAAACAAAAGGGAGCAAAAGTGTCTTCATCCCGGTAATTTTATCATTATTTAAGTCTGCGCATTCCCTTAAGATAGAATTGCTGGCAATTGTTGACATAATTTTTTCCCCAAAGCTTTAAGCACAAAAATGAAACAAGTACATCGATTTAATCAAACTACCATTGAAAAAGAGATTTTATACATGCATACAAATTTGATGAACTTACAGATCGATCAAACTCCAACATAAAGCATCGCTTTACATCCTCTTTGGTAGGCTTGCAACCACATCGATCTCGCCTGGAAGTCAAGTCTGAGTACTTGGCGTAAGTGTAATGCAGAACAGCAGCTTCTTCCAATTTGATCTCACTGTCACAATAAAGTACATGCATTATATAAGCCAAAATCGAGAGCCTGCTCACCGGAAAAAAAGAAGAAAACAGATTATGGCAAGAGCATACTTGGGGGATTTCATGTAATTATGCCATCTGTGTGCACCATTTGGCCGAAGATGGTCTTGAATTCGAGCAGCTGCTTTCCCATTTCCATAGGTCAAAAAGTAATTGGGATTACCCCGTGTCGCCTCTTTATACATCCCGAAATACGTGTCTTTAGGTAGATGGTCGTAGTTTTTCTTAAACATTGACACCTAGTAAACATAAGATGTTAAACATTACCACTTGAAATTCCAGCAAATGTATCCGCTGTCTGATAATAAGATGTTAATTTTAAGCAAATGCTAATCAATCAGTATGTATATTGCTAGTAATGGACAGACGATAAGTTTTAACAATTCAAGAAACACAAACATCAACACGAGATGCAATTTTTTCGTTTCAGAAAAAAACAGCAATAAAAAAAGGGAATGTTGGTAAGCAATACCTCGGTAAAAGGATCTTTGACGTCATCCCTTTCAACACTACTTTCCTGGAAAATAAACAAAATGCGATGATGATTCATTGAACTGGCTATCATAACACCCATCGTATAAGGAAACTACTTAGCTCATAACCAACGCCAGACAAAATGACACAACAATATCTTAATTAAGTCAAATTAAAAACGTACGTAGTTTGGGAAGACCACCATGTCTACATTCCTAGGTACATCAAGTAGCAGTTGCCTCAGAGAATACTCTCGTCCACCAGCTGGATGAAGTAACTCGTCGGTATCAAGATGAATAATCCAATCTACTCCAGCATCCTGGCAGTAATGTCAGTATGATAATGATCAGAAATATAAAAGATTCAAGATACTGCTCTCCGCGAAATCTTATAAATGTTAAGCTGATTTTTAACCACCGTTTGAACTACAAAAGCAATGTTAATAATGCAAAGAGGATAACAATCCTCTAAGACATGGAATAACAATGTTTCAAAGAAACCGTAAATTATCAAGTCATTCACAAAAAGGATAAGAAATAAATTACCATTCAGCCATGTCAAATAAAATTGTGTATTCATGATATAATTTGCTAATCACCCTGATAAAGAAGCATACCCTTGCCATGACGATTGCCATTTCCATATTCAGAGACTGCTTTACAAAGAGCTCGTAATTGCATGGCTTGTAAAAGAAGCTGGACAACCATGTTTCGTTCCAAATCCGGCTGAATATGCAAAAGGCAAAGGATACAGTCGTTTAAATAGTTTCTTAGATAAGAAGCATACAACTAAGAACAAACAACACTGAGGGATTATACATAGAATAAATGACTAGCTTCAAAATTGTTCCTAAAACTCCCATGCCTAAAAGTTCTGGATCATTATCAATTGCATTTCCATGGAGGCATAGACACGAAGGCATTTCAATTTTCTCGGTGTTGACTTTTGCTTCTACGGGCTGTGAGAAAAGAAAAATCAACAGGTCTGGGTAGGTTGCAAATCTTCTAATTCGGACAGTGTACCCTTTTTTAAGCTACTTAATTTGATTCGGCCATGTGTATTAGTTTGGTGGATCTTGAATGCCCACCAAATGATCTCATAAACGTCATAGAAAATGAGACACCACATTATCAGATATTTGGTCATGTTAGTGATGATGCCACCAGATCTCAAGGATAATGACGTTACCTCTTGGCTTGTTGTTCTTCAAGCTCTCTGGTCCTGTATATTACTTTTACTCCCTGCATTAGAAGCATAAACCGATAATCTTAGTGTTGATGCCACCTGTATTCACTGCCAGAATCCAATTTGGTAAAAGAAGCTTGTAGTGAAACTTGACAACGAAAAAGGTTGAAAACAAGTGAGACTCACAGGTATCGATTTAAGGACTTCAGATACACTAGGAGTTGCAGCCTTCCCCTCCACAAAAAGGAAAAAGGTCGAAACACCAATAACTTTATGATAGAACATCCATGGAAGAATCTGTTCTAAGCCAGCTGAGGTGCTGGTAGTAATGGATATCTGCAGATAGCAAAGTAAAACAAGATGAGATCGGAAGTGGAATTTTAACTAAAAACAGAAGCAAATGAAAACTGATGCGCTTCGAATGTAAAACTAATTTAACCAAGATGACAGATAAGCAAACACGAGGGACAGTTTCAAGAGGCAGCTCACAGACATCAGAAAAAAGAACCATAAACTGTGCATCATGTGATGCAATGCTTCAATTCCACCATTAAATTATGTCCACTAATCTGGGAAACACAATACTCCAATTTCTGGTTCAATACTTGTATTAATCGAAAATCTTAATCATGAACAATGACTACAGATCTACAGCATAATTAGGAAAACATAGGGAAATCACTGAATCCAACAAAAAAAATGAAAAAAATAAAGTGAGGGATAGGCTACAATTAGCTAAACAAAACGGCCAAGCCTAATGTATGATGGATTCAAATTTACTTTCCAAAATCATCCCATTACACGAATTTTTTGCTCAAAGAACTTGGAGAGAAGAAAATCCAATTAAAACAGCTAATGTGCAAAGCTATGGTTCGACTTTGTACTCATAGGCACGATATCAAAGGATCACTTTACAAGTGCACAATTAGGGAGGAGGGGTCTCTTGCCTTTCACATGCTTTTCGAGCTGAAATCTAGAAAAGCTGTTACAGTTGACCTACAAAATATTAAATAGCCTTGAAGCTCTAATAGTACACTCATAGATCATTAGATCGCCACTTTTTTTTTTTTTGACAATAATCACCACTCTTTAAACACGAACAAATGAAAATAGATGAACCGAAAATTTCGAGCTGAAACAATCAACCAATAAAGCAAAAAAAGAAAAAATCCAAAAACACTAAACGTTAAAATTTCTCCTGTAGAACATATGGGGATTTGGCTGATCAAGATGCAATAAAGGTAACTAGAATTCCACGATCATTCAGCTATTCTCAAATCCAGCTCAAATCAAGCAAACAAACTAAACAGCTCAAAAAACTAACCTTAGGCTTAAGATCCGTTTCAAAATTGAACTTCCATCCCCTATAATACGGAAACGACGCGACATTTCCATTTCCAATAAGCGAAGAACAATCCGATGACTGAGCAGAGCGTGTGCCAACAGTGGCCAAAGGTGCACTTTCCATGCCTGGAAACTTAAGAGATTCGTCTCTAGACCACCTCGCGATTGGATCGTCAACTCCGCCACCACGCCATTGCAGCATGAAAGCGAAGACCGCAAGCGTAAGGGGAAGTAACGTGAGGAGGAAGAGTAGCTTAGAAGTGAAGGAACTGGAAAATACGGCGGATAAAGCGGCGGAGGACGACGGTTGTTGGGGCCTCAAAGAGGTGTAGAGACCCGACATTGTTGGGGACAGAAATGGAGCTAGTTTTCCAGCGACAGGTTAAGTTGTGTTAAATGCGGTTTGAAAAAACAAAAATCAGAATATTCTTATCTAACTAAAACGAGTCAAGCCGTTCACAAGTAATTCGATATTCGGCTCGAAAATAATCTTGTGAGTATGATTTAATCGAACTCGAACACACGTCTAGGTTTTTTTTTCTCTTGAAAAGACGAAAGATTACGAACACACATCTAGGTTATCGAGCTAAACACAAATATTAAAAAACTTGACTTCATTATATTTATCGAGGATTGTCATAGTATTATATTAAAAATATATATTCGTGTTATGAAATAATATCATTGATGGATTATCTATTATTCTGATTGATTTAAGTAAATTTGTGATTAATTCAGATTATTGTGTTCACATTGTAATCTCTACTATAAATACCCCTTATATCATCGGAATAATACACAAGCAATTTTCCTTCTTCTATACTTTGCATTTCCTCTTGTTCTTCCTCCATTATCTTCTTAGTTTTATAACACGTTATCGCACGAGTCTCCGTCAATCGAGCACATGATATTCCTTACCATCCATCGAGCCTTCTTTGCTAGCCTTCATTGCTAACCGTTCTCGATCCGACGATCTCTCTTCCCCGGTGGTGCTCGTGCCCGTACCCATCATGACCATGAAGGCGAGACCACACCCGATGGTTCAAGTACAAAGCTTCAAAAACTTCCACGGCAAAATATATACCGGATCCAATAAAAGGGAAGTGTTTTTTTTGCATCTTTATGGCGAGTGCTTTATTTTACGTTATTACACTTTTTTTGGAATAGGAAATTAACAATCATCTTGCCTTTTTTTTTTTTTTTTCTATACTCAAATCAAAGGTACAGAGATATTGGATCCATGATACGAAATATTGATGATAAGATCAATTATCTATGACCTTTTAAACATGCCGTATTTCTCTATTTAGTTATTTAATTTATTTATTAATTATCGTCAAACTTAAAGCCACAATTTGTGGGACTTGAAAATTGCGACCCACATTGTCAAGAAAATTGGCTGATCAATGTACAAGAACCGATGATGGTGTGATTTTGGGATTCAAATTAAAAAGACAAATATACCGGGGGAGTATCCAATTCTATCGAAAGTAATACATCCAATTACGCCGACGAGAAAAAAAAAATTATTTATCATGGGCCATGGATATTGAATTGCACTTAATTATGGGTCTTGGTAAAATTTGTCATTAATAATATTGAGACAAACCATGACCGTGTAAAGGCCATGATATTTCTCCGTCATTATTTTGACGAGAGATAGAATATGAGTATTAACGGTGAAAGATCCGTATGAATTATAAAACCATTTGAAAGATAGGTTTGAGATCCATATGAATTATGGAAATATTTGAGAAAAGGTTCGACCACTCGAAGTTGGTCGTCGTTTTACCGAAAGGTTCGAGATCCGTATGAGATCCTTATGAACTTTGAAAGAATGGTTCGGCCACTTGAGAGTGGGTCGTTTAACCGAAACTCATACGTGATTGGCTCAACTCGCATTCGCATATTTTAAATCGTTATTAATTCAACCATTTTTATTACACCACGGTTGAAATTATATGGCAAAATTAATTTATCGATTTGATTTGTGCATCTTGATAACATTAATAAAATGATGGATCAAGTCAATAAATTTGATATGAGCCATGAAGGCTAAGTTTTATTATGGAAACATATATATGATCACGTGAAGATGATCAATATTCGAAAAGAGTATATAATGGACCGAAATCCATATGAAAATATAAAGCTCGTAAAAGTGAATATAAAATTCACATTAACGGACATGTCGTCGGTTGACGAAAGTGAATATGAAATTCACATATTTGAACGTCGACATGCCAAATACTCTTAAAAGTGAACTTGAGATTCATAGCAAAAACGTGGAGATGTTATTCACGAAATAACTAAGGACCCGAACTCCATTAAAAAATGTTTCCACGAGTGATCGAAATTTAGAGATAAAAATCTACCGAATATATCAATAAAGTTATATGATTATCATTTTATCGTAATGGTATGCCCTCGAAGTGGCACTACCGATTGTAAAATAGACCAGGCCACACCTACCACATGTGTGGGATATGAAAACCAATAACCCCTATTGGTGCAAGTTCATTCCCTGAAGTGAATGTGACAAAATCTTCAAATTTTGGCCATTTTGGCGCAAGTCGTGGTCGCGGTGGAGATCGTAGAGGCCGTGGTAGTGGAAAATATGTTTCCTATCACAATGACAATCATGCCACGGTCGTGGAAAATATGTTTCCTATCACAATGACAATCATAACATAGTCAAGGCCAATTAATAGTCAATATTTTGGTTAATATGCCACTATGTCAACCGGAGGTTGTGGGTTTATTTTAGTTGATTTTGATATGCCACTGATAACACAACTTGAAGTTAGTTGGCTTCACAACTTGAAGTTAGTTGGCGTCGGTTGATTGTGTCATTTTGCTCGATGGTTGGTAATTCCTCTTTAGTTTAAGTTGTGGTATATATGTAATTCCTCTAGTTGACACGAGTTTTGATGGTAATTTTTAATACAATGGTGATCTTCATATACGAGAGGTTGGTTTTATTTATGGGCATTAAGATGAATTCTTCTTGACACATATAAAATACTCTTCCCATAATAGCAATATTAAGTGAACTCGAATGGTAGCTACACCGAAAATGATATGATATGGGTTAATGTGTTATAATAATAATTATAGATCCAAAACTCTTTGTTTCGGATGCTCTACACTTAGTCTATTGATAAGACTTTATTCTATTTTCAATGATCGTTTTGATTTTCGCTTATGGCTAAATAAGATGATTAAATGTGTTGAACTTAAAATGTATCTTTCGATGCCAATTTTCGTGAGCATCTTAGTTCATACACCTTTTGCATAAGAATAGATTTACTCGGTTTCAATTGATATTCTCAATTTGTAGAAAATCGATTTATACTAATACAATTTTCTAATCGACGGTGAAGATTTCTTCAATATAACAATTCATTTCTATCATATTAATTCACTAAAATATTTTAGAATTTGATAGACTATGACTTAATTCTTAAAAAATATTTTGAATTCTCATTATTTCGAGAAGTTGAACGCATTATTAAATCAAATCATCTTTAATACTATGTTTCATGTAATGCATGATTTATCTATTCATAATATAAGATAGAAACATGCATTTAGTCGAGAAAAGTTCTTTGCCATTTATTATGTAAGTGATCACATTTTGGTAAGATAGTGTCTATTGACATATAATTTTTACGGACTTTTCGGTTATCGAGGATTCCTTGAGTTGTTCTAGTAATAGATCCCATATGAATTGCTTGTCTTAGGAATCGTGATACATTGTGTTGTTTGATTGTCAATATTATCATTTACATGATACATGGTGTTGTTTAATTGTGAATATTATTATTAATTTCAAAATCGCTTGACTTAATCATCCTAATAAGCATTGTGAGAATTGATAAAATATCTCTAAAGGAGATAATGCTTCTCCCCAAATCGGAAAATATTAAAGAAATTTGTTGATACACGCATAAGAGGATCTCTAACATTAAAATGTTGAATCCGTCACGGGTAATTGCAAATTTTCTAGATACCGATTATGAAAAAATGTTGTCCGAGAATAAGAGGAGGAAAATTCATTATATCTCGTGACAAATATGGACATATATGAACCATGAGTTCATATATTATTCATTTACATGAAACCCACGAAGGGTAGATTATGCACATTTTGCATATATCAAATATTTTCCGAGAAAGAGGGAGAAACGAACCAAAAGTTCGTTGTCTCATTCTAGTGATTTCTCTAAATATAACGTGAATTTTTTCGAACGATTCTTGAAGAATCTAAAATCACACAATGATATATTAAACGCATGAAGCGCAAGAGAGATATTGCTTTCAAAAATCTCATAGAATGAGATATTTAATTGAAACCACTATGTTTTATATGTGTAAATCGCATGAAGCGAATAAAAGAGCATCAATGTATAGCTCGGTGCAACATGTTCGATGAAGATCGATTCTCGGCATTAGGGGGAGATAAAGAAAATCTCATGTTAAAATAAAAGAATGCCGAGAAATTTTAACAAGATAAACGATCTTCCACGCATCGGTTAATCGAACTCGAAAATAATCTTACTTGTAGTATTTAACAAGTAATATGCCGGATGCCTATATTGAAATTAAATGAGTGACTATTTACAAATGCACCAACAAGTATAATTGAAGATATTTCTCTACGCCGAAGCGTAGAAGACCGATCGGTGTTAAAAATAAAAATCCGCGGAAGAATGATCAATTTATTATTGATATTCGATCACTCATGAAATCTCTTAAAGAGATTCGTCTTGTAGACGAAAACCCCAAAACAAAAATTGCACGTGCATTAAATGATTAAATATTGGGGTTGCGGAACAACCAATCCATACATTGATAAGGAATTGGTTTATGCTAATATCGAATTAGCAATGAATTTTATGGGAGAAATTATAATAAAATATAATAGTCGTCGACGACATATTTGCCTCTTTAATTGCTATTATTATATCGGATCCAAGACTAAGTCATTCGCGAGTGCCATAAACACTCGGACTAGGTAAAAATGAAATAAGCAATTGAGGTTGAGTTTGAATTGGAAATATTTGTTTGTTAATGATCAAATATATTCTCCCATTATAGATAATATAATATTCCGCTAACTAATATATCTGGGCGGTAACTTTATGTCATGACGGTATATTTACGGGTCGTTAGACATTAATATTGATATGAAAATCTTTGTGGATTTCAGAAATGAATTAATATGACAATCGCAACATGCGTATGGTTAAGGTCGTTATCATTCATGTTGAATGTAGTATGACCAGTTGAGTAGATTCCTATTGAGAAAGGAATATGTAAGTAATGCATGGTTAATGTCATAAATTTTAAGGAATTACGATGCATGATAGTGGAAATATATGCATGCAAATTTCGATTATATTACTTCCCCCATTATTTAGCTGATTACAGTGTTGATTGTGTTGCATGTGTTGCACAAGTTAGTAGTGGGAATGACGCTTATTAGCCCCTACATTCGACGATCCAATAAACTCTAAAAAGAGTGATATGCAAAAGTACGCTCAAGTGACAATCTCATAGATTTGTTCACTAAGATTATTCCTATATCGGTTTTGGATAATAAGTGTTTATAATAATGGAATGTGTACATTTGAAAGATTGTTGTCGTCAGGAAGAGCGACAACTTCAAAACTTTTGTGTGGATTTGGTCTTAAAACCAATGATTGTACTCTTTTTCCCTTTAACCAAGTTTTTCCCAAAGGGTTTTCTTAGTTAAAGGTTTTTAATGAGACGATCAGGTCGAACACATGTAAACGCATATGACATGAACTATTTACTTTGTCTAGTTTTTTTCCCCACCGGGTTTTTCTAGCAAAGTTAATAGTACATGACATATACGTTATGCAACTACGATCGAGACAATCAATTGAGACATTGTCTAGATGAGAATGGAAAATTATTTAATTGCATACGAAGACAATGCATCTTGCATATCTCAATTGAAGTGAGGCTATATTAATGGAGATTAACAAAACATATTTCACCCAAGTTATTCTTTACTCATGATTTGCAAAAGAATGAGAAGATTGACGTGCAACAGATCCGGTCAACCGATAATTATTTATCAAGACAAAGATTGTCGACTGCAACATTTGAAAGACCGGATAAATATGTACTCTTTTCCTTAACTAAGATTTATATTTTTTGACTAGTAATAGGAATGAAATAATATCTTGAATTATCATTTTTTAAAAACAATATATTTTCGAGCTGCTTGAGCTAAAAAATACTCAAAACTTTGTCGAGATAATCGAACATTTTGAAAACAATACGAGTTAAATCTTAAAATCGAGTACAGTTAAATCTTAAACGAGCTGATCACGAACCATTATTTCTCCATTCAAACGAACTTGAGCTGAGTTCGAGCATCACTATTTTAAATGATTGCTCGACTTGATGATTAAATGATTGATTCAACTCAGATCGTTACCCCTAGTTTTACATTTAAAACTTGGTCGTTTTACATTGTACAAAGCAAATACTATGGATTTTCATATGAAATTGATGGTACTAGCAAATTCAATGGAAGTTGGAACGAGTGAAAGAGAATATGGTCGTTTAAGCAACATGTCTCGAGTTCGAAACTTTATGGATTTAACAAACTTTCTTAAGGGATGTCTTCATACTTGATGACCGTCAATACAATACTACGGATGATTAGTATTA
This sequence comes from Gentiana straminea, assembly GCA_036785695.1. NCBI lineage: Eukaryota > Viridiplantae > Streptophyta > Magnoliopsida > Gentianales > Gentianaceae > Gentiana > Gentiana straminea. The sequence continues at coordinate 1,592,382 of JAVUPR010000410.1, read as the reverse complement.
GATAATTGCCAATACATCAATATGTCGGGAAACCAAAAAACAACTAGTTCGAATTAAATGATCTTGAGAATGCATATAGATGTTATAAGTTTGATTTTTAAGTGAGACGCTAAGGTAAAGAGTTATAGAGCATGCATTTATCTCTAAAACCAATAATCAAACTCTTTAAGCACCAAACGAGCCGGATTCCGAATTCGTCGAATGAGTTCTTCCAAACAGTCACTGTTTTAAATACTGATCGAGTCGAGTTTCGTATTAATCGAACTAGTTCTTCTAGATACTTTAAAAAAAAAAAAAGGGGGTGCCTTGATGGATAAAAGCACTTTTTTGTGTCCTAGAAAAAGGATTAATTTGTAGTTTTGATCTCTTTTTCCTCCTTCCGTCAACATTCATCCTTTGTGAAAAACCTAGACCTAAACCACAAACCAGAAAACACAAGCCGACATCTTCAATTTTAGCTTTTGATTCTTATAGTTATTTTTATTTCCAAACTTTTTCTACCTATATTCATCGGATTGGCACTTGAATTCAATTGATAATCGTATCTTCAATTTCAATTGCAGAGGGGAAAAGGGTCCTTGAATCTTCTGTTTTTCTTAAATTCCCATAATTTAAATGTCTTCTAGTCTTTGCCCTTCTCTGGTGACATCAAAGAATCTACCTTTTCAGCATATTTGTATTTTGATAGCGATTTTTATGCATGTTTGCTTCATCATCTTTGGTTTACAACTTGAATAATCGTCCAAGCTGAAAGCTTCCAGTTGTAATTCAGCCATGAGCGACTCCAAGGTTCGGTTTTTTTACTTTTTTTTTGCAGTTAATTTGTGTTATGCTTGTTGTTTTAGCTGCAATTGTTTTGGGAATTGTTTGGATGAGCTAGTTTTTTTCTGGGACCTTGATGAAAAATTCTAAAGTTTGAGCTTTTGTTTGATTTTTTTTTCAAAAGTTGAGAGCTTCGTCACACACATCTACATACACCTGTATGTATGTAATGACGAGGCACAAAAGCAGCATTACTCTAACTTACAGAAGCAATGCTAATTTTTTTACTTGAATTTTTCTGTTATTTTTGTGTTCATCTTGTTGTTTTACCTGCAATTATCTTGCGAATTGTTTGGATGAGTTTTTATCTTTCAGGGGTTTGATGTAGAATTATAAAATTTGAGCTTTTGTTTGTTTTTCTCAAAAGTTGAGAGCTTTGTACTTTTGATTAACAAAGAGAAGCTATGGCACAATGGTTTAGCTGCATAAACTGACTATTATAGAAAAATAATGTAAGGTTGCGTGCATTAGCCCTAAATGGCTTGTTCTTTCCCTTGATCCGCATAGGCTGGATGCTTCCATCCATGGAGCTTCCTTCTTGATACTTCTTGATTGATGTAACTGTGCCTTGATTGTTGTAATACATATAAGGTTTCTTTGCGCTTCTTTATTGACCAGCTTACTCCCTGTTGGATTAGTCCGCGACCCCGTGGTAGCATTGTTATTGCATGCCATTTCTTATTATGAATATATTACATTCTCTCTTGAAAGAATGTTCTTTTGGTGCTACATCTATGCTTTCTTTTAATTTATTCTGTACATGTGTTGCTTCCCTATGAATTCAGTACGGTCCTTTGAGAAAAAAAAATTCATTGAAGCTAAATTCATTTTAAGGGAAGTATATGTTCTAAGATGTACTTGTGCTTCCTTCTACATTCGGTGAACCATGCATGGGGATTCTTATGTTGGCAGTAGAAGTTAGGACGAAGGCAAAGGCATAATCCTTTCATCTTCAGTCATATCTCTTTTGATGCTCGGTTTGTGTTCAATCAAATCATGTTTGATGTGTATCTAGTTTGCTTAACATATATGCTTTGCATTTCTCTTAGGTCTGGCTGAATTTCTTTTATTCTGTGTCGTTAAGTATCGAGTTTCTTTTTTATTTCTCTTTCAGGTGTTGATCTTTGGTTCATTTACCGAGGATGAAGCCAGGTCCTGGCAAAATGAGCCCTCTAGCGAACCTGAACAATGTGCAAATGATCAACAGTCGCATGTGGATTCTATAGGACTTGATAATGGATTATGCTTTGGTAGTTTCGGTATTGAATCTAGCTTAAAGTTCGGCTCAGTGGATGCAGCAAATGTTCCCAATTCTTTTAGCGGTAAGAAACAAAATGGAGGCATTGATGTAAGCTTAGTGGATAGAATCGGTCAAATAGATCTGAAAGAAAATGGAGTTTTTGCTGCAAGTTTATCGGATAAAACTGCTCAAAAAGACCTGAAAGAGAACGGAAAAGATCACGTGTCTTCACATTCCGATATCAAGAGAAACAAAGAATCTTCTGAAGCAAATTCGGTCAACTCTATGGTATTACCTGGAGATGAATCCCCTACTTTGGAACCAAGGCTTCTTGATGGCTTAAGCTTAAATACTGGTGACAGCAACGAGAAGGCCGACAACTCGTTGGCTAAAGAACAACGTGTATCTGATGGGCCTGTTTTAGCTCTGGAGCTAGTACCTCGGGGTCTTATCAACCGGGGAAATCTGTGTTTTCTTAATGCGACATTGCAGGCACTCTTATCTTGCTCCCCTTTGGTTCATGTCTTACAGGAATTAAGGCTGCTCAAAATCCCAAAGGTGCCCAGATCGCTTATTTGCAATGTCTTTTCTGTCTAACTTTTTTCTTCTTATTTATTTTCTTTATTAAGATTTTTTTCCAACTTTTTTTGGGGTGGAATTGTAGGCTGGATATCCAACGTTATCCACGTTTGCTGGTTTTTTCTCTGACTTTGGCACACCGATTGCTGCGAATATAAAAAAAGATACTACTTTCCGTGGCGTTGGCACGCCCTTCAACCCTACTATGTTTGAAGTAGTTCTTAAGAAGTTTACTCCTGATGTTCCAAGCAGTATGTCAGGGAGGCCAAGGTTCGATCTCATTTTCAGGACAGTTATTTTCTTTTTCGTCGTTTATTCGTGTGAATGCACATTTTGATGGTTTATGCTTTTCTTGTTACTGAATGAATTGGCATTTGTCACGTTTATAAGGAAATCAACCTTTTTCTTTATTGAAACAAAGATGGTTCTTTGCCTGTTGACTTGCAAGCAATCTATGTTTACTTCCTCGAGGTGTGAGAGATTTGTTTGCGAATAAAGTTAAAAAAAGTGTGTTATAGTTTCGAGGGAAATGATTTTGGTTATGAAGTTGTACAAGATCTCTCTACTTAGTTTTTATACGGAAGAGTGGAGAAAACCATTCGCTTCAACTTCTTAAATTAATGCTAAAGTCAGCTTAGTTTGGCCTTCTGTGACATAGTGCACATACGTATGTATGTAGGAATCCTTGTATTTTACGTGTTTATTTACGGTGTTCAATGATGTTCTGTCAACTGACTGCCAAAAGCTTGTGCCAACAAGTCTTTTTGTCATTTATTTGTTCTCTGAATCCTTTTTATTTGTGTTTCTAAATATTCTTCTCTTTCAGGCAGGAGGATGCTCAAGAATTTCTGAGTTTCGTTCTGCATCAAATGCACGATGAATTGCTCAAACTTTACGGTCAGTCTGACTCTAATGAGGGTAAATCGTATATCGTATCTTCTACTGATGACGACGGTTGGGAGACTGTGGGTCCCAAAAACAAATCTTCGGTGACACGAACTCAGACTTTTGCTCCTTCCAAGCTCAGTTCGATTTTTGGAGGACAATTGCGTAGTGTAGTGAAGGCTAAAGGTATAAAATTTTGTCATTCTCGTATTATCTTTGATTGAAGGGTGGGGGGGTGTAGGGACCCGTGAAATTTGATACTGAAATATTGTGCACTGTTTGTTGTAGGGAATAAAGCGTCCGCCACTGTTCAACCGTTTCTACTACTGCATCTTGATATTTCACACGATGCTGTCCGCACGATTGAAGATGCTTTTCATTTATTTTCCGCTCCAGAAAAGCTTGATGAGTACCGGACTTCTACTGGCGGAAAGGTTAGTTATATAATCTCTACGCGCTGTTTTTTTTCTGTTCACAAGATTCAATCTTTCAAACGGGCTCCTAATAGTTCAAGAATCACGAGCTTTTCTGGGCTCTAAATCATTACTCTGCTCTTAAATGTCGAAAAAAGAGCAAGATTCTCTCACCCTTTCATGTATATACACGGATATTTCTGTCTGGTAGCGTGTCCCGTATCCGACACCAATATGCACTGGATACTTAGATACATACCTAGGGTCAAATTTGTAATATTTATAAGTTGAATACGGGATTTGTATATAGTATATATACACATCCGTAACCCGGACATGTGAAATGAATAACCATATTGAATTGAGTATTACTGCCAGATAATGAATGACAAGATGTCCAAAATGATGAAATATGAAGATAACTAGTCTTTATATTACTCATATGCCCTCTGTACTCCTATCAATATTATAGTTTCTAGTTATTTTCAGACAGTCTGTAATCTGGTTTTTTTTTTTTTTTTTCCTTTTTGTTTTTGATAAATTCTCAGGCGGGAGTTGTTACGGCTAGAAAGTCTATTAACATACAAACTCTTTCCAAGGTAATGATCTTACACTTGAAACGGTTTTGCTATGGGAGTCATGGAAGCACCAAACTACACAAGCCCGTCCGCTTTCCTATGGAACTCGTGCTTCACCGTGATTTGCTCGTTTCTCCAACCACTGAGGTACGTACGGTACACTGAACGGATCCAACTTCTTGTTTCGTAAATGATGGGCCCCATCGAAAAAAATGCGTTGATTGTGCACAAAATACACACAAAGAGCATTGTTTTCAAGAATCATGGTCATGGTATATACATGAGTGAATTTAGTAGAACTCATAGGCTTCATCATCTCTGCACTTACTTACACGAACATACTCGAGCCCAATATTTCAAGTTTGTATTTGAGCCCGTTTAGTTCGTGAGCTAGCTCAAAGTTGTTTGCTCAATTAACAATCTAAACTTCCTTGTTCGAGTTCAGCTTATTAAACTAAACATATTTGTCGTGCTTTTGAGCTCGTCTTATTTTGAAAAACCGAACTACGAGCCAAAACTTCGGGGCTTGTTTAATCACTATTTTGATTTGCAGGGGCGAAAATACGAGCTTGTTGCAACAATAACACACCATGGAAGGGAGTCATCAAAAGGGCATTACACCGCAGACGCACGCTACCCGGATGGTCGATGGCTACGGTTTGATGACGCGTCCGTCACTGCAATCAGCACAAAACAAGTATTGCATGATCAAGCTTATATCCTCTTCTATGTACAATTATAATCTGGACAAATTCTACTGGCAAAATGAGTTCTTTGGCTTTTGAGGGAACTTTTCTGAGATCGAATCAATACCTGCTACGTGAAAATTTATCTGAGAAGCTTTTGTTTTGAGATGGGGGATTTTTCGGGAGATGGTGATGATGTAGAAAATTGTAGTTTTCATAGGTTATTTACTTGAAGAGAGTTTGCAAATGAAATTATTTTCTACTACTATTTTGCAACCTTTTTCACCTTATAGAGATTCTTGATCCTGTTCTGTTCAATTAGGAGAAGTTACTTTTGTTTATGAGTATAAAACTTCGGTTTAATTGTCGTCTGTGCAATCAAAACAAAAAAAAAAAAAAAAAAAAAATTTGTCGTCTGTGTAATGTTTTTGTCATTTTCGCACCATAAAATGTCTTGGTTATTCAAATTTATTCTCAATTCAGAGGCCTTAATTTGCACCACGGTAGAATCGATTTTAGAGTCGAGAATCGATTTTGTGAAAATGACTGTAGGAACTCGGTTTTTGGTTCTAGAATTGAATTTTATAGGATCGATTCTATGAAAACGGCGTGGGGTGTATCGGGTATAATGACTGTCGTCCAAATAGCAGCCCTTTCAATTTTACCCTTCAAATTATTATTTTTTCCTCAAATTTATTCTGACAAAATTTTAGGTTAAATGTTCGAAATTTTTTTACGTTAATTTTAGTCAGGATGTACAAAACGTGTTTTCTGACATATATTGAATCTATAAAACATTCAACATATCCTCTGGATATGGCCTAGTGGTGAGCGGTTTGAGGTGGTGTAGTGCCTTGCTATATCTAAAGCCGGAGGGTGGGGGTTCGAGTCCCGTAAAGGGCTGACCCTTTTCGGTAAGAGATATCTAATGCAAAGCCTCATCCCTGAGCTGTTAGGTCCCATGATTAACCTCTCATCGCATTCCTGTGGGATCGGGGGCGAGTAGGCCCTCACGGTTAGAGCTTAACCGTTTTAATAAAACATTCAACATCGTGTGTGTTTTGTGAAAATATGCTCTCTTACACATTGAGGTGAAGGAATGTGACTTCAACTTTCGGGAAGTTATTAGGTGGTATATCCGTTTGCACTGACTTGACAGGTAAACAAATATGGACCATACAGTTTGAATTCAGTTTAGAAATAAAATGTCTACATCTTGCCATATGAGTGTACTCTGTATATGGCGGGTGTACCCAATAATTTCCTTTTAACTTTCACAACTAGACCAAACCTCACCGGAAAACTTTGATTATTAAAATATTAAATCCTTAAAGGGGATGTGGGTTCAACTTTGGTCACTCGGTCAAAACTCACCGAAAAACTTTGATTATTAAATATGTGATGTCACGGTAAATTTTAAAAAGCCTTTATTTACACTACAATAATTTTACCGATGCATCATATTTACTATACGACACGCTGAATCAAACATTTTAGTAGACAACTCGTGACTTAATAATCGATTTCCAACATATCGATTCAAACGTAACGCATACATAGTGTGTTTTTGTAAGGTAAATTCGGATGGGTGGAAATAAAAAATGTCAAGTTTTTAAGGGACTATTATTTACACCACACTCATTCTACTTACGCATCACTCTACATGTGCATCACAGTACAACCGACTTCGTGAAAACCAGTTATGAAGCCTATAACCGCCTTCTTGTAGGTAAATTGTGAGAACCGACTTTGATAAAGTCGGTTCCTGTTTCTTAACGTACGAAAAGTCGGTTTTAGGTTCCAGAATCGGCTTTTACAAAGTCAGTTCAACTATGATGTACAGATAGAAGAATGCACGAATAGATTGAGTGTGATGCAAGTAAAAACGGAGTTATACACTTAAGTTTGACTCCTAACAAAGACAAAAACATTTTCAATTTTACTTGCATGATGTGTCCTCATAAAACAAGACAAAAAAAGACAATAGAGTGGCAGAAAAACCGGTCCGCCTATTAGATACCGTTGTATCTTTTCATTGACTCCTATTTTTTTCCCCACTTTAAATTCTCGTTACCCATTTGGCGCCGTTCCATTTTCTATACAAAAACTCCATTATGCTTCTCTTTCTTTCTGAAAATCCAACCGTTTTGTTGCAACAACTAACTACTACAACACGATCTTCACTTTCTCCGGAAGGTTTTGAGTCTGATTTGAGTATGAAATTGATGAATATGGGGAATTGTGGTGGTTTGGGGAAGTGTAGTAATCGTGAATTTGGATTTGATAGTGATGAAGATGGAGGAGAGTGTGGAGAAGGAGGAGGAGGGGTTGTGGTGGTCGGAGTTAAATCTGATAATCGGAGTAAGGAATTGGTGACTTGGGCGTTGGTTAAGGTAGCGAAGGCTGGAGATCAAGTGATTGCCGTTCATGTGATTGATTCTAAGAAAGGTGCGTTTATTATGTTGTTGATTTTGAGTTTTATGCTTGATTTTAGTGGAATTTGAGTTCTGATTTTGTTGATTTTTGGTAGAAGATACAGCGGCTTCAGTTTTTGCTCATGTTTGGTGTTTGATGCTTGATTATTTTGAAATACGAGGTCTGAGATTTATGCTTGATTTTAGTGAAATTCGAGTTCTGATTTTGTTGTTTTTGGTGTTTGATTTGTGTAGATGATGGAACGGTTTCACTTTCGGAGGTGAAGAACTTTGAAGACTCTTTAACTTCTGCTTTTGATGGTCTCTGTAAATTAAAGCAGGTATTAAGAAAAGAATAACTCTATTTTTCTTGTGTTTTCCTCAGATTTCTGGATTTCATTTGGATGGATGAGTTTTTGAATTTCACTCTGCTTTTAGGAGCAAAAAATGAAGAAATTATTCCCAAACTGGATTTGAAATTGCTTTTATTGTATGAAATCCAAATAGGTGTTTTTAGTGGCATCACACCAAATCAACCATTTTTGGCACCACAACACAATCGAAATTTTACATAGTCGATTCTAGAGCGGAGAATAAATATACCGTTTTTGGCACAGTCAAGTTTTACATAGTTGATTCTAGATCTGAGAATAAATCTACCATTTTTTGGCATCACAGTACAATCGACCGTTGCATAGCCGATTCTAGAGTTGGAGTTGAGAATCGACCGGCTTTAGAATCGACTTTTTGCCATGTTAAAAGCAGTGTGGTGCCACTAAAGACGCCCATTTCAAATGTATAAACTGAAACGAAATCAAAACCGATTCACCATTCACTGTGGATATAGAATGTCTTTGATTTGCCTTTTCCATTTCAGTTTGCATTGAACATCTTGTATGCTGCTCTGATAATATCCTGTTTGCCTTATACTATTTGAGGAAACTTTGTTATTTATAGAAATATGTCAGTGTTTCTAATTATATCTATTTGATATTTTTATTTTAGATAGACTTCAAACTCAATGTATCTAGAGGTACTCCAGTGCACAAGGTTTTAGCCCAAGAATCAAAATCTTTGAAAGCTGTGTGCATAGTAGTTGGTACTTCACCAACTAAGAGTTCAATGAAATCATCAGTTTCAGTTGCTCGTTATTGCACTAAATTTGTCGAGAGAGATATCACAGTTCTGTGTGTTGATAATGGCAAGATAATGTTCAAAAAGGAAGCAATTTCAGGGACAGAACCGAAGCCGAAAAACAGGAAAACACCGAGTTTATCTCCATCATCTAGTTTACGAATGAGCGATGAATGTTCTTCATCTTCACAGTTGTCATCAGACGTGATTAATACAACGGCATTAGTACCTGTTCAGAGTAAAGGGGTGGTTGGAAAGAAGTCCTCCGGATGGGCTTTTTTACGGAATCTTCTTTTACATAACGGGAAATCGTGCTCTCGGTCTTCTTATAAGAAGCCTTCGGTGACACAATGGCTCTTGAGGCTACCTAGTCGACGTTCCATTTCATCTATAAGTCCTGATCAAGAACAGACCGTGTCTGATCATCTGTATTGCGTTTTGAATACGGATCACGGGGCTGCAGTGTCACCTGTTGCTTTGTCTTCCGGAATCGGGATGTTGCCAAATGAACTAGAGGATCTTTTGGTGAAATATGAATCAAAATGCAGAAGGTTTGGCTATAAGGAACTTCTATCAGCAACATCTAACTTTAAGGAAGGTATGTATGTACTTCCATAATGTGTGGATACTTCTATTTAGTAGCGTGTTTTGTATCCGATACAGATTCGTACTTACTGATACAAACCCGAGGCTTGAAATTTATAAAGAGTTGATACGAGATTCGGGTATGTGAAATGAAGAACCATATTCAAAATTAAGTAAAAACCGTCGAATCAAGAACCAAAAATTGTCCAAACTGATGAAATAACTATCTGTTGTTTAATATTTGGTCCTTATAGTTTTATTATGTACAAATTAGTCTCTATAACTTTAATATTTACAGTTATGCTACCACTAAAACTTACTTTTGGCTTTTTATGATATTTTTAGAGAATGTGATTGGTAAGGGGGTAGTAGTAAAGTTTATCGAGCGATTTTTCAAGATGGTAAAGCGCTGGCAGTGAAGATTTTGAACCCAACCGGCGATGTTTTAAAGCAGTTTGTATCAGAAATCGAGATTTTAACAAGCTTGGATCACAAGAATATTATATCCCTTCTCGGTTTTTGTTTCGAGGAGAATCATCTACTGTTGGTATACAATATTTTATCCAGAGGAAGCCTCGAAGACAATCTTCACGGTATGTTTTCGAACTTTCTTGTTCTTCTTAAACTTATTGTTTGTTTACATTCATATTATGGGACTAACATTATGTTAAAGTAGGTAACCGAAGAACCGGGGATTTGTTCAGTTGGAAAGACAGGTTTAAGGTTGCACTGGGTGTTGCTGAGGCGTTGGAACATTTGCATAATACGATTCCTGAGCCGATCATTCATAGGGATGTTAAATCATCAAATATTCTTCTCTCTGATGATTTTGAGCCCAAGGTATTAGAAGCACTGCACCAAATCTATCAGAATTCATGTCTATTATTAAATCTTCTGATTGAATATTTTTATGTTGATAACTTAGCTCTCGGATTTTGGACTCGCGATGTTAGGCTCTGGTTCTTCATACCACATTGACAATGCAGATGTTGCAGGAACTTTTGGGTGAGTTTGGTGTTCTCTAAGCTTCTTTCTAGCAATATTTTCTTTATATTTGATCAAAATTTTAGTCACAAAGTGTGTTATGGCAGCTATCTGGCTCCAGAATATGTTATGCATGGAAAAGTGATGGACAAAATTGATGTATATGCATATGGTGTTGTTCTGCTAGAGCTTTTGTCTGGTAGAAAGCCGATCGAAAACCGACATACAAAAGGCTTGGAAAATTTGGTTTATTGGGTATATATATTTTCTTTAAAGCTTTGAACTTTATGCCTTGATTCACGAACAGGCGTCTTTTTTGCAGTCGATTCTAGAGTCGAGGATCAGTTTTCCGTTGGTCTATTTGAAAGTCTATTCTGAGCTCTAGAATCGACTTTTCACTGACTTCCAGTTATTTTTCCCTTAAAATTAGATGCTAAATATATTGAATCTCTTATTGTGTAAAAATGTCCTTTAGGCAGAAACAAATTTGAAAGGAGGCAAGTTTGCTGATTTGCTTGATCCAACTTTGGTTGATGATTCTCATGACTTTGATTTTTTGGAGCAAATGGTATTGGCTGCTAGGCTTTGCATCAGATGCTCACCCGACTTACGCCCTCAAATGACACTTGTAAGAATTTTGTTTTTCGTATCTCGTGTTTTGTGCATCGCGTCGAAAACCATTTAAATCTGTAGTCAGATCTAGAACAATCTACACTACCTGTAGTGTAGTTTAGGGTTTAGGGTTTAGGGTTTAGGGTACTACACTACTCGTTCAGAGATTCTGTAAACTATGAATAAGTAATGTCTGAGTCTGTAAAATAGAGAATCTGTAAGTGAAATACTGACAAGCCTTGTGAGCAATTCATTCTCGTATCACGTGCCTCTACACCACCCGAAACAATCTATAGTAGAATCTCTGTTCAAATCTGTAAAACCTCGTGTAGGGCACGGAAATTCTCTGTTCAAACTATATGCTGTAGAGATACTGATACATTCCACCTTTGAATAGAAAGATTCTGTAAAATATGAACCAACAGTGTCCAAGTCTGTGAATTAAAAAATCTATTAAAATAATACTAATGCAAGTGTTTTAATTCAAGGTTGTCAAACTCCTCAAAGGTGATCCAGAATCATTGAAATATGCAAGAGAAGAAGCAAACAACTCCGAAGAACTCGAGGCCCTCGAAGCACAACAATCTGCAACAAACATGAAATCATTCATAAATCTAGCTTTGATGAATCTGGATAATGATAATGATACTTTTTCGAGTAGCAGTGGGCATCAAACTGTTTCGGTTGAGGATTATTTGCGACGGAGATGCAGCCGATCTTCGAGCTTCAATCGTTGAATAGATGTTTTTATAATTATGTATTTGCTTAAATGAAAATAAAAATAAGATTATTGTCCATAATCACATTATTTAGTTTAAGATGGGAGGTTTGTAAATTTCCTGCTGGTTCTGGTATCTTTTATAATGAACCTAAATCACCAGGTACTGTATTATTATTATTATTGTATCTTAATCTCTTGTAAACATATGTATATAATGATTATAAGAATGTGTTCATTTTATTTTATGAGTGTTTCAATATGTGTTTAACATGTAGAATTGTAGATTGTCTTGTGAATATGTGTCATTGTATGGAAAAAAAAATAGGCCTTTGTTTGCAACAAAACTAATATACTCGTGCACCACTCTGCATGTACATCATAGAAGAACTGGGTTTGTGAAAGTCAATTTTTGAGTCTAGAACCGACTTTTCGTAGATTAAGGAACGAGAACCGACTTTATCGTAGATTAAATGAACGAAAAGTCCGACTTTATCAACAAAGTCGGTTCTATTGTGGTACATATGTAAAGTAATGCATGAGTAGATTAACTGTGATGTAAATAATAGCCCCAAAAAAAAAGTTGAACCACGACCAAAGAGTCTCCTCCATACCGTTCTTTGGATTAATGGATGATGTAAATCAATAGATGTACCTCAATGGTTTAGTGTACTTAGGCTGCCGCTGAAACGGGGTCGTTCAATACATGGTTCAAATCCCCACACCCCAGTTAGCACCCGAGATTTTTAACCACTGAGCTACGCCCGGGACGAATATGTCATTGTATGAGGATTGATGTCCGGACAATCCATCATTATTGTAAATATATATGTTAGAAAACTATCAACCTTATACTTCAATATATAACACAAATTAGGGGTTGTAAAACGCTACATAGAATTCATCACGCCACTAGATTAGGACCTTTAGGTTCAGCCTTCACATGTTGGACGTGCACATTTGACCTTTGAAAAGTCGAATATGCCCATCAAGTTTGTGTAGTAAACAAACACAAACTCAAAATCTGATACGCGATTCGACTCGGTTCGTTTACCCCTCAAACATGAATAACATCAAGTAGCTCTAGTAAACCTTAAAAAAAAATTAAAAAAATAATGGTTTAGTAAACCCAAATTTCACATGAATTGAATAACTATTACAACAAAAGGAGAACATTAGTTTACTCCATTCAGTTTCAACCATGGTTTTGCTGCACTTAAATTAACTCTATATCATCATCTTCTATAAGGCTTAAGATGATACTTTTCAAATTCAGAACCAAAAGTAATCGATTCTTCATCGAGCTTTTTCTTCAACCTCCGCCATGTTCTCAACATATCCGATTGAATCAACCCTCGATACAACGTCTCAAACGTTATCTTCTGTGGCAAATACCCTTTCTCAATCATCTCCACAAACAATTCACAAGCCTCTCTCCACTTCTGTTTCTCACAAAATCCATGAATCATCGTAGTATACGAATCAAGATCCGGCCTGTTTCCGGTATCCTTCATGTCTTGCCATATCTCCATTGCAAGACCTCTCTTATTGAACATCATCAACATCCTTAACAATATATTGTAAGTATGCATACTAGGTAAACACAAAACACCACCTTCTTTCATCTTCTTGTATAGGTTTATCGCGCTTTGCACGTCTTTTCGACCTATATATTCCTTAAAGAAACAATTATACGTCGCAGCTGAAGGGCTTACTCCGTTACGAACCATCTCATCTAACAAATCCTCGGCATCTTCGATCCTCCCACAAGAACACAAACACTTAACAACAGATGTATACGTAGCAACGCTCGGATAAATCCCTCTATCTTTCATCATTTTCAGCTTCTCAATTGACAACACAGGCTTATGGGCTCTACTGTAAACATGTAGCAATATCGAATAGCTAGTCACATCTGGCTCCACATTTCTCTTACACATTTCGTCGAACAATTGTTCTGCTTCCCTAATCACCTTCTCAAACCTCTCATCTGGATGTAAACTTGATCTCCTGCATATTCCATTCAATAATACATTGTATGTCACTACATTAGGCTGTATTCCATTATCCACCATCTCGTTAAAAAACCGCCTCGCCATTCCGATTCTCTTTAACTTACACCATCCATATATCATTATCGTATACATTTTCGCATTTCCGCCAAACATAGATTTCTGTTTATTGAACAGCTCAGTAGCAACTTTTACATACCCATATTTACATAGAGTATCAAGAAGAAAACAAAATTGGTTTTCAGAAAGATCGGAATTCGAACCTTTTTCCTCATCCAAGAAAACGTGCATTTCTTCGAATGTTCGTATAGCTTGTCTGGTTAGTCCAGCAGAAATCAGCCTCCGAATGAGTACAGCAAAAGTTGTGAAATTTGGCTTGGAATTGGTATTTTGAGCTTGATCCATTTGTACGATTAGCTGCCACGCAACGTCGAATTGCCGGACTTTACAGATGATATCAATTAGGAGATTAAAAGCGGTGGTGGTATGGGAATAATAAGGATGGTGGCTACTGCAATACTGGAAGAAAGCGAGTGCGATTTTGGAAGAGTGGTGGAGGCGGAGGAGGATTTGGTGGACTAATGAGGGAGTTAGAACTACGCCGTCGAGCTGGAGAGAGGATTCAGTGGCGTGAAATGGGTTGTGGTGGTTAAGGAGGATTTGTGAAATCAAATCGGCGTCAATTGAGGGCTGAAACGCCGGTAGCTCGGGTTTTCCGGTGGTGAGGGAAGTACAAGGTGGGGAGAAATCATTTCCGGCGTCGGCGTCGGAAAATGTAGATAGGGAAGAAGATAATAAATTTGGCCGGAAAGTGAACGGAACGGCGTGTTTGGAGATAGTACGAGTAAAGAGTCGCAGCGCCATGAACAAACCTTCGAGCAAACTTAGCTTATAGCTTCTACGTGAAGGCGTGTAGAACTGAACCGAGTCGAACCAAATATCAAATGTTCGAGTTTGTCTTTTTATTTTTAAAGTAAATACAAGAAACCGAGCCGAACAACGAAGGTAAATTTTATGTTAGAAAGATGCACACGAACCAAACCAAGGCGAGCCGAGTATCAAATGAGTGAGTTAGTTAGTGTATGCTTCAACTACCATTTATAAGACTCCCTTAATCACTTTCACATTTGGAAGCACTCTTCATTTAACATGAAGAGTGCAAACAAGTTGTCTCGAAGCTTTTCTCTGATTAAATTTTTTTTTTATTATAAAAAATTCAGTTCAGTTGCTGCGGTCTTTTGCAGAATACATGAGGCTTGTGAATTTCGGGAGATATTAATATGACTTTTTCACCTGGAAGCACTCTTCATTTCAAGAGGTTGTATCTTCATCTATTTGTTATTAGTACCTTCGTTGCTGTTGAAAGAGATTTTGTTAAAAGAAAATGTTATTAGTACCTTCGAGCTTGTTTGTTTAATTAAAAAAAAAAAAAATTTAAAGTATATTCTTAACCTCTCGCGTTAATTTATTATTCGAACTCAAGTCGAACTCACACAAATTCACATCTCTCTTTATAAATTTTCCGATGTTTTCCGAATCTCGTTTTACGTGTGAAATGATGAATTCGTTGAACGTCAACCTAGTTTTTTAAAGGAAAAATTAGGGAAAAGTCCACTGTAACGCCCCGTTCCCGGATACCGAGCCATCATTCAGAAGAGAAACGTTCGGCGCGTATAGCATTAAATAAATCTAATATTATACGCGAGCCTCTACGTCGTCGTATCAAATAAAAGCAAACGGAAGCTAAAAAGACTCGGGTAAAAACATAAAAGCTACTGTGAATAGAAATTAACCATACTAAAGATAGATAGTTAAGATTACACCGATGAAAAACCCAAAGACTTATACAATACGATGCCTTAAAGGTAGAAGTACAACAAATCTAAGAGAAGAGATACAACCAGTCTGATACAACCTTTACAAAGAAAATAATCTAGAAGCTTCGTCAAGACTTTAAGTCTTCAAAAGCCGTCGTCTACACTTGATCAACCTGTTCGTCTTCTCACCCCACAATGCATACAAAAGAAAATGCAAAGGAGGTAAGTACAAAGTACTTAGTAAAAATGAGAAGCTACGACAACAATTAATATTTATAAAGAAAAGATATTTAATCGTTTAGTTATTTAAGTGAGACCGACTCAATCTGGGGTTCATTTCATGCCCATCAACATGAATTGACTAAACGTTTCTACTTAGCCTATCTATGTTACAACCGCACTTGACGGACGTTTTCTAGTGCTATACAATCCTTACCGGCAGTGTACCGGGTCAAATTATAGTGCTAGTGTGGTGAGTCAGGTGTCGAATCCTCAGGGAAACGTGGTAATTCTTTTAAGTGTGGTTAAACACCAAACAACTATTATTATCTCGATCTAAATCGCAGGTTTTATCATACGAGTCGTTACTATACTAATAAACAGAAAATAATTTCATAAATCACAACTAAACTATTATTATATATATAAATACATAAATATATATAGTAATACATAACCATATATATATATATATATATATATATATATATATATATATATATATATATATATATATATATATATATATAGATACCAATATATTAGATACTAATAATTATTATAGAACTAGCCAAGGTATATATAATTGAATTATTCAATCTTTTCGGTTTAACGGATGTGCTCGATCTTCCTTTTATTAGGTCCAATTGAGTAAATGAAACGGTGCACTCCTGAGATTAACAATTCCTCCTCACACGAGCGTATGAAATTGTCATATGTCAATTTGTCAACAGTTCAATCTCCACAACTGCCCCATGCTAATCTCAGTTAGTCTGAACAGGTACCGAGTACAAATCTACCCCGGATAAAAGAGGTTGCTCCGTTTGTCAGACGGCCGATGTTATTCAAAAGGCTCCGGTTGTCAGGCGGATCGATTCAACTTTTCGGTGTTAATTTCAATTAAACTGTTGATTTTAACATTATTACGATCTTGAGCACAAATTTTAATAAGATTCATCTTTCCCAAGACAAATCTACCCCCCAGGGTAGAAATAGGATTCCGTTGTCACGCTTTCGCACGGCCAATTTTACCCTCCGGTTTTTCTATTATTTATCTCATATCCTAACTTCTCTGATCAGTTCATCGTTAAGTTATATGTTGCGATTCATCTTGATTAATTACTTCAATCTGAATATTATCAATACGTTGCAAAATAGAAAAATATTCTATTAACGCAATTTTTGTCAATTTTACTTAGATAACATTCATTTACCGAAAAGATCGAAATAATACGATTACATAACCTTGGCTAGTTCTTAGATTTAGCCTAATAACATTATAACGATTAAAAAGATAAAAGCAACAAACATAAATACTTTAGAAAATTACCCGATTACAACTGCTGATTCAGAGGTCGTATTCTTCCGGACATTACAACGACTTCAACAACATTGATCTTCCGATAATTTCCCGAGCATTACAATGATACTACTACATTATTTATGGCATACAGCCTATATAAATACATACTACTAAGAAAATAGGTTTAGAAATATATATTGGTACCCCTTACACAGTCTGCATAAAATGTCCATTTATAGGCAGATTTTTCCTGGCCGGATCGATCCGGGATCAAGGTCGGATCGATCCGGGAATAAAAAACATTATCACTTGCTTATTTTCTGCAGAACCATGTGCTAATCATCATTACTTCGCATTATTTGATAATCCGGATCGATCCGAGGTGATGTCGGATTGATCCGTGTGTAATTTTTCCATTTTTTAGCTGAAACTTGATAAAATCATATCTTGAGTTGTAGATCTCCAATTGACATGATTCAAGAAGCGTTTGAAAGCTCTTCGAAAGATCTAAAACTTTCATGAAGGACTCTTCTTCGGAAAATGCCATTTTGATGGGCCATTCGTTCGTCGAATATATATCTCGATAATAGTATCACGAACCGTTGATCCACTTGAACTTTTAAACTTATGACACTTCCTTACTTCCTTCAAAAGATATGATTTAACTTCAAAAAGTGTCGTCACTCGGGGTCTTAAAATCTGCAATAAAATACCAAAAATACCCACGTAAATCTGACACGACACTCCGGTTACTAAACCGGTACAAAATTTATAACTTTTTATTACTTTTACTAGATTTTTATATTAATTAGTTGTATTCATAACTATCAATATTTCATAAGATTATCGTTATAATTTCTTATATTTTATATAGAAAGAGTCGATAAAATATATAATATATCGTAATTTTTATCATACAAATGTTATACATCGGCACTCAAGGGCACTACGCATATCCAAGCTGGGGATATTCTTGGCAACATATTAGTGGATCACACCAATATCCACGAAGTCTAGAAAAGGTAGACTCCGATAGTACGCACATCTCAGCGGAGTCCCTCCGTACTTAGGGTTTTTTTGACCTACGGAGTTCTTCCACCTTTAGAGGTAGGCATACATCGCGATATAGACTGGTGCCTATCCAAGAGAGACATGTTGTTTAATCTTTTACCTATGTGTTTCAAGTAATCTCTCTCACACATACTAATCTCTTCCTAGACCACTAGACACGGACAAGGCCTAGCAATTACACAGACATTGATGAATACTAATTCATCAAAGAACAAGCCTATCATGCTCTTCCGACGGATCCGAACTTCAACTCCCTTTAAGAGTACATTCGGTGTTTTAACTGAACGAATCAGAAGCTCAATTCAGGCTTGTTTATGTTATCCAATACTATCATATCATAAATAAGGGTTTAAAACAATATCAACATGATTATGAAACCCGAAAGCAAACTAGAACGATAAAACCGTAAAAACAAGGTAAAACAGGTCAAACGCCCGTTTGACATCCTATGGACGCCCGTTTGGCATCGAACGCCCGTCCACTAAACCCAATTGCCCGTCCGTAAAAACGGCTACATCCTGAATCAAAAATCTAACCTCAGACGCCCGTCTGCCTAGTGCAAACGCCCGTTTGAGCTACTAGAGTTGCGAACGCCCGTCCGCCTATTGCAGACGCCCGTCCGCCTGGTTTTTTTTTTCTTCCCAAAACGCTAAAATCTTCAAAACACGATCTCTAAACCGCTTCTAACCTAATTAACATCAAATTAAACACAGTAAAACATAGATAAACATGTTTGAACATTCCAAAACATCTATGATCCTTTGATCAACGTGAAGACACATCTTTCTATCATCTAAACACCTTAAGACTTGATCTAACCTTATAAACGATAATTGGAATCATAGGAAGAGCCTCTTACCTTATTTGCTTGCAAAACCGACAGCAAAACACCAAGCAACTGCAACAACTGTTGATCCTCAAACCCAAAACCTATGTGATCAACAAGAAACCCTAAAATCCTATTTCTTTGCAGAAAAACGAAACTGAAAAAGCCTGTAAAACTGAAGATTACCTGGGTTTACTGCTATGAAACTATTTTTTAGATTATTCTACGCTTCAAGACGATCGTTTCGACTACTCATGGCTGCGAAACAGAGCTACAGATCAAAAGATACGAATTTTTCAAGAATCGAACTCTACGAATACCGAAAACTAGGGCTAAACTGAAAACTTACGAAATCGAGAGATGTTATTTTTCAAAGTTGCGTCTCCTCGCGCTGATCACTTTTCTCTCCTGCGGCATCTTGAACAGATGAACAGATTGATTACAAGGTTGAAGTTTACGTTCTCCCTTTTTCTGGCATCTTCTGCGTTGGTGCTATGTTGCCGCCATTGCTCTCTTTTCAGCGCCATTCCATCCTCTCTTTTTTTTTTTTTCCAGAAATATGCGTGTGTAGGTTATGAGAAATAATTGGGATTATTTCTTTTTATAGCCATTTAATTAAACTCATTAATTAAATAACTAAATCCTTTTAATTAAATCCTTTTTAATTAAATAAATAGGATAATTAATTATTAGCTCATAGTAAATACACCCAATAACTATTTTACCCTTTTATGAAAAGTCGGGATGTTACATCCACATTTTTACACTTAATAAAGCATTAATCCCGATTCAGTTATTAGTTGCAATAAGAACAATAATTTTCCGTTCGGACTAAAATACCCCATTAGATGCTTCTACATCAATTACCGGATGCGAGTTCACATCCAAGATGGTCGCCAGCTTGGAGGCAAATTCATGGCCTTAGATCGCCATAAGAATCTTCTTCTATCGATCAACCCTCTCTTCCACAATCGATCAACCTTTTCCTCCTCCTCCTCCTCCTTATTTTTCAAATTATAGTGTGTAAAGATGAATTTACAGCAGCAAATGTTTGGGCAAGTGCCCAATCAGTAGGAACAATTGTATCAGTGGGATTATCAAAACTTGACCAGATTTTTTAACCGACCCATTTCTCAAGACAAAATTACCTGAATCATCTAGCACGGCGGAAGAGACCCCAAGTCCGGCAGTCGATTAAATGGTGGTTGCTGCAGTGAGAAAGATTAAAATGGTGAACATGGTGTGTGATTTCATATATTTTCTTGGCATTTTGCTAACAAAAACCAAAAAAAAATTGAGGTTATTGTTGGGTTTTGGTTTAGTTAGCTTCTCAAAAGTCCTCCATTGTAGGAGCTCTAGTCACAGCAACTGAATTTTGTGTGAAGGTGGAGTGGGTAGTTGAAAAGTCATAACTTTTTGGTTGACTATTCATGAGAGTAAGTTGTAAAACAAAAAGATTTGAATAGTTGCATTTTGTTATAATCATTATTACCCTCGTAGCTGCACCTTGTCAACCCTGTTTCAAAGATTTTGAACTAAGTGGACTATATTCTATATTTCTATTCTGGAAGCTTAATGTTCTCTAGGAAATGAAACTTGAGGAGTTGATGTGTATGCACTCTGAGATGCTTCAGTATGCAAGCGTACGAGTTGCGACTCGTACAGTTTTCCACCTGTTCCATAAATGATACTAGCCGTATTGGCAATGGCAGCACTGGTATTTAGCAAATGAAGGGACTCGCAATTATTTGCTTTTATTTTTTGAAATTTGGTATTGATTTGATCCATAATAATTGCTTCATATGTCTTCATAATAATTGTTTGGTCATATTGTATTGGTCTGCTACTACTTTTCATTTATCTTTGCTAATATATTTCATTTCTCCTCACTTACAACTTCTTTCACTTATTAAAGTAGTCTCTTGAATTAAATTTTAAATGAGTCTTATATGAGCTTGATAATCGTGTTACTGATACTTGTGTGCCTTATATGATAATCATTACTAATATTGTGTACCTTATATGAGCCAGATATGATATTGTGTCCCTTCCTCACTTACAACTTCTTTCAACTTATTGAAGTAGTCTCTTGAATTAAGCCTTAAATGAGCCTTATATGAGCCTGATACCATGTTACTGATATTGTTGGCCTTATATGATACAGTTACTGATATTGTATGTCTTATATGAGCCAGATATGATATTGTGTCCCTTGAATTAAGCCTTATATGAGCGAGATATGTGTGACTTGAAATAGTCACTTGAATTAAGCCTTTTATGAGCCTGATACCGTGTTAGTGATATTGTGTACTGATACTGTGTTACTGATATTATGTGTCTTATATGATATTGTTACTCATATTGTGTGCCTTATATGAGCCTTATATGATATTGTGTCCCTTAAATTAAGCCTTAAATGATGTGTGCCTTGAAGTAGTAACTTGAATTAAGTCTTAAATGAGCCTGATACTGTGTTACTGATACTATGTACTGATACTGCTTTATTGATATTGTGTTAGTGTAAACGCTGCGATTAAGTTCGGCTTTCAAATACTACGTAGAAAAAGTATCAATGAGGTCTCAAAATGAAGATAAAAATGAACTTTGGTGAAACAATTTTGATGATCGGTGTTCTAAATCAAAAGTTACGGTCGTTTATAAGAAAAACGCTCCGGTTAATGGAAATATTTTTTCGGTTTTCAAATTTTACGTCGGAAGGGTATCGTATTTGGGCTCAAAGTAAAGAGCAAAAAAAATATGAATTTTGGTGAAAAAATTTCGATGATCGGAGTTTTAAATCAAAAGTTACGGGTGTTTGGAAAAAAAAAAAAAAACAAAAAAAAAAAAAAAAGAAACAAAGCAGGATGAACCTGATGTACTCATGTATCATGTACCTGAGGACGCGCGGCGAGGGTCAATTTTGTCCGTGTCAATTTTTTTGTCTTTTTGCAACTAAAAAAAAAGAGTGTGTCATATTTATTCATTTTGTAATTTTTCTTGTCATTTTCCCTCAATCACCCGTTTTTTAAATTTGTACCAAGAGCTATGTATTGGTGTGATATAACAAATTCCTATCTTATATCAATTTTTTTTGTTTTCGCAAGGTATCCCAGTATTGTTTGAGACTAAACCTTCGAGCAACTGTCGGACACCAAATATGGAGACCCCTCCCAATACGGTTTTGCTACATCCACAATAGCTCGAACCCGAAGCCTATTACTTAAGCGATCGGAGTCCCTTCCACTTCAACCAACCTTTGTTGGTCTATCTTATATCAATGAGTTTCATAAAGATGATTGCTTTTCTATGTTGCAGATCTTTGTCTAAATGAAGTACTTGGTTTTTGAAATGTATGTGTTGCTTACATAATCACAAAACATTAATAAAATGTGAATGGTTCTTTTATGGGAAAAGTATAATTACACACTTTTTATAAGTTGGTTTTCAATCAACAAAATATGCTTAAATAAAAAACGTGCAATGAAAAAAATTAATTTTTCTAACAAGAAAGACTAAAGGACTTAATTAATCACTTAATCCTTGCAAAAAAAAAAAAAAATCAATTAACAGCATAAGATTGATACTTTAATATGATTAAAGTATGTATCATTTTATATCACCACTGTGATTATGCATTCTACATGTAATGAATATGATGTTTGATTTATACAGTCTTTTCGAATAAATTATGTAGATGTACACGATGTACACAACTGTTATAAAGGGTCGAAAACGGATTGAAATCCTAATTGCAATAATCAAGAATAAACGATAAAAAATAAATCACAAAACACAAAATTTAACGCGGTATGCAGTAATGTGCTGACTAATTCACATTAAGAAATGAGGGAGATTATATTATCACAACGAGTTTATAGATTTCTGCTTCTGCAATCTACCTAGTAACAACGGTGAATATTTATAGTACTCAGATTTCAACCCTTGCCGCCATAATGACACACTAGCAGATTGACTAAAAAACCCTCAGATGTTGATTTTTCCAGAACTCAGCTGAAAACACCAGATTTAACTAGACTTCAGACTTCAAGTTTATAACCCTTGATAATGGGAAGAACAATATACCTCCAAAGCAAGTACTTCTCGCGCGTGAGTTTCATAGTACATGTAGATATGAGTATAGAGATGGAATCACTAGCCTGTAGAGGTGGAATTAGACTAGGGAGAGGTTTAGGAATTGGAGGTAAGGATGTTCTAGTAGGGATAAGATTTGCATATGAGCTTCCGGTGGAGTAGAGTGGTGCTCCATTGGAAGAAAACTAAGGAAATAGGGACGATGCCCAAGGAGAAGACGCAGTAAACATGGATCCTCCATAAGCAGTTGAAGCGGGAGTTGTTTCAGTGACTTTGAGCTCGCCGGAGCTGAGCTTTGACTGGTGGTGCCACTGGTCATTGCAGCCGGAGTAGAAGTTGCAGACGCCATAACCTCGCTCCGATACCAAGCTAGATAAACAGATAGCTCAAGAGATAATATTTCATTTATAAGATTTGTTCATTGTTACAATCATGCAATCATAGCTTCTGCTATATAAAGCTAGAAGATAACAAACGGCTAAGAGCAACAAAATCTATGCCTAAACTTTCTAAAAGAATAATCTAACAGACTTGCTGAGTCATACATAACAAATTATACTAGCCACATGATTAGATCACACATGGACAGCTGTGATGTGTCCTCATCAGCTTTACACATCATATCTTAACATAACACCATACTTCAGATGTGTCAACAGAATTCAACTGAGACCATCTCAACTGAATATATCACTCGGCTGAATGCATTCACTTGAGCCTTATAGACTTGAACACCTCAGCTAAATCTTCTTGATTCAGCTTTGACAGAACAGATTTAGATGCAGAGATCAAGTCATCATTCACTAACAACAACAAAAATTAAAAAATAATAAAGACAAATGAGAGACTAATTAATATAATTTATCAAACAACAACCCATTATATTAATGCATCAATTATTGGACATGTATCATAAGATTCACCTTAATAATAGATTTTTCCTCAATAAAGAATCGAAATATGATTCTTTTTTGTTTTATGCTACAGTCCAAGGTCCACTCTATGACCAAAAGAAATATTTCAATTTTTAACAACCATAATATTTGTTTTTTATCGACTTTAACAACCCAAATTTTATTTTATTTTTAAATTTTTTTATGGGTTTTAACAACCCAAATGTGTTACTCTCATGTTCAGGACGGATGCAGGATCTCGGATAAAGAGAGCAATAAAAATTTTAAAGCCAAATAAAAAATTAAGAGGGACAAACTATATGCATACTACAAATATTAGCGTATTTTTTTGAATCAAGGGGCAATTAACCCATTGGTTGTATGTAGTTCGCCACTGCTCATGTCCCGTCTCATTCTAGTAATACAGACATTGAATAATTGAACTTTTATTTTAAGTATCCGCTTTTGTTACATAGTGACCTCAGTGATACGTCATGTTGTGACATTTAATATAACAGTAACAACTTTTTTTTTCCGCTTAAAGCTCTCGGTATCAGGGACCAACTTATCCGACTGAACCGGAGTTCGGTCCAGATTGTGCCTGGAGAGTCTAACTCTTATTTTGGGTAAGACCTAACCAATAGCCCTTTCAACATGGTGTCTGAGAGGATAATCGAACCGACGACCTCCCTAAACATTATCAAGTCGATCACTTACCACTTGAATCAAGCTACTTGGTTAACGTAATTCTTTTTGGTTTGAAGTGTTCAAGAAGTTCACTTGCTGCAATAACATCCGTGACACAACAAGTGACATAACACATATACTTTTACATAATTGATTATGATGTAAGATCCATTTATGATAACGTAAGAGAAAACCCGGTGACTTTGCTTCAATGTAGAAATTTTCTAACTTTCCATACAACAAGGAGGGTCTATAAATAAGACCCATAACTTCTTAGCTTTCTCACACTTAAATACTCCCTCGTCATCTCCATTCTCACGAATAGCATATTAATGGAGTTGGAGCTAATCAAGAAAGCCCTAATGGCATCACTCTTTGCATTATTGTTAGGTTGGGTGTGGAGAATTCTTGATTGGGCATGGTTTACTCCCAAAAGGATCGAAAAACGCCTTAGGGAACAAGGTTTCAATGGAAACCCTTATAGATTATTGGTTGGAGATGTTAATGAGAATGCAGAATTGCTTAAAGAAGCCATGTCTAAGCCCATGCCTTTCAACAATGACGTTTTCCCTCGTGTCATGCCTCACATTCACCATACCATCCAGAAATACAGTAACAATATTTTAGATTTCGAGGATTGTTTTTTACGTAGTTTCTCCTCATGTGGATATATTGCATGTTATATGGATATACCACGCGTACGTGCATAGGCGGATCTACCCTTTGCTAAAGGGGGTCTGCAAACCCCGTTAAATATAATAAAACTCTACATTTTATATGTAGAAAAATATTTCGGATCTCGTGAAAAATAAAATTTACTCTGAAAAAAATTTACGGACCTGCTGAATAATATTTCTGGATCCGCCACTGCGTACGTGGACTAATCTACACGTTGTAGTCCGCTCCACATGTGAAGACGCAATGCATCCACATGTGGAGACATGCATGCTGCATGCGGTGATGCTACAATGCTAACGGAATTTCAGCCTATACCGGCACCATGGCCGAAATGAGCACTAAATACTTTTCGAGAGATCTCCGCTCCTTTCAGGGTATTAACGTAATTTTATGTTTTTTTTTTTTTTTTTTTTAATCAGGTAAGAAATCATTTACATGGATGGGAAGGATTCCAAGGGTGAACATTCTAGAGCCAGAACTAGTTAAAGAAATGTTGTTTAACCATGGAAAATTCCAAAAGAACTTTGAGCTCCACAACCCACTTGTTATGCTATTGCTCTCTGGTATTGGAAGTTTAGAAGGTGATAAATGGGCCAAACACAGAAAAATTATTTCCCCTGCTTTCACTCTTGAAAAACTCAAGGTTCTTATAATTTTTTTTTCCTTTCTTATTATATTATATAAATTATATGTAAACATTAATCAAATTTATATGATTTCATGCAGACTATGCTTCCTTCTTTTGCCGTGTGTTACAATGATTTATTGAGTAAATGGGAGACGACTGCATCAAAAGAGGGATATGTTGAAGTAGATATCTACCCAACATTTGATGTGTTGACAAGTGATGTGATTTCAAAGGTTGCATTTGGTAGCACCTATGAAGAAGGTAATAGAATTTTTAGGCTATTGAAAGAGATGATGGATCTCGCCATTGATAGCATGAGAAGTGTTTACATCCCGGGATGGTGGTAAGTGTGACAATTAATTGGAGCATTCATTACACTTTTTTCTTCATTTGTCCCTTTGATTTATTATTAATTCAAGGGAAGTGGTTTAAAAGACAAAAAAAAAAGGAGAAAAATATGAATCAGGACAGTGGAAATATAAATTAGGTGATAAGGACAAATCCACTGTTTATAATCCCAAATCCACTGTTTACTGACTCCAAATATAATGTTTTACTATCACAGTGGAATAAAGATATGTCCTTTTATCCCAAAAAAATACTACATTGTCTTTTTTATTTATGTGTTCAAATTGTCCATTTTGATAATAAACCTTTAATTCAATAATTTTTCATTACTTTATAACTATAACATTAATCATGCAGCTACGTCCCAACAAAGATGAACAACAGGTTGAAGGCATGTAACAAGGAGATCACAGATATAATGAGGAACATCATCAACAAAAGGATGAAAGCCATCACCGCCGGAGAGCCGGGTGAAGATGATTTACTCGGCGTGTTATTGGAATGCAACTTACAGGAAATAAAAAAATCCGGGAACAAGAAGAACGTCGGGATGACGATTGATGAAGTGATTGATGAATGCAAATTGTTCTACTTTGCTGGCCAAGAAACCACCGGAATTTTGCTCACTTGGTCTTCCATTCTCCTTAGCAAACACCCTGAATGGCAAGAACGTGCTAGAGAAGAAGTCCTCCAAACCTTTGGCAAAAACAAGCCTGATTTTGACAGATTGAACCATCTCAAATATGTAATTACTTTTCGTACCGATATTCAATACATCTTTCACTATACGTACACTTTGATCAATAGTGACAAAGCTGTGTAATGAAAGATGTAGTAAGCATCTATAGTGGATGTATCGAGATTGTTGTATAGTTATTGGTATTAAATTGTTGTGACAATTGCAGGTGAACATGATATTGTATGAGACCTTGAGGTTGTACCCACCGGTCGCAGATCTAACAAAGGTGTGCCACAAAGATTCGAAATTGGGACCATACACAATTCCGGGAGGAACCCAAGTGATAGCATTATCACTTATGATTCATAGGGACAAGACCATTTGGGGAGATGACGCTTTAAAGTTTAATCCATGGCGGTTCGCCGAGGGCGTCGCGAATGCAACTAAAAGACAAACAACTTTCCTCTCATTTAGTGCTGGTCCAAGAGTCTGTGTTGGCCAAAACTTTGCTCTGTTGCAAGCTAAATTGGGACTAACTATGCTTCTACAACGTTTCACTTGGGATCTGTCACCGTCATATACTCATGCACCTTTCACTGTTTTTACTATGCAGCCACAGTTTGGGTCCCATGTGATTTACAAGAAGATTGAGTAGAGTATTTTGGTGGAAATGTGAAGAATTTGGGTTGGTTTGCTCTTTTTTTAATTGGACTTAGAGGGGAAAAATGGTGAATGACCCAAAAAGTTTATGGTTTGTTTTGTTTTGTTTTCATTGTCAGCAGATATTATATTATGTAAGATAATAACAATGAATAAATCTGTGGGACAATGAACTTCATTGTTGCTTAATGCAGTCATTTTCCTTTGTATCTACCACTTTTGTTTATTGTTGCCATTTTCATTTTCATTTCTAATTCTAATACTACAACAATGTAACAATAAACTCCGGTTACCCAAACCCCGTTCGAAAGCACAAAATCCATTATTCGCTACAGTGAAATAGTGAAATCAACACCCAAATCCACGATTTGCTACGGTGAAAAGCTGGAATATATAGACACTATTCCACTTTATTTTGCTACCACACACCTTTCACTAAAAATTCCACTAATCCATTTTTTCGCCGTTATAATGGAGAAAACACCGAAAACGATGTTGGAAAAATATCATATGCGATTTCAAAATAAACAGGACGAAAATAGAAAACTATGGTGAAAGAATTATGATGTTTTGAAAATAGAAAAGAGAGAAAACACATACACATAGTAGAAACAGGGTTGACCTTACTTGCTCAGGCTCATATGCCTTTAAGATTTTCGTGGCATAGTTTTCAGCACTCTGTGATGTTGATAAACAGTCTCCCCACTCCTGTCCTGCATCACAAGTCTCCCACTGAATGTTTGTTTCAGTCTGCACCTGACTATAAGTCTTTTAAAACCTTTGGTTGTGCTGTCTATCCCAACCTCAGACATTATCACAAAGTTAAATTTCAGTTCCACACTAAGAAATGTGTCAACATAGGTCTCGGCACATCCCACAAAGGATATAAGTGTCTGGATGACACTGGTAGAATCTATATCTCTACCAATGTGATATATGATGAAACTCAGTTTCCTTTTCTCAAGGGTTTAGTCAAGGACCTTCCACTCAAGTCCTTATTGACTTCTCCACCATTGCACCGTCTATCACTTTTACCACTACTCAGGAAGAGGGGGAAAATACAGACATCCTGAACAGACATCTCGAAGAAGACATTGCTGCCACAACTCCTAGAAATCAGGTAAAATCTATTTTGGATAACCTTGAGAATCACACAGATGTTGAAGATGTTGATAATACCTTTGCATCTCCTTATTCTGCTCATACTCCTTCACAGTCATCACCTTATGTAACACCACATTCACCAACTGCATCCTTACCTTGTGTCACAGAACCAACACCTCCACCTGTAACTCAAAATGTCACAACAACTGTACCACAAACTGTTCCTCAGTGTCATCCTAGCAGACCAGGTCCAATAGTGGTATTTTTAAACCTAAAGTCTATGTTGATGCTATTACCAATATTCACTCATTTCCAACTGAACCACAAAGTGTGTCTGAAGCTGCACAGAGTACAGATGGAAAAAGGCAATGTTGAAGGAGTATAGAACTCTTATGCAAAACAAAACCTGGGAACTTGTTAACTTGCCCTCTGGAAAGAATGTTGTGGGAAATAGATGGATTTTTAAACTTAAACTCAAGCCAGATGGGACAATCCTAACGCACAAGGCCAGATTAGTAGTCAAAGTTTATAGTCGGAATTATAGAATAGATTACAATGAGACCTTCAGTCCTGTGGCTAAATCAGGAGCTATCAAAATAATGCCGACTCTTGTTGTTTCCAAAAATTGGCCCATACATCAAATAGATATCAATAATGCCTTTCTAAATGGACCTCTACAGGAACTTGTTTATATGGAGCAACCAGAAAGATTTATAGAGCCTGGAAAAGCACATCTGGTGTGTAAACAGAAGAAGGCTTTATATGGATTGAAGCAAGCCCCTAGGGCATGGTTTGATGCTTTCAGATGTCAGATGTTGAATTGGGGATTCGTCAGTCTGTGTGTGATAACTCTCTCTTTATGTTCAAAACAGATGATAAGATCTTATTTGCCTTGGTCTATGTGGATGACATACTTTTGACAGGTAACTCTCATAATCTAATTCAGAAGTTTATCAGAGAACTAGACACAAAATTCTCCTTAAAGGACTTAGGTCCAGCTTCACATTTCTCTGGGAATGCAAGTGTCCAGAGATGATAGTGGATTGTATTTGACACAGTCTTATTATGCATCCCAATTGTTGAAGAGGTTGAACATGGAGTATCTAAAACCCTGTCCTACTCCTATGGTTGCTGGTAAACAACTCATACCTAAGCAAGGTGAAATTTTGGCTAATCCTGGAATTTACAGAAGTGATGTAGGAGCTTTACAGTATTTAACTATGACCAGACCTGATATAGCATATACTGTAAATGTTCTAAGTCAATTTATGTAAGAACCATGTACTGAGCACTGATAGGCACTTAAAAGACTTCTTAGATATATTCAGGGGACTCTGAGGCAAGGGCTGCACTTTATACCTTGTAAGACTCTGGAATTGCATGGTTTCACTAATGCAAATTAGCCAGCATGTCCTACTGATATAAAATCCACTAGAGGATATTGTGTTTTTCTGGGAAAGTCATTGATCACATGGAGTTCAAAGAAGCAAACAGTTGCTTCTAGATCCGGTTGTGAGTCAGAGTATAGGGCTTTGTCAAATCTGGGAGCTGAAATGCAATGGATTATGTAGCTGCTAAAAGAAATCAGGTTTGGACTTCCTGCTGTACCTATTATGTGGTGTGATAACACATGGGCAACCTCTTTGGCTCAAAATCCTGTGTATCATGCTAGAACAAAAACATAGTGGTGGATGTGCACTATATCAGAAATTTGGTGCTGAATAAACAACTCAGAGTCTGTTATATTCCTTCAACTGCTCGGATTGCAGATATCTTTACAAAGTCATTGCCTATTACAGCTTTCAGCAATTTCAAGTACAAACTAAATGTAGTGGAACCACATATTAGTTTGAGAGAGGGTGAAAAGATAAAGGATATTAGTGAAAATAATGGATGATTATGATGTATCTAGAATAGTGATGTGGCAAAATCTGTTGTGCCTAGATTTCTGTGTACTAGGGTGTATCTCTACTTAATGCACGGTGCAAAATCTATGAAATAATAAGATAAGATTATCACCTCCAAACTATCTTCTTCTTTTCTCTCTTCAATGGAGTTTTCCGGTAATTTGTAAACTCAAACCGTATACGCATATTTACAGCTCGGATACACTAAATGAAGTAACCATGTTGGATCGATATTGAATTAGTGCTAGATAATGAAGAAAAAACGGTCTAAAATGACGAAAACCACCATTTTTTTTTGAAAGAAAACCGGTAAAAATGATTTTATTTAAGTATTTTGATATTTATTATTTGGTTCTTAGAGTTTTATTAAGTACAATTAAATCCTTATATTTTTATAATATATACATACAAGTCCTTCATATATACATGTATTTTTTAAAAACCCGGCATCTACGCACGTATGCCGTATACGTATCTTGCCCGAGTAACTTTCCTCAAGGTTTTCAATGTAAGCACAATAATAATTTCTTTAGTTACATATCGATTTTTTTTTTCCTTTCTTTTTTTCAGTTGAAGCAAGAGCACTAGGAAGCCGTACAGGCATGGCTGCAAGTCGATCCATGACACTAATAAATCCAAGGATGCTGGCGCCATAACTTTGCGCGGATTTTGAAACGGCCTAGGATCGGGATATAATATATTTTTTCAATTAATATGACAAGGATGAATAAAGATGGGAACTGACGGATCTCCCCTACGGTGTACATGGTAAGGTGCAATGTGCTGTGCACCATTTCCGTCGGAATTTTTGACGGATCTGTCGAAATTTTATTTTTATTTTTATTTTTAAATTTGCTTCACTCTGTTCCCGTTGAAAAAAATTCCGACGGGAATGGTGCACATCACATTGCACCTCACCATGTGTACCGTAGGGGATCCGCGTCCGAATAAAGATTGAAGATGAACACGCAAAAAGAAAAAGATGACTGGGAATGATATATTTTTTTTATAGGATACCGCCAGTGACTATCTCTGATATCAACTTATGTGATCCGTAACCGAATCAGATCCGAAAATGTCCGATGACTTGACTGATGGCACCAATAAGACGAGCACCGCGACCCTTAGCTAACCCGTAACTAAGAACCTTGGTATGACCTCAACCCTTAGATAACCTGTACCTAAGAACCTTGGTATACGAAAGCCACAAGGTATGCTCAGAACCTTGATAAGTTAATGATTCGAATATTCTACACAAGAATACTCACGAAAAGCATAGAAGCTTAACATAAATTTTACTCAATAATGTTTGAACTGTTTGTAAAGAACCACCTAAATGTCTTTATATAAGTTACAGACTCAACCAATTGATAATTTAGCAATGTAGGACAAAATAACTATAAATAAAAATAGGGGGCCTTTAGTTATTTAAGTTTGTCAACCGAAATTGTTGCAACAATAAGCTTATGACATAAATCATGTCATGAACAAGCTTGGACTCTCCAAGTTGGGTGAAAAGCCATTAATGCCCTCCCCCCTTCTTGATTTGGGGTGATTTACTTAACACTAAAAATGTAATTAACCCTTAATTAAACATCCCATTAAACTTTGCTTAATCCGACCCCCAAAATTAGGGCGGGTAAATTAACCAACCCTAATTTACGCGCCAAAATCAGATCAGTAGCCAATTACTCTGCTTCCGCCTCTCTCTTTGCAAAGCGAATAACTCTGCTGTGTCTCTCCATCGCTGTCCAGTCATTGTCCTCGCCGGAACAGCCCTCTCTTTTCTTCTTCTCCGTCAATCATTGTCCGAGCCGAGCTGGGTGGTAATCGAAAGGGTTTCTTGGCTTTCCATACCGGTATGTGAATTTAGGGAAATTGAGTTTGTTATTTACTTACCCTGCGGGATTAGCTTAAACCGTGTGTTTAACTCTGAATTGAACTGAAAATGGGGGCGACCCTGATTGAGAATGGATATTTGATTTGAATTGAAATAGTTAAATGTTGAATTTGTGAATTGTGTAGTTATTACCCGGTATGACTACCTATATATATCTATCTATCTATCTATCTATCTATATATTTGGTTATATCTAGCTGCATTTCCAGGTGAATGGTAATCGTATTAATCTTAAAATATTGATTATAGTGTGACACAAGTTTAAACTTGTTAATGGCTATGTGAACTTCTATCTCGCATTTCAAGGTGGATTGATTATAGTGTGACACAAGTTTAAACTTGTTAATGGCTATTTGAACGGAATTATGGTTTTTGTCTATGTGTATATTGGTTTGTAATTATTGTATTGAATAAAAACAGGATCTCGGTGAAGCGTGATGGAAGATAAAGTTTGTATTTTTATATTTTACCCCGTGGAGATTGAAAAAGACGTCAATGGTCTATGGTCTTGGAAGTATGTAGGGTGTGAAATCAAGAAGTTTCGACGATTCTGAGTGTCAAAAAGAACATTACATTTGAAGAATTGTATGACATGGTGAAAAATGAGTTGGAATCGATACAACTAAGTATGAGTTTGAGATGAAATATATGGTCCCTATTAGTAAAGCTAGACCGATGGTGCTTGATTGCGATAAGCTTGTGAATCGGTTTATATATGTTTGTAATTTAAAACAAGATACTTTATTAATATGTTTGAAGGAAAAGGAAAAGTGTACCGAGGTTTATGAAAGTCAAGAAACATGTGAAGTAGTAAATGTGTCGGAAAGTCAAGAAACATGTGTTGAAAGAGATGAAGAGACAGATGTTGATGTTTTGGCAAATGGGATGAAAGAGATGTTGGATGTAAGAAGAGAAAGCATGGAGACATGTGTTGAAAAGAATGTTAATGAAGAGATAGATGTGGATGTTGTTGGGAATGCCATTGAAGAGATGTTGGATGTAAGAATAGAAAGCATAGAGACATGTGTTGAAAAGACTGTTAATGAAGAGATAGATGTGGATGTTGTTGGGAATGCCATGGAAGAGATGTTGGATGTAAGAATAGAAACCATAGAAACATGTGTCGAAGATTCTCATTTGAACACGGGGGGTGACAACATGGACTTTAATGAGCAACTTGAAGACTCCTTATTGGTGAATTTGGGTGAAGATGTTTATTTAGAAGAATCATATCAGAGAATTAGCATGAGCGGGGCTGATGAATTGTCAAATGAGAATCTTGATGGCTTTGTTGAGAGAAATGAGATTGTTGATCCCTTGAATGCACCCCCAACTATGGTTAACGTGCAAAGAATTGAACATGAAGACTTTCGTTGTAGCCGTACTCTAGGTGATACTTTAGTGTGCATTCCCGAACATGAAGACTTTCGTGTGAATGATCCGTTTAAATGTAAAAAGTTTTTTGGTATTCAAACTTGCGAAGTTGGCTACGAAGTACAAGTTTGAATTCAAAACGCAAACTTCCAACAAAAGCGTTTATTCAGTTTTATGTGAAGCCGCCGGATGCAAATGGCGTTTGCGAGCCACCAAACTTCAAGCACCTTCTGAGCGATTTGTAGTGGTAACGTATTCAAATAAGCATAGCTGCCCACCTATTGCTCCTCGAAAAGACCATAGACATGCTACTTTGCCAGAAGGTTTAAAGATGCCAATCGTATTAACGCACCAAAGGACTTGATGCATGATTTCCAGCAAGAATTTGGATATGATGTAACTTATTGCAAGGCGTACAGGGCTAAGGGTTATGCAGAAGGATTGATAAGGGGTAATCCAAACAAAAGTTGGGGAGAATTACCCAAATATTGTTATAGGGTGAAGGCTAGAAACCCGGACACTGTATATCATATTGAAAAAAGTGATGGGAATGTTTTCAAATACTTTTTCATGGCACTTGGTCAAAGTATTGAGGGATTTTATTTGGCGATGCGGAAAGTCATTTCTGTGGACGGCACGCATTTAAAAACGCGTTATAAAGGGACCTTACTTGTGGCAACATGTCAAGATGCAAATCATCAAATATTTCCACTTGCTTGGGGTGTTGTTGCTTCTGAAAGTATAGAGTCTTGGACATGGTTTTTTGATAAGCTAAAACCCATCATTGAGGACACGAATGATCTTGCGATACTTTCTGATCGTGCCGATAGTATTAAAACATCTTTCAAGGCGGTGTTTAAGAATGCGCACCATGGTCATTGCATGTATCACATGCAAAAGAATTTGAGGATGAAATATCCCAGACGTGGTGTGGGAAAGCTCTTTCAGAAAGCTGCAGAGGCCTATACAGAAGCAGAATTCAAGTTGCATTTCGAGACTTTATGTAGTAAATGTCCGAAAGCTGACGAATATTTGAAAGAAGCAGAATTCCCTATGTGGGCTAGAGCTAAATTTGAGGGATTTCGTTACAACATAATGACCACAAACCATGCCGAGTCTGTGAATGCTAGGCTAAAGCGTGCACGAGAATTTTCAATTGTTGGGTTGATATGATTGAACATATCCGGGAGATGTTACAGGGTTGGTTTGCTAAAAGAAATGAATCATCTACAAATTGCCAAGATGCTCTTACTCCCAAAATTGAAATCGAAGTGAACAAAAGATTCGAGTCAGCGAAACGATTTTCAGTTAATACACTTTCCTCAGATAAGTATGATGTTCGTGACAAGGATGCTGTTATTTCTTACATCGTTAAGTTGGATTTGAAGACGTGTACATGTAAAAAATTCCAGATGGATATGTATCCATGCGAGCATGCAGCGCTTGTGTTGAAGTATACAGGGAAGCAAGCCTCCAAGTATTGCACTTGGTATTATAGCGTCAATTGTTGGAGGCTAGGTTATTCCAAATGTGTGTATCCACTTCAAAATAAAGATGAATGTGTGTATCCCGATGATGTGCTTAACGATGTGGTCTTGCCACCGAAGGTGCCAAAGAGACAAAGTGGACGGCCATCAAAAAAGAGGAAACGCTCAGCCGGGGACAGAAAGACGAAGTATGTTTGTGGAAAATGCGGTGTCAATGGTCATTACGCTTCCACTTGTAAGAGTTTGATTGGTGGAGAAATGCTCACCAGCGACACTCCTACTTTGCCATGATAAGGTATTGTATGTATTAATATTTAGAGTTCTTTTTATATTCAATCATGTTACATTGCATTAAGCTTGTTACCTTTTTTCTTTGACAATGTTACAGGAAGGCGATGGGATACATATTGTGGCTGTTTAAGTATTAATGTTGATGAAGAGGATGAGATGTTTACATATTGTGGATGTTTAATCATTGAGGATGATTGGTTGATGTGTAATATTCGAAGACATAACTTGTGTTGTATTTTGAATAATGGAAAGTGAAGTGTTGATGTGTTTGTTTGTTATTGTATTTTGAATAATGGCAAATTCTATGTGTTGGTTGTTCTTCTTTGGTTGATTGGTTGATGTTTAAATCTGGAAGATGTAGATGATGTTGAATTTTGAATGATGGCAAATTGATGTGTTGGTTGTTCTCATTTGTTTAATGTGAAGGGAAGTTGTTCGAGTGTCACGAATGTGGTGTTTTGCTTCCATTAAGGGTGTTGTAAAACATTCACTCTAGGAACGAGTTTAAACTTGTGTCGGCCCCGGAAACAAGTTCAAGCTTGTGTTGCCCCGGATACGGGTTTAAGCTTGTAAAACATTGATGTGTTGGTTGTTCTCCTTTTTGTTTAATGTGATAACCATTCAAATCCTTCAAATAACCATTAGATAAGAAAACCAAATGAAATGTACAGAAATATACAGAGAAATACAGAATACCAAGAAATTAAGTTTTTATTTCGTAAGATGAAATACGAAATAAAAGGTTAGACAAGTAATAGTAAATAATACAAGTTTCTTTTGAGATGAATTGTTCCCTACCCTGGTCTTCTCAAGTAGTGTCTCCAGGCGAGCAATCCTTTCTCTATCATGGAGTAACATTTGAACCATGGAATCTGAATTGCGACCTCTCAATAACTCAGTGACGTTGATCTCAACTTGTTCAAATTTTTTTTGCATCATTGTCTCGCATGCACTTTATCATTTCAATATCATTTTGAAGGACACCAATTGTGCATTCAAGTTTATCTGTTTTCTTCATCAAGTTCATAGAGGTAACATCTTCATGTGGCCCAGTAGATGAAGACACCTTGCCATATGGCCTAGTAGATGAAGATACTTTGCCATATGGCCCAGTAGATGCAGACACCTTGTCCTGCCATATGAAATAGTCACATTTGACTTCATCATCCTGCAAAATAAGAAATTCCAATTATTATACAGACACATTATCCCTTGAAAGTAAATGGAAATTATAACCAAAAAAATTAGTCATACCGGCCAATAAGGACAACCGTAGAACAGTCTCCCTGGGTTAGCATATGTTCCTGAAGTCACCAATTTTGCAGGAACGCCACATTTGTATAACAATGTACGCTCATGAAATGTCCCAGATTCATTTACCTTGCTAGAAGAACTGGAAATCGGAGAAGTACCCTCCTTCATATTTTGCTTCAGGTTCGTTTCAGAGATTGCAGGCACTATGAAAAGAATTGTGCATAATTGAGTATTAAATGGTCTGTCTATATCTCAAATAAATAACTAAACGCCCCTAAAAAGTACTCCCGATTCACAAGAGTGCAATCTATGAGTGAATTTGACTGCTTCTTCGTTTCAAAAAAAACATAATTCATAAGAGCATAGTAACTCACCAAAATTAGCTCTGTTTAGTAATTGATGTCTAGGTAAATTCACCCCAATATGTTAGAAATTAGCTCAAATTCACAAAAATGGTGCCAAATTTCTGGAAAAACAAAAGAGTTGCCTCGGAAAGCCCCTAGAAGAAAAGCTAAAACAAAAGAGTAGAGTAACTCACCATAATTAGCTCTGTTAAGGCAATGATGCTCTGTTAATTCACACAAATATGTTAGAAATTAGTTCAAATTCAAAAAAATGTAACAACATTGTGGAAAAACAAAAGAGGTACATCGGAAAGCCCCTTGAAAAAAAGCTAAAACAAAAGAGCAGAGTAACTCATCAAAATTAGCTCTGTTAAGGCATTGATGCCCTGTTAATTCACACAAATATGTTAGAAATTAGTTCAAATTCAAAAAAATGTAACAACATTCTGTAAAAAACAAAAGAGGTACTTCGCAAAGCCCATAGAAGAAAAGCTAAAACAAAAAAGCAGAGTAACTCACCAAAATTAGCTCTAGTTGGTTTCTTTAATGGAGATTTTGAAGGTTGAATGGTGGGAAGATCAAAAGAGGGAAACACATCAATGAAAGGGGCGGGGGTGTACTTGGGTTGGTTAGAGGGGTTAGTTGTGGGTGAAGAATTCGAATCAAATCAAATAGGGGAATTTGAAAAATTCTAAATTTTGGGCGATTCTTAGCGGGAAAGCAGGCCCCCAAAAATTTTGGTTGCAACAATTGAGAGGGGATCAGCTTAAGGGCGGGAATTGATGATGATGGAGGGGGAGAGAAGGGTTCCGATCACAAAATTAAAAAATCAAAATAATTATTCTAGTTACATCATTTGATTGATTATATTTATTTATTTATTTATTTATTCTAGTTACATCATTTGATTATTAAAAAAAATAGTTAATACATACATCTTCTTACTACTAAATAAAAATTAATAATAATAATTAAAACAAAATTAAACGGACTTCCGATTCCATTAGAACTACTTATCGTGTGACTTATACTCACGTAAGACACCCTAAACGGACTTATTGAGTGACATACTCACGTAATACACCATAAACGGACTTATCGTGTGACATACTCACGTAAGACACCCTAAACGGAATTATTATGTGACATACTCACGTAAGACACCATAAACGGACTTATTGTGTGACATACTCACGTAAGACACCATAAACGGACTTATTGTGTGACATACTCACGTAAGACACCATAACCGGACTTCTGATTCAATTAGGACTACTTATGGTGTGACATACTCACGTAAGACACCCTAAACGGACTTATTGAGTGACATACTCACGTATGACACCATAAATGGACTTATTGTGTGACATACTCACGTAAGACACCCTAAACGGACCGATTGAGTGACATACTCACATAACACACCCTAAACGGACATATTGAGTGACATACTCACGTAAGACACCATAAACGGACTTATTATGTGACATACTCACGTAAGACACCCTAAACGGACTTATTGAGTGACATACTCACATAACACACCCTAAACGGACATATTAAGTGACATACTCATGTAAGACACCATAAACGGACTTATTATGTGACATACTCA
Organism: Gentiana straminea; assembly: GCA_036785695.1. Lineage (NCBI taxonomy): Eukaryota > Viridiplantae > Streptophyta > Magnoliopsida > Gentianales > Gentianaceae > Gentiana > Gentiana straminea. The sequence continues at coordinate 1,553,543 of JAVUPR010000410.1, read as the reverse complement.
CGTAAGACACCCTAAACGGACTTATTGTGTGACATACTCACGTAAGACACCATAAACGGACTTATTGAGTGACATACTGATTGCGGTCTGATCAGGTTATAAATTTATTTTACTTGACCACCAAATACTAGCAATAGCACTAGGTACATCATAGCATAGCGATGGTGAATCAAGGTCGATCCCTCAGGGAATCAAAATGTGGACCCTAGGTTTAAATAATTAACTCACCTAATTCGTTATTGAACAACGGTCTAAGACCAACATAAAAGACAAAATAAAATAAACAAACTCAAACCTAAAGACACACACGTAATTAACCTTCCAATTACCAACGTTATCGTTTGGACCAAGACAACTTATATAAGATAACCTATCTCATTAACTGTCAATCTGGCTGTATTCATATTTAATTGGCTACGGGAGTCATCCCCTTATCTTGACTTAGCACCGGTTAGGTTACTAGATCACTGTGGTTATTGTTACGTGACTTCACCTTTTGGGTATCCATCTCATATAACTGATGACGGTCAAATTATACCCGTAAAAGTCATCAACGTTGACCTTAAATCGAGATTAATAATATATATTTCATATTAAATCACATGTTTATATTTATTATTTAATGTTAAGTGATTATTAATATGATATTTGGTATTTAGCTGTTTTTATTATTTAAAGCCGATTTATTGTGCGATAAATGTTTATTTTGTAGATCACGACAAATCGGAAGGATTAATATTGTTCAATCAATGATCTCAAGATAATGAAGGAAGGAAATCGGAGCATTAAATGAGAGATTAATCGGATCAACATGCAAGCGTGCGATGGGGAGCAAGACGGATGAAAAAACGTGTAGAATGGGCAACTTTTAGGTTCGGTCGACCGAGCCATCACACTCGGTCGACCGAGGCTCAGGTTTGGGGCAGTTTAGGGTTTTATCGAGTCTATCTTCTAGAACCTCCCTAAGTCGGCAAAACCTCCTATATAAGCAGCAGCTTCGAGAAATTGTAAAGAAGCCATTCATTCAATAAATCATTCATTCTTTCTTCAATCTTACAATTCATAATACAACTTTGATACAATGTAGAATAATTTGAGGGTTTCCAGCAATTTAAGGGCTGCAATATGTAAGCCTTTATTTTCTGTTTCTTTCTTTTAAGTAATTAATTCCCCCCCCCCCCCCCCAATTATGCTTTATTGTTTGAGTTAGTTAATTCATAGCTAGATGATGTAGATCTAAGCTATGACGTTAGGGATGTGGCGACACCTTGTCTATGGGGATCCCATAACCTACGTCATACACTTAGTATTTATCCATGAATCTGCATTGTTTAATTAATGTGTATCTATGTTAGTTTATATGAATGCTTTACGAATTACTATTTAATCTGTTCTGTATGATGAAACGCTGAGAGATATGTTCAGGGATGTAATCTGGGGGAAAAGACCATTCGGTCGACCGAGCCCAGCTATTCGGTCGACCGAGCCCTGTTTTATCCGTTAAATAGCCACGTCTTTATGGTTAGGTTAACTTAATAGAATTTATTATCTCAGTAGGTATGTCTACGGCTACGTTGCTCGTCTGTTTTAATTATCGTATGATTAGGAAATCCCAATATAGGGCTCCTAGGTTGGCTCACGAATGATCTTCCGGGACTTTCAGCGAGATCTATGTAGGTTTTGTATTTGGGAATTGAGCTCACCTAGTTATACGTAAATCGTAGATTAACATGAAACCGTGCAGGTAATTGTTAATAGGACGAGACGATGCGATCGTTTAGGAAGTACGCCTAACCATAGGAATGTTGCCTAGACGAGGTGTACGGTTAATATCGGCATCCTTAGAGTCGTAAGCGTGTGAGTTATATGAGATGGAGGCACCAAAAGGCGAAGTCACGTAACAATACCACAGTGATCTAGTGACCTACCGGTGCTAAGTCAAGTTAAAGAGGATGACTCCCGTAGCCAATCTAAGATAGATACAAAAGGATTGACAGTTAATAAGTTCAGTTTATTATATAAATTATCTAGGTCCAAACGATAAAGACTATAATTGGGGAGGTTAATTACGTTGTATCGAGTCGTGTCTTTACTTTCCTTGTTTTATGTTGGTCGTAGACCGCCTCTATGTCCTTGACATGTTTAATTAATTGTTTATATATGAAATGACCCACAATTGGTTCCCTGTGGGATCGACCTTGATTCACTTTAGCTATACTACGATGGGCCTAGTCCTCTTGCTAGTATTGGTTAATGGTGGTCAAGTATATTATAACCTGATTGACCCCGATCAAGTTTTTGGCGCCGCTGCCGGGGAACCAACGGTCAATTTTATATATAAATAATTTTTTATTCATGTCGAGTTTTCTGTTTTAGAGTCTGTTTTACGTTTTGAGTCCCTCTGGTTGTCTGCTCTGTCTGAAAATTCCAGCTTAAAAAAAAAAAAAAAAAAAAAAAATTTTCGGTCGACCGAGAGACCTCATTCGGTCGACCGAGAACTTATAATATTTTTGTTTTATTCTTGTCCTGTTCTGTTTACACGGTTTTTGATTTGTGTTTTTCGAGTCTGGAATTTCTCGTGTCTGTTTATCCCCGTATGTTTAATCCGTAGGTCGATAGCGACATGGGAAACCATGTTAAAATCAGTCTACGGTCTGTTTTGTTTTTCTTCTGTTTGCAGAAACCAGGGAAGCAATAATCCAAGTCAATAATTTTTCAAGGGCGCTGAGAAAATAACCCAGCAACATGCGGAATTACTAGTCTACGATGGGAAAAGCGATGGAAGCAATACCTTTAAAGCACAAATATGGCTCCGAAAAAATTTTAAAGGCTTAAATTCTTCGTGGTACAATGTTGAAGGCAAGTTACTACCTTTTTTTGCTTATGTTTTACTACCTTTTGGGTTTTTTGAGCATAAGTTAGCCTATACATAAACCTTAGTATGAATCTTGGCCCGGAGTGGTTTGTAAGATTATTTCTATTAGTGTGGAAGGTTCTGCCCCAAATCTGTCTCATCTAGAGGGTGTAAGGAAACATGTAGTCGTTGAAAGGAAGCAGTGAATAAAGAGTTCCTTGTAGTTCTGTTAAAATCTCATTGTCCTATGCATGAGATTGCTTCTACTGGCCATGGGAGCAACAAATTGTGTAGTTTAAGCATTCACAACCTAAAGAAGACGTTGAGTTTTGAGAGAACACAATCTTCTGTTTTCGTTGAGTTTTATGGTGATGGCTTCTCGGTGAACCCACCTTAAACAGAAACGAGATTACGCGTTGGGTGACAATTTAGAAATCGGAGACTCTTAGTACATTGGTTCGGAAATGGTCTAACCATGGCTGGGCGAGTTTAACCGAGCCTCGGCTCAATCGACTCCCCTCCACGTGTGATGTACGTTACAGCAGTTCGACAAGACTTAGCATAGCCGATAAGCCTTCGGGCTAAACGGGGCTTAACCTTGACGGATTGGCCCGAACTATCACATATGTTCCAACGAATAAGACGGCGTAGGCTTGCCTACATAACCGACCTTATTCGGAGTACTTTGATTCATTGTTTCTTATTGTCAAGGCCAAAACCGTAATTCTAACTGAGTTTCTTAGAATTCACTAATTCCTAAAACGAGAGCCGAGGTAAGAGCTTTGTATAAAGGGTATGGATAAATGTCGTTTCCTAGGTCTTACAACCAAGGGAAGGGTATTAATCCGCAAAAGCGACAAGCCACCTCTAATAGTGCTCAGAGGGTCAAAGTCTGGCGATCCAAGAATGATAACTGACAAGGATAATCTTTGAAAAGTTGAGCTGAGGACTTTAAACTCAGAACTACTTCTTTAAAACCCTTAGGATTTCTTTTTAGGATTTTAGGTTTTGTTTTGTTTGAGTCAAATAAGAGTAACGTGACATATGTTGAGGTTTTTTATTTTGCCGTGTTCCGATGGCCATTGGGCTAAGGATGTGCAAAACTTTTTTACTCAATATAGGCCACGTGAATTAGAGTTCCATAGGAGAGTCGTGAAATTGCTAAAGAAAAGGAAATTTAGCAATCAATATTAAGATGGAAGCATTAAGAGAGCTTGAGAATTACTGAAAATGTAACAGAGAATGATTGGTGCGAACAAGAATAATTTTGGTCAACTTCCAAAACCTTTTAGAATGGTGATCCAAGTGAAAATACAAAGTAGTGTGCAATTCATTCTGCAATTATCCTTATCTTTTCCTTTACACCTTTTCACCTTCAAACTTTTCGATCCTCCCACCAATCTGCCCCAACAGTTCACATTTCTAACCATTCTTTCATCGCCTCTCTTTCTTTCCATCCGTTTCACTCTCCCACCCAATATCAATGCCTTAACCATTTTCAACCCACCCATAAACACAATTTCTTACCCGTCCTTTATCTTTTCTTCCCATCCTTATGTGTATCTTTTTCTAAACCCATCATACCCTCAACCTCCATTTTGTTTACAAAATACCTTTGTGTTGCGGAATTTGAAATATTGCTAAGCTTTAATGATAATTTTTTATCATTTTGATTTTCATGATCCTAGTTGGGGGAAGTGTAGCTCTGACCCTAGCTAGATTTTAAAGGTTTTTGGTTCGATCAAAGAACAACTTATCTTTCTACCGGAAGTTTTAAATTTCATACTTTTCCGCCTATTCCGGCATTTCTAGGTGATAAGTTTTGTTCTACATTATCATACTGATCCGACCTTGTTGATGACGGTTATGACTTTTACGTGATACATTGGGTTATTAGTAATTTCGAGGAGTAGCTACATCTCCCTAAGTTGTTGATATCCAATGCAAGCGAGAAGTTTCTACGCTAAGTATTTGATTTTACCTTTAGTCAATAGGTCACATTGAATCTGTTATACCTTACCAAGTGTCTCTTTTATACTGGATTGAATACATGGTTAATCCAGTCCACCTCGTGTTTTCCCACATGGGGTTATGCTTGTCGATCTTTGTCTTCTCCACCCGGTTAAGAATATTTAGGCGGTGGAGGTTGTAGATAAAGACTACGTACCATCTTTAGTTGGTTGTTTCTTTTTCCTTCTATTTAGTATTTTTCTTTTTGGTTTCCCTTGTCATTGGTTGTATAAAATAAAGTGGCTTAAACTGTTTTAAGGTATTTATACCTCATTACTGCCACATTATTTTATCACTTCCATAGACATGGTATTTTACGGTTTCGTGGAGTTTGTTTGCTTATACAGGATGTGTCTATCTCTCCACGACGTGCTGAAATTTACTCCGATCTTTTTCCTTTACTTGAGAGCCGTTTCCAGAGCTAAGTCTTTTCCTAACTTCTCATTTATTTTTGTCATTGAGGACAATGCCATGTTTAAGTGGGGGGTAGGAGACTTAGCCATGTTATGTTATAATGGAAAATTGAATGAAACGGCACATGATTGAAAAAATTGAATAAATACCATATTAGGTATCTCGTACCCTTAAAAATTGTGAGTTCCTAGCTAAAAATTGATAGGAAATAAACCAAGTTTCATGAGTACGTGATCATTTTATACTTATGTTAAGTAAATTTAAGGATATTCATGCCCGTTTTTGCAAGTAGTTATTTATTATTCAATTACTCAATAAATGAATCGAGTATACCGCGCAAATCATAATAACTGAAGAAATTATGTGTACATTGCATAGATGATTGGTTATGTAGACTTAGTGTCAATATCTATCTGTTGATGCATTCTTATATTTTAGCCATTAAAGCGGAGTAATAAGCTTGAGACGTACCTGTGTTTTAGCAAAATGTTAGACATCTTTGGCTTGTAGTAACATTACCAAAGTAGCCCCGCGCTTGTGGTAATATTCGATGCTATACATGATCTAAGATAGGGGGATAATCTAAAAGTTTTCTTCCTTGAGATTGATAGTATTTGAAAAATATGAAGATATGAAAAGAATATTCAACTCTTTAAGAGGCTTTGAGTAGTACTCGGTCTCCAAGTCCAAAAACCCTATAGATACGCTCTTGCTTATTGCTCTAGTGCTTCAAAAATTTAAAGGCTTGAGAAGTATGAATGCTTTGGTTGGTAGGTTGAGATTGCGAAGTTAGCATAAACTCTAATCTTGCCACATTTATATAAAACCAATGCACATGCACACATCACTTCGATTCATAGTGTAGTAGTGAATAATGGATATCTTATGAGCATGACTAGTATGAGTTGACTTGAGTTTCTTGCGTAAGTATGACCCGACCATAGAAAATGTTGTCTTGGGGAATGACTTATTAATGCTTTGTTCGGGACGATCAAAGTCTAAGTGGGGGGTAGTTGATGACGGTCAAATTATACCCGTAAAAGTCATCAACGTTGACCTTAAATCAAGATTAATAATATATATTTCATATTAAATCACATGTTTATATTTATTATTTAATGTTAAGTGATTATTAATATGATATTTGGTATTTAGCTGTTTTTATTATTTAAAGCCGATTTATTGTGCGATAAATGTTTATTTTGTAGATCACGACAAATCGGAAGGATTAATATTGTTCAATCAATGATCTCAAGATAATGAAGGAAGGAAATCGGAGCATTAAATGAGAGATTAATCGGATCAACATGCAAGCGTGCAGTGGGGAGCAAGACGGATGAAAAAACGTGTAGAATGGGCAACTTTTAGGTTCGGTCGACCGAGCCATCACACTCGGTCGACCGAGGCTCGGGTTTGGGGCGCTTTTAGGGTTTTATCGAGTCTATCTTCTAGAACCTCCCTAAGTCGGCAAAACCTCCCGTATAAGCGACGGCTTCGAGAAATTGTAAAGAAGCCATTCATTCAATAAATCATTCATTCTTTCTTCAATCTTACAATTCATAATACAACTTTGATACAATGTAGAATAATTTGAGGGTTTCCAGCAATTTAAGGGCTGCAATATGTAAGCCTTTATTTTCTGTTTCTTTCTTTTAAGTAATTAATTCCCCCCAATTATGCTTTATTGTTTGAGTTAGTTAATTCATAGCTAGATGATGTAGATCTAAGCTATGACGTTAGGGATGTGGCGACACCTTGTCTATGGGGATCCCATAACCTACGTCATACACTTAGTATTTATCCATGAATCTGCATTGTTTAATTAATGTGTATCTATGTTAGTTTATATGAATGCTTTACGAATTCTTGTTTAATCCGTTCGTATGATGAAACGCCGAGAGATATGTTCGGGGATGTAATGCGGGGAAAAGACCATTCGGTCGACCGAGCCCGGCTATTCGGTCGACCGAGCCCCGTTTTATCCGTTAAATAGCCACGTCTTTATGGTTAGGTTAACTTAATAGAATTTATTATCTCAGTAGGTATGTCTACGGCTACGTTGCTCGTCTGTTTTAATTATCGTATGATTAGGAAATCCCAATATAGGGCTCCTAGGTTGGCTCACGAATGATCTTCCGGGACTTTCAGCGAGATCTAGGTAGGTTTTGTATTTGGGAATTGAGCTCACCTAGTTATACGTAAATCGTAGATTAACATGAAACCGTGCAGGTAATTGTTAATAGGACAGAGACTGATGCGATCGTTTAGGAAGTACGCCTAACCATAGGAATGTTGCCTAGACGAGGTGTACGGTTAATATCGGCATCCTTAGAGTCGTAAGCGTGTGAGTTATATGAGATGGAGGCACCAAAAGGCGAAGTCACGTAACAATACCACAGTGATCTAGTGACCTACCGGTGCTAAGTCAAGTTAAAGAGGATGACTCCCGTAGCCAATCTAAGATAGATACAAACGGATTGACAGTTAATAAGTTCAGTTTATTATATAAATTATCTAGGTCCAAACGATAAAGACTATAATTGGGGAGGTTAATTACGTTGTATCGAGTCGTGTCTTTACTTTCCTTGTTTTATGTTGGTCGTAGACCGCCTCTATGTCCTTGACATGTTTAATTAATTGTTTATATATGAAATGACCCACAATTGGTTCCCTGTGGGATCGACCTTGATTCACTTTAGCTATACTACGATGGGCCTAGTCCTCTTGCTAGTATTGGTTTATGGTGGTCAAGTATATTATAACCTGATTGACCCCGATCAATAACTCACACGCTCATTATTCTAAAGATGCCGATATTAACCGTACACCTCGCTTAGGCAAAATTCCTATGGTTAGGCGTACTTCCTAAACGATCGCTCAAGCCCTCGTCCTATTAACAATTACTCGGTAAGTCTCTTGTTAATCTACGATTCACGTATGACTAGGTGTCGACAATTCCCTAATACAAAACTAATCTAGATCTTGCTGAAAGTCTCGAAAGATCGTTCGTGAGCCGAACTAGACGTCTTATATTGGTATTTCCTAATAATACGCCGATGAAAAACCGACGAGCGACGTAGCCGTAGCCATACCTACCGAGAAAGTAAATTCAACTAGGTTAGACCCACCATAAAGACGTGGCGGACTTAGCGACGAAACTAGGGCTCGGTCGACCGAGGATAAGGGCTCGGTCGACCGAACGACTCGCTCGGTCACCCGGATGAACTCAACCCTAATTACATCCTAGAACCAACCTCTCGCCGTTTCCTTATACGTAACGTATTAAACGACAATTCGTACATCACTTATATAAACTATCATAGATACACATTAATTAAATCAAATAGAGTCATGAATAAATCTAGATTATGACGTAGGTCATGGGATCCTCATTGACAAGGTGTCACCACCACCTAACGTCATAGCCGAGAATCACATCATCTAGCTATGTTTAATTAATTCAAACGATAAGAACATAATTGGAAGAATTAATTACTTGAAAATAAAACATGAAGATTAAGGGCTTACATTGTTGCGGCCCTTTAACTTGCCGAAAAACTCTCAATTTGTAGTGCTCTTTTATCAATGATTAAATCAATGTATGAATGAATGAATACATAATACTAATGACAATGTGTTTATATAGAGCTCATAACCGACTTAGAAACCGACTAAGGATCGGATTCCCTAAACCCTAACCGACTTAAGTAATACGCTGGACTGTGTTGGGCTTTAAGTCCACTCGGTTGACCGAATAGCTGGGGCTCGGTCGACCGAGCCTTCACTGCTTCTGGGCTCTGTCTTCTATCTTCTGCTGGGCTCTGCATTGTCCTGGATCTTTAATTCCTTCTCCGTAGTCCGCCCATAATGCTCACTGTATTTATCATACAAAAACATAGTTTGTAATACCAAATAATGCAATAAATCATCGAAATGCAGAATAACGAATCGTAACTCGGGGTATATATAAATTAGGCCTATTACGACTTATTATCCCTTCATTAAAGCTCTTTAAACTAGAATCGGGGATAAAGACCATAGAATAACGGGTACAATTTGACCGTCATCAACTACCCCCCACTTAGCCTTTGATCATCCCGATCAAAGTATCAATAAGTTATTCCCCATATAATCATTTTCCAGTGGTCAAATTATACTAACACAAGAAACTCGAATCAACTCGGATTGTTTATGCTCATAAGATATCCATTATTCATTACTCACTATGAATCGAAGTGATGTGTGCATGTGCATTAGTTTTATATGAATGTAGCAAGATTAGAGTTTATGCTAACTTCGAAATCTCAACCTACCAACATCAGCATTCCCACTTCTTAAGCCTCGCAATGGTTAAAGCACTAGAACAATAAGCAAGAGCGTATCTATAGGGTTTTTGGACTTGGAGACCGAGTACTACTCAAAGCCTCTTAAAGAGTTGAATATTCTTTTCATGTCTTCATATTTTTCAAATACTATCAACCTCAAGGAAGAAAACTTTTTAGAGTATCCCCCTATCTTAGATCATGCATAGCATTGAATATTACCACAAGCGCGGGGCTACTTTGGTAATGTTACTACAAGCCCAAGTGTTTAACATTTTGCTAAAACACAGTACGTCTCAAGCTTATTATTCCGCTTTTGTTGGCAAGAATATCGAATACATCGACGATAGATATTGACACTAAGTTTACATAACCAATCATCTACGCAATGTACACATAAAATTCTACATTTTTATTATAAGCGCAATATTCATCGATTCATTTATTGGGTAATTGAATAATAAATAACTACTCGCAACATATGACATGAATATCATTAAGTTTACTAGAGATATATCGCAAAAGTATAAAGTGATCACGTACTCATGAATCATGGTTCCTTCCTTATTAAATACAATATTCGGGAACTTCACAAAAGTAAATGTGATTCTATGTTTAAAAGTTTAAATTTTAATCATTATATTATATTATTTGATATATATAGAGAGAGATCCTTATTCGAGCAAGCTAAGTGAGCTAAGTGAGCTCGTACCCCCCACTTAAACCATGCATTGTCCTCAATGTATAACAATAAAAAGCAAAAATAGGAACTTAGCTCGGATAAGCGCGGGAGCGGAACAAGTCGTGGTGAACTCCGGAGAATTTTAACAGACAAATACAGTTACCAACTGCAATAAAATGCAACATCTGCAACAAACATCTTTAACAAAAACTTGGAACGCGTTACAGGGTTAGTCCAGAAAAATATAATCATATCGAATGGACTGTAAAAGGTATAGTAATTGCCTTAAACATATTTAAGCCCATACTTATAGTGAAAATAATGCACAAATATCCAACACATTAAATAAGATAAATTTTATTCATTAGGGAAATTCAAAACGAACTCCATACAACACGACTTAATTTATTGGTACAACGAAATCAAAAAGAAAAACACATTGATAAAGAGAAAATTAATAGATTAACAAACACAGATGATTAGTCCGAAGGTATATCGTTCGGATCAATGAAAGCTAATGGAAGAACATTGGGATCCGCTTCAGGAAAATCTTGGAATTGCGCATCGTCATCATCTGGACCGTGATCATCATGATGCACAAGAGGTGATGCTACAGAATCCAAAGATAGGATAGGCATGGGCCTAACATAGGAGTCACTGCCTAGCACTGGGCACTTAGCCGCCTCACATAATGAAGTGATCAATGAACCATAGGGCGCATGTGTCTAGGCTTGCGGGCATCGGCGGTCATCTCGTAACGCATCGGTGCCCCAATATTAACAGGCCATCCTCTCGCTCAACCGGACATCGGCGTAGCATGTGCATAATAAACTCGTAGACACATGCTTGGCCGGAATAATGTTAGAACGGATAAGCTCCGTGTAAGCACTTATCTTCCCACCGCCTAAAGTATGGCTCCTCAAAAGTGCGAGCAACTTCCCCTATTGTCCATGCTATCCCGAGATGGGCACCAACCTCCTCCAACCATGCATCAGACTCATCAAACGTGACAGTGTACTCTGGCTCCTCCTCCGGGGTATCGAGACCATAACAATTATTAAGCGTCCCCGGAGTGATAACAATGGATTTGCCACGAACTTGGACTAAATTCGTGTGTGGGTGCACGCGTAAATAAGAATAAAACTCTCTTACCCAGTCGACATTGACTCGGCCAGGTGGCGCAACAACTTCTTGCCACTGATAATATTCCACGAGATCGAACAGCTCTTGACCACAGTTGGTCAAATCTAATCCCCGAGCCCAGTGTACCGGCGAATTGTTGAAGAAATTCCGATAAACCGAAAATACCTCTTGGCTAGCGAATTGCGGTACCCCGTTGATCAAGGGTATGGCATCGTCGACTGCTACAAACTGTGCGGAGGATCGGCGTCTTGGTGGCATACTTGCAGAGCTGGAACAGAGCATGCTGACAGAATGATGCAGCAGTTGGAAGCTCTCGGTCGACCGAGAGAATGGCCTCGGTTGACCGAGCAGAAGGGTTCGGTCGACCGAACTGATGAAGCTCTGCTGCTGAGGTTCAGGTCTCCCCTATGACAGCCTGGGTTGGATAATCCGTCAGAGATATGAACAATCACAGATTGTGATATTGGAGGGGGTCATTTATATTACTATCCCCAATCTTGGGTGGATGGAAAGTATTAGAAAGATTGGAAATGTGAATTGATGGAGAGAAGAAGAAGAAGAAAATTGGGGATTTGGAGAAGATGAAGATTTTGTGGTGTGGAAATGATGAAGAGAAAAGAGGAGGTTTAAATAGAAAGATGTGGAAAGTGAGTGGATTGAAATGGTGGAAGGTGATTGGTGGAGATAGAAAGGCAAGGATTGAGGAGTGGAATTGTTTTGTTGGAGGAATAAATTAATGGGGAAAATGAAAAGGTGTATTGGGAAATGAAAAATGGGGATGTGTAAAAATAAATGATAGTTGACCTCCTCAATTTGATACACACGAAATTTTCAAGTTAGAACACATAAGTCTATCAAAATTATTATGTCACAATTTGAAAAATCCTTACCTCAAAAAAAATCGAATAATCCAACCACAATCCATTAACATATAAATCTTCACTTTTTCCAAATAATACAAATTTCAAACTAAGCATCTTTTCACCAAATTCTCATCATCAATACATTTTATAATGATTTCGCTTCCTGCTCTACTTCACGGTAAAATGATTCGAGTAAAAAAACTTTTTGCACATCCGTAACCTAATGGTCATTGGAACACGGCAAAAATAAAAAAGGCTCTCGTCATTCTACGTTACTTTTATTCATACTAAAAATAAAGATGAAATAAAATAAAATACATGAAACGAGAAAAATTCTAAATTTTTGAGTCTATAGCTCGACTTCCAAAATCATCACTCCTAAACACTGCCCTTGACTTGCCAGGCTTTCACCCGGCCAGCTTTCACCGAAAAAGTTTGACCGTCCTTTTCTACGAGTGCCCTTCCTTTGGATTTTAGTCCAATGAAAAGGCAGCCGAATTGACCATCCAGACAAGCGCCGACTTTTGGATTCATCTCTGATTTCGATGAGCTCTTGTTACGAACTCTCCTAGTTCGTTTCTTCGCTCTGGTCCTCCTATCCTTAGGTAGGTCTACAGCTTCAATGTTGGTAAGGGCTGGTGCAGGCTGAACTGACCTATTCTGACTTAGAATAGTGAGGACTTCCTTCTCATCTTTATCATTGACATTATCATCAGCATCCTTTCCTAGACCTTGCGTGGCATCAAGCTTCTCCGAACCAACTACTTCTAACACATTCACACTTACCGGTACAGGGAAATTTGGATTTGTTATCCCATAACACTCAGAACCCTTGGCGTCAAACAATACTATCTCATGTCTGGTCATGAAGGCTCTAGCGGTGTTGATAAATGATCTACCCAAAATGATTGGGCATTCAGGATGTTCCTCGATTTCCATTACCACTATGTCTATCTTACACCGTAATTGCCCCACACCAATAATCATGTTGTTCAGTCTCCCAGTCATGATTGTCCTAGTTCCATCCGCTAATCTAACTTGGAGCGGGGTGTTCGTGGGTGTAAAAATGAAATTCCTATCACAAAGGCTTTTAGGAAAGATATTAAGGCTCGAACCGGAATCAATCAAGGCTAATCCTAAATGGGTTTGTTCTAGGGTTACTCCAACCATAAAAGCTCCCGGGTCCGCTAACTTTTGCATCGGTCGAGACTCGTCTTTAATCAATATTTCATCTCTGAACGTATGACAATAGGGCTCTTCATAGCCGTGCTACCCTCGACTCGCATTCTATCTCGGACATGTAATCATCATAATCTAAAGCTGAATCGGAATCCGAAGAAATTTCCTCTGGATTCAAAATAGACATACCTCTTTGACAATAGGCTTCTTTAGCCTCCCTCGATTTCCTTGCCTCTCGGATTTTCGCTTTCATCTTTTCTATCCTTTCCATGAGCTTTGGTGTTAACGGCTTTTTAGGTGTAGTTTTGGTTCGTAAAACCTTAACTTCTTCTTTGGCTTTAAGAAAATTGGTTGATGACATTTTGCTGATCTTGGGCAGTTAAGTGAGTGATTTACTTCGAATTATCTGCAATATTTGAAAAACAATAAACAATTAGTAAATTGACAAACAGTATGATTGCTCATACCGTTGTCAAACTTACAACCTACAAACAAGGGGGAAACAACACCGTATATAAAATTAAAGCCGGGAAGAGGCTCGGTCGACCGAGTGAATACGTTCGGTCGACCGAACGAATATCTTCCCCATTCCCGCTTTAATCCTTTAACAGCATACAAGTACAGATAATTCGTCATAAGAAAAATAAATAATGCAACTAAAAACAATAAAGAAAGAACGAAGTAGATAAAAATAATTATTTAAACAATCATTGGGCCATTGATTCCCCGGAAACGGCGCCAAAAACTTGATTGCGGTCTGATCAGGTTATAAATTTATTTTACTTGACCACCAAATACTAGCAATAGCACTAGGTACATCATAGCATAGCGATGGTGAATCAAGGTCGATCCCTCAGGGAATCAAAATGTGGACCCTAGGTTTAAATAATTAACTCACCTAATTCGTTATTGAACAACGGTCTAAGACCAACATAAAAGACAAAATAAAATAAACAAACTCAAACCTAAAGACACACACGTAATTAACCTTCCAATTACCAACGTTATCGTTTGGACCAAGACAACTTATATAAGATAACCTAACTCATTAACCGTCAATCTGGCTGTATTCATATTTAATTGGCTACGGGAGTCATCCCCTTATCTTGACTTAGCACCGGTTAGGTTACTAGATCACTGTGGTATTGTTACGTGACTTCACCTTTTGGGTATCCATCTCATATAACTCACACGCTCATTATTCTAAAGATGCCGATATTAACCGTACACCTCGCTTAGGCAACATTCCTATGGTTAGGCGTACTTCCTAAACGATCGCTCAAGCCCTCGTCCTATTAACAATTACTCGGTAAGTCTCTTGTTAATCTACGATTCACGTATGACTAGGTGTCGACAATTCCCTAATACAAAACTAATCTAGATCTTGCTGAAAGTCTCGAAAGATCGTTCGTGAGCCGAACTAGACGTCTTATATTGGTATTTCCTAATAATACGCTGATGAAAAACTGACGAGCGACGTAGCCGTAGCCATACCTACTGAGAAAGTAAATTCAACTAGGTTAGACCCACCATAAAGACGTGGCAGACTTAACTGACGAAACTAGGGCTCGGTCGACCGAGGATAAGGGCTCGGTCGACCGAACGACTCGCTCGGTCACCCGGATGAACTCAACCCTAATTACATCCTAGAACCAACCTCTCAGCGTTTCCTTATACAGAACAGATTAAACAGCAATTCGTACATCACTTATATAAACTATCATAGATACACGTTAATTAAATCAAATAGAGTCATGAATAAATCTAGATTATGACGTAGGTCATGGGATCCTCATTGACAAGGTGTCACCACCACCTAACGTCATAGCCGAGAATCACATCATCTAGCTATGTTTAATTAATTCAAACGATAAGAACATAATTGGAAGAATTAATTACTTGAAAATAAAACATGAAGATTAAGGGCTTACATTGTTGCAGCCCTAACTTGCTGAAAAACTCTCAATTTGTAGTGCTCTTTTATCAATGATTAAATCAATGTATGAATGAATGAATACATAATACTAATGACAATGTGTTTATATAGAGCTCATAACCGACTTAGAAACCGACTAAGGATCGGATTCCCTAAACCCTAACCGACTTAAGTAATACGCTGGACTGTGCTGGGCTTTAAGTCCACTCGGTCGACCGAATAGGCGGGGCTCGGTCGACCGAGCCTTCACCGCTTCGGGCTCGTCTTCTATCTTCCGCCGGGCTCTGCATTGTCCTCGGATCTTTAATTCCTTCTCCGTAGTCCGCCCATAATGCTCACTTTGTATTTATCATACAAAAACATAGTTTGTAATACCAAATAATGCAATAAATCATCGAAATGCAGAATAACGAATCGTAACTCGGGGTATATATAAATTAGGCCTATTACGACTTATTATCCCTTCATTAAAGCTCTTTTAAACTAGAATCGGGGATAAAGACCATAGAATAACGGGTAAAATTTGACCGTCATCACATACGCACGTATGACACCATAAATGGACTTATGGTGTGACATACTCACGTAAGACACCCTAAACGGACCGATTGAGTGACATACTCACATAACACACCCTAAACGGATATATTGAGTGACATACTCACGTAAGACACCATAAACGGACTTATTATGTGACATACTCACGTAAGACACCCTAAACGGACTTATTGTGTGACATACTCACGTAAGACACCATAAACGGACTTATTGAGTGACATACGCACGTATGACACCATAAATGGACTTATGGTGTGACATACTCACGTAAGACACCCTAAACGGACCGATTGAGTGACATACTCACATAACACACCCTAAACGGACATATTGAGTGACATACTCACGTAAGACACCATAAACGGACTTATTATGTGACATACTCACGTAAGACACCCTAAACGGACTTATTGTGTGACATACTCACGTAAGACACCATAAACGGACTTATTGAGTGACATACTCACGTATGACACATAAACGGACTTATTGTGTGACATACTCACGGGCTTATTGTATGTCATAAACGGACTGATTGAGTGACATACTCACATAACACACCCTAAACGGACATATTATGTGACATACTCACGTAAGACACCCTAAACGGACTTATTGTGTGACATACTCACGTAAGACACCATAAACGGAATTTTTGTGTGACATACTCACGTAAGACACCCTAAACGGACTTATTATGTGACATACTCACGTAAGACACCATAAACGGACTTATTGTGTGACATACTCACGTAAGACACCATAACCGGACTTCTGATTCAATTAGGACTACTTATGGTGTGACATACTCACGTAAGACACCCTAAACGGACTTATTGAGTGACATACTCACATATGACACCATAAATGGACTTATTGTGTGACATACTCACGTAAGACACCATAAACGGACTTTTTGTGTGACATACTCACGTAAGACACCCTAAACGGACTTATTATGTGACATACTCACGTAAGACACCCTAAACGGACATATTGAGTGACATACTCACATAACACACCCTAAACGGTCATATTGAGTGACATACTCACGTAAGACACCATAAACGGACTTATTGTGTGACATACTCACGTAAGACACCATAAACGGACTTATTGAGTGACATATTCACGTATGACACCATAAACGGAATTATTGTGTGACATACTCACGTAATACACCATAAACGGAATTATCGTGTGACATACTCACGCATGACACCATAAATGGACGTATTGTGTGACATACTCACGTAAGACACCATAAACGGACTTTTTGTGTGATATACTCACGTAAGACACCCTAAACGGACTGATTGAGTGACATACTCACATAAGACACCCTAAACTGATTGAGTGACATACTCACATAAGACACCCTAAACGGGCTTATTGTATGTCATAAATCTAAAAAGATCAAATATCAATAGTGAAAATCACCGTAATGTCAATTGTCGTGACACATCGGTTGTCCCTCTATCATTACTCGTCTCTGAAAATGGTACTACTATCTACTCGCTTAAAAACAAAATGAAATGAATAAAAATGAAGGGGGAATGGACGGTCCGCGGTCAACAATGGACCCCTGCCACTGATTATGTCATGTTTTGTCCTTTTTCTACTTTTTTTTCACGCCTTCTATGCATGCGATGGGACGGTATATTCTCTCTTTTATTTCCTTCTTGTTTATCACGCAGAGTAGTTGTTGTTTTTTTTTAATGCAATCCTCTTTTTTCACGCCTTCTATGAATGTTTTTTTTTCTTCCTTATATTCTTTATTATTATAATTTATAAAGTATGAAAATCCTATAATTACATTATTTCTCCCCGTTAATTAATATAATCTTTTTTCTTTCTTTTATATCAGACACTAATTAATTTTTTCATTCATCTCACATAAGCAATACAAATCATTTTATTTTCTTATAAACTACATATGATTCAAGTCTGCTCATTTTCAAGTCTGTTAAAATAACAACATACAATTCAAATTGACAAGCTTTAACTTGTGTAACATATACAAAACCAGAAAATTAAAATTAAAATTAAACAAACAGACATAACAACAACAAAGTTTTTCAGAAATCATAGATAATGTGGCAGATGTGCAATCCTTTTCCCCGTCGTCTCGTTGCAAACCTGGACAACTTGATTGATCTTCCTCTTGTAGGTCTGCATCATCTCTTTCAGATTTGACACCTCACAGTCTCTTGATTCAACCTCCTCAACCACCTTCACGTTGATGTTCTCGGTTTCATGAAGAAGTTCCCATCTCTGTGCCATCATGTCTTGCTTTTGCTCCTCCAGTTGGTGCATACAGGCTTTAACTTGTGTAACATATACAAAACCAGAACCAACCCCAAGGAAAAAGCATAACAAACCAAACTCATGGCAATTTCCAAAGAACAGAAATATTTCAGATAAATATATTATACAATAAACATGAACATAAAAATAAAAGCATTAGTTTCAGGACATGAAAATAAATTATACAAACAAAAAATTAAAATTAAACCCAAAGTTTCTGCAAACAAACAGTAAAATTAAAATTAAACAAATGATAACGGAAAAATTCACAGTTATTTTTATAACTTTTCACCCCGTTTCTGATATCATTTTGAGCACTTTTGTATCATTTCGAGTATTTAATTCCTAAGTTTCATAAAAATATATAAGTAGTACCTATTATGTAAAATATCGTGTTTTTAGAAGTTTTTATTAGTTTTTGTACCGGTTTAGTAACCGGAGTGTCGTGTCGGATTTACGTTTGGTATTTTGGTAGTTTATTGCAGAATCATAAGTGGACCAAGATTCTACGTAACGACATGTTTTGAGCCCTAAAAGAGGTGTTTAGAGGGTTAGAAGAAGGTGCCACAAGCTTACGAGTTCAAAAGGGTTGTTTTTCCTAAGTACTTGAATCGTTACATATTTTCGACGGAGATTTGACCCAGCTTAGAGGCATTTTCAGGGGATGACTTCTGAATGAAAGTTGTAGATCTTCGCATAAGCTTTCCAACGCACATTGAATCACGTCAATTGGAGTTCTACAACTCAAGTTATGGTCAAGTGGCTAATCGATTCGTATCAGTAAAATGTCGTAAAACGACACGTAATGGAAATGGCTCATCAAAACGACATTTTCTGAAGAAGCTTCCTTAATAAAAGTTGTATATCTTCAAGAAATATTTCCAATGGATTTTGAATCAAGTCAATCGGACTTCTACAACTCAAATGGTGGTCAAGTGGCTAATTGATTTGTATTAAGGAAAATCCCGAAAACGACACGTAATGGGAATGGCCCATCAAAACGACGTTTTCTGAAGAAGTGTCCTTCATGAAAGTTGAAGAATTTTCCGAGAGCTTAATTTTGACGTTTGAATCATAATTATCGGAGGCCTACAACTCAAGATATGAATTTTAGAAGTTTTATTACAAATAAATACTCGATGGAAGGATCTAGATCCTCATAAGCAATGATCACCACCGGATCGATCCGACACCAAACCGGATCGATCCGGCTCCTCAACATTTGCTTATATAAACAGAGTGTTGATGCAGAGAAACGGGGCCCCTCTTCTCCTCTTCTTCTCATCTTTCTTCCGTCTATTTTTTTTATTGTCTTGGGGGGGCCTATATGTAGTTATATATGTAGTTATAATGTCGGTGTAATAACCCGACTAGTTATAGTTTTAATATAATTTCGTTTCCGCTTTTTATTGCTTTCTTTTATTTTATGCAATTAGTATAAATATATATATATATATACGTATATTATATATATATCTATATCTATATATATATCTATATATATATCTATACGTATATCTATATAGCTGTAGTTATCTTTTTCGTTTTGTTTTCTTTCGTTTTGTTATTTTCGTTGTTATTTTCGTTAATATGAGTAGTTAAACTAAACATAGCCGAATTATGTGAAAACGGGTAAAAATTGACCCTCGGGAGACGAGATGGGAGTTGTGTGCGCGTAATTAAACGTTCGTATGATACACTCATGTTTTAAAACCCGTTTTGATCATTTTCCTAACTTTGAATAAAATTGACAACTTTGTTCACGGTTACATCGAGCTTATAAATGTATTTTGCGGTGAGATGTGAGATGTGGATATCACTAATCATAGTCCTGATTGTTAGATTGACAATCTAAGTGACGGATATCGGACTATGCCTAAGTGAAATTCTTATTTTTACGAGATGTGCGAAACATGTTTTAAAATCACTAAACCATAGTCTTAATCGTTAGATTGGCAACCTAAGTGACACGTTAAAACTATGTTTTCTGTGAGGTTTTTCAACGGCTTTTTATTCTGGTCAACCATGCTAGGCGAGTTAGCTCTCTAAAGGGAGGGTTAATAAACCTAGTGTGGGGGTTAAGTGAGAGCTGTTCAGATTTTAACGCAAGAATAAAAAGTTGACACCCGTGAATGTCATATGAACTGAATCAGATAAAACACACTCCTTATCAAGTTTTTCCTGTGGGGAGATAACCTGTTGGATCATGGCTCGGCTATGCTTTTTAATCACCTAGTTAATCTCGTTAGTTAAAATTTATTTTTCGCATTAGTATAAACACTCCACTTAAAACTTTGATCGCCTAGACTAAGAATCACGTTCGCTTTGGTACTCACAACCACATTTCTCTTGGAACGACCTCGTACTCCTGTAGCTATCCTAGCAATCGACCTGGTACTCTGCCAGTTAGAGAGTTAGTTTACCCACGGTTTTGCGAGTCTTTATAAATGTATTTTTGAGGGGTAAATTTTAGCTCATCAAAAATTGGCGCCGTTGCCGGGGAAATGTGTGATATTGTTGTGATATCTTGTAAGTGAACCGAAGGCTTGGGCCTAGGTTTTTATTTTCTTGTTTTATTTAGATGTCGACAAAAAGCTATGGATGCTGAAGTGATATTGTCCTGAACTCGGTTTGAATACGACTTTGGTACTTAGCCTCTTCGGAGGGTGATATCTTGTAAGTCTGGCTAAAACTGGGGATTAGGGCCTTCGGCTACCATAACTTTTTGAGGGGTCTAAATATCGTGTGTTTAAAAAAAAAAAAAAAAAAAAAAAAAAAAAAGAAAATTTTTATTGTTTTCTTGTTGTTTTCTGAGATCTTGCAGATTGAGCTTAAATGGATCAATATTTCAATCAATACTACTCACCGAACAACAATACTCCTACCAACCTCGGCACCCGAACAATGTTATCAACAACGTTCGTGCCTCGGCCTCAATATCAACGACGAGATAACCAAGGTTCATGGGATTATCGGTGCTCGAATGCATACCGGGACCGAAATTATGGTTATTCGAGTTATGAGCCACAATATTACGAGGGTTGTCCTAACCCTGGTGCTTATCAGGATTACGGTGTTCATACTCAGCACGTTGATAGCTTCAACCAGATTCAGCCACCTGATCAGTGTCTGGAATGGCAAGAGGACTACTACTCACCTCCGATGAATCAAAGTCAATACGATCAGTTTTCCCCCATGCCACAAGAAGAATTCACCGACAATCAAATAGAGCAACTAGAAAGATTGAACCGGATCTTGGAAGAGCGATTGTTGGACATGCGGGAGTTCAAGGTAAGTACCGACTCCGCTATAAGAAATCTTCAAGACAAGGTGGGGCAATTGATTGAATTAGTGAGGTATGTGAAAGAGGCAGAGACAAGTGCAATAGAGGTGGTTAGGGATGAAAATGTTATCACTGAAAAAGTTCAGGGTGAGAATAAGGTTGATAATTCAGTTTGCAAAGAAAAAGTGCAAGATTTGGAGATGACAGAGTTAGAGGAGCGAGAGATTGATTGGCCATCTTTAGTAAAGCCACTGGGAGAGTTGGTAATAGTAGATATGTTGGTCCCGGATTACTACATTCATCCACTCGTGAGGATGAATTTTCGCGGTCCAGTTTGTATACTCCCCAATGGATGAGCTTTATGGTAATTTTCAAAAGAAGATGGTTCGACAGTCTGATAAAAGAAGATTCTCTGGCTGGGAGGAGGTAACATCGAGGGCCAAACGAGGTACGTTTCTAGACAATTTAATTTCTTTGGTTCTCGCATTGTTAATTTTTCTTAAGCTATTGATCTTCTTAAGTTCTGATTTTGGTTGATAACTTGTAAATACTACTTTTGTCGAGCAAACGACGTTAAACAAAAGCGCTACCGGGAGGCAGCCCGTTAAATAATAATTTGAATAAGCCTAGTCTTAATGAAATGTAGAATCTGTATGAAAGATGAACACAAAGCACAACCAAGTCTCAGGATGAATGTTTGAATTTCATTAAGAGGGAATGATTAGGTGGTTATCCGAAAATCCCGATGGAGAAAAAGATAAAAATTCAAATGTATCATTTCTTGGACTTAGGTTATTGAATCCTTGAGGATCTGGGTATAAAAGACTCAATACTCTTTCACACATTTCATTTTATGATCTAGTCTGTTTCAAATTTCTTGTTGTTGTAGTATAGTGGTGAGTATTCCCGCCTTAATAAACCGTGTGTAATAAAAATGAATCTATGAATTGATGTCTTGACTATGATATATGCTCATGTGATACGTATATGCTTAGATGTTTTGTGCTCTACCCGTGTGGGTGATTTTTCCATCTAAAGCTATTATATAGCCTATCGAATTTTCGACGTGACAAGCCATTATCTTATTATTCCCATATCTCTATTGCATACTTTGGCACGAGGACCATGTCCCGTGTTTGCTTTGTTTTGGTTGTTTTTGTATAGGGATTCGGGATGTGCTTTCTCATGGCTGTTACGGGATTTGATAGCATCTTTCTGCCAGGTTTATAAGCTAAGTCTTCCTCTCTATCTCATTTACACTCTGAGAATAATGCAAAATCGTAAGTGGGGGGTAGAGTCTGGTTGGTTTAGAAATGGCAGTAAGTGTTTAAACCCTTAGTTTTTGGATCTTTTTCGAGCATGAATGAGTTGATTAAAATGAATTGTATAAGGTATATATTTCATGGATTTAAAGTTGTAATGATCAATTTAGATATATATAACTAATTTGAACCGTAAGTGCATTTTAACCCCAAATTTATTTGTGTAACATGAATTCCTTCACGTAAGCTTTTGATATTGAAGCGAAAATTTTAAACTGTATCCATTC
The DNA here is from genome assembly GCA_036785695.1 of Gentiana straminea. NCBI lineage: Eukaryota > Viridiplantae > Streptophyta > Magnoliopsida > Gentianales > Gentianaceae > Gentiana > Gentiana straminea. The sequence goes on along the minus strand of JAVUPR010000410.1, from coordinate 1,530,443 downwards.
AGTATCCTAGTGGTTTATCTTAGAGATAGCAGTAACTTAGTACCTGATTTCTGAACGTGTACTGTGAATATCTGAAGGTTTGAATGTGATAGAAAGAATATCAAAATAAGTGAGCTATCTATATGTCGGTTGTAGCTACCAATGATTTGAGTGCGGTAGGGGTTATCACGAAACGTCCTATATCACTATGAGGTTTAAAAGCTCCCGACCGCTCGATGATAGTAGTCCGGCTAGGGTGTTATCACGAAACATCCTATTGCTTTGGGAATGAGGGCATAAAAAAAAGAGAATTAGATAGGTATTAATGTATTCGATCTCACCTCATGACGCTTGCAAGATAGTCGATTTTGGCAATGAGTTCGGATATGTTAGTATTCTATGAAAAAAAAAAAAAAAAAGAGTTATCTTCTAACTATCCCCAGTATAAACTGAATGATATGCATTAGGGATTATCCTAATAAGTACACGGGAGGACTTTGTGTGGAACTGTTACTGCCTATACCTAGGAAAGTCATTAGGACTGTCTGAATGGATATTTGTTCGTTTGCTTGAATTATTCAAGAGAGGTTAGTGGAAATTGAAAAGGCTTGTCACACACTCACTCTGTTATACATTTATATTGCGGTTAACGTGTAGTTATGATTCGAATGGTTGCATCATCTGATTGTCATTCATATCTTATCTTCAGGAATTTTTCCTCATTCATTTTATTTTACCGCTTATTTTGTTCGAGGACGACCAAAAGCTAAGTGGGGGGTTGTGATAACGGAAAAATTCACAGTTATTTTTATAACTTTTCACCCCGTTTCTGATATCATTTTGAGCACTTTTGTATCATTTCGAGTATTTAATTCCTAAGTTTCATAAAAATATATAAGTAGTAACTATTATGTAAAATATCGTGTTTTTAGAAGTTTTTATTAGTTTTTGTACCGGTTTAGTAACCGGAGTGTCGTGTCGGATTTACGTTTGGTATTTTGGTAGTTTATTGCGTAATCATAAGTGGACCAAGATTCTACGTAACGACATGTTTTGAGCCCTAAAAGAGGTGTTTAGAGGGTTAGAAGAAGGTGCCACAAGCTTACGAGTTCAAAAGGGTCGTTTTTCCTAAGTACTTGAATCGTTACATATTTTCGACGGAGATTTGACCCAGCTTAGAGGCATTTTCAGGGGATGACTTCTTAATGAAAGTTGTAGATCTTCACATAAGCTTTCCAACGCACATTGAATCACGTCAATTGGAGTTCTACAACTCAAGTTATGGTCAAGTGGCTAATCGATTCGTATCAGTAAAATGTCGTAAAACGACACGTAATGGAAATGGCTCATCAAAACGACATTTTATGAAGAAGCTTCCTTAATAAAAGTTGTATATCTTCAAGAAAGCTTTCCAATGGATTTTGAATCAAGTCAATCGGACTTCTACAACTCAAATGGTGGTCAAGTGGCTAATTGATTTGTATTAAGGAAAATCCCGAAAACGACACGTAATGGGAATGGCCCATCAAAACGACGTTTTCTGAAGAAGTGTCCTTCATGAAAGTTGAAGAATTTTCCGAGAGCTTAATTTTGACGTTTGAATCATAATTATTGGAGGCCTACAACTCAAGATATGAATTTTAGAAGTTTTATTACAAATAAATACTCGATGGATCCGTAATCTAGATCCTCATAAGCAATGATCACCACCGGATCGATCCGACACCAAACCGGATCGATCCGGCTCCTCAACATTTGCTTATATAAACAGAGTGTTGATGCAGAGAAACGGGGCCCCTCTTCTCCTCTTCTTCTCATCTTTCTTCCGTCTATTTTTTTTATTGTCTTGGGGGGGCCTATATGTAGTTATATATGTAGTTATAATGTCGGTGTAATAACCCGACTAGTTATAGTTTTAATATAATTTCGTTTCCGCTTTTTATTGCTTTCTTTTATTTTATGCAATTAGTATAAATATATATATACGTATATTATATCTATATCTATATCTATATCTATATCTATATATATATCTATACATATATCTATATAGCTGTAGTTATCTTTTTCGTTTTGTTTTCTTTCGTTTTGTTATTTTCGTTGTTATTTTCGTTAATATGAGTAGTTAAACTAAACATAGCCGAATTATGTGAAAACGGGTAAAAATTGACCCTCGGGAGACGAGATGGGAGTTGTGTGCGCGTAATTAAACGTTCGTATGATAAACTCATGTTTTAAAACCCGTTTTGATCATTTTCCTAACTTTGAATAAAATTGACAACTTTGTTCACGGTTACATCGAGCTTATAAATGTATTTTGCGGTGAGATGTGAGATATGGATATCACTAATCATAGTCCTGATTGTTAGATTGACAATCTAAGTGACAGATCTGGACTATGCCTAAGTGAAATTCTTATTTTTACGAGATGTGCGAAACATGTTTTAAAATCACTAAACCATAGTCTTAATCGTTAGATTGGCAACCTAAGTGACACGTTAAAACTATGTTTTCTGTGAAGTTTTTCAACGGCTTTTTATTCTGGTCAACCATGCTAGGCGAGTTAGCTCTCTAAAGGGAGGGTTAATAAACCTAGTGTGGGGGGTTAAGTGAGAGCTGTTCAGATTTTAACGCAAGAATAAAAAGTTGACACCCGTGAATGTCATATGAACTGAATCAGATAAAACACACTCCTTATCAAGTTTTTCCTGTGGGGAGATAACCTGTTGGATCATGGCTCGGCTATGCTTTTTAATCACCTAGTTAATCTCGTTAGTTAAAATTTATTTTTCGCATTAGTATAAACACTCCACTTAAAACTTTGATCGCCTAGACTAAGAATCACGTTCGCTTTGGTACTCACAACCACATTTCTCTTGGGACGACCTCGTACTCCTGTAGCTATCCTAGCAATCGACCTGGTACTCTGCCAGTTAGAGAGTTAGTTTACCCACGGTTTTGCGAGTCTTTATAAATGTATTTTTGAGGGGTAAATTTTAGCTCATCAACAAACAGACATAACAACAACAAAGTTTTTCAGAAATCACAGATAATGTGGCAGATGTGCAATCCTTTTCCCCGTCGTCTCATTGCAAACCCGGACAACTTGATTGATCTTCCTCTTGTAGGTCCGCATCGTCTCTTTCGCATTTGCCACCTCACGCCTCTTGATTCAACCTCCTCAACCACCTTCACGTTGATGTTCTCGGTTTCATGAAGAAGTTCCCATCTCTCGTGCCATCATGTCTTGCTTTTGCTCCTCCAGCTTGGTGCATAAATTCCTTCCTTAACCGCTTCATCTCTTCCTCCAGCTTCTTGCTTGAATATGATTCGAATTTGTTGCCTTTCTTCCTCCAGCATTGTCATGAATTCGTTTCTTTCCGTTGCCATTTTTTTTCTTTGATGTGCTTCCTGATTTAGAGATATACGGTATTTATCTCAGCATCATCCCAGAATATATATAGCCTAGGTTAACCCTAGGTTAATTGTAGTGTTGCAAGCAATTAGATGGATGTGGCGTTTAACTTTTCAAAACTGACTTTGTAGTTGAAACATTTCCAACGCTTCGTAAACCTTCATGACTTTGGTAGTTGAAACGAATCGAAGCCTTGTATTCACATTTTCTAAATCAAATTCCACCTTTTATTTAAAAAAACCAAAACAAATTCATTTTGAGAACCTTTCCTATAATAATTAATCCTTCAATAATATCACAACGTACTCAATCAACTACCTTATTATATCGTGAGTATTTTACTTGTTAAACCATAGCACTAATTAAGGAGTATGGTTTTGTTTTATTCTATCGTGATTATTCTTTAATTATCTTAATATATCTATCAAAAAATCAAATTTTCTACCCAACTTTAACTTTGTGTCCAAATATATTAATTAAGGAGTATGGTTTAATTTTATTCTATCGTGATTAATCTTTATTTATCTTCATATATCTATCAAAATACAATTTTCTACCCAACTTTAACTTTGTGTCCAAATTATATGGTTTTGTTTTAAACTTGATTATAGGGTTTAAACTTGATAATCAGTTCCAAAATGAACCTAAGTAAGAAATGAAGTACAATTACATGCACAACCAAAAATGTAAATGTTGATGATACTAACCTTTGGCTATTATTCCATCATCCTGCCTTTTATTTGAATAACACACATTAGCATTTATGCCAGAATTCTTTAAGGCAAGGATATCTTCAATAAGCAGTCTGCCGTCATCATTCCTAGATCCACCGATAATAGCCATTACAACAGAGACAGAGTCAGATTCCACAACAACCTGGGAGACACCGTAGTCCTTAGCAATCCACAAAGCTTCTTTGATAGCCAGCAATTCTCCTTGAAGGATGGAGTTTCTTCCCATAAATCCCACGAATCCTCTATACAATATTCCATTACCGTCTATGAAGACCCCACCAATGGCCACCATGCCTCTACCATTCTCATCAATATCCATGCAGCTGGCATAAGTGTTGACCTTAATCCAAATTTCGGCGGGGAGGTTCCAAAGCAATCCAATGAGGCTCCTTCACAACAAGAATACATTAATTAGAACATTCAATAGTCATAACAACATTATACATGTGTTAATAAAATTTAAAAGCATGATTTTTTTTAATACTAAGAATGGACTTTAGGGAGATGAGCCCCACATGCTGATGGTACAAGAGTCTCCAGTCTGTAGTTGCATGGTTGCTCCAAGTAAAGGCAGGTCCAGAGTAGCCCAAATCTATCAAGTTACAATTGCTGACATTGAAGTTGAAGTTATCAATCCTACAAAGATTATTCTCAGAGATGACAGCATGAATTCTATTTGGGCGGGCTTCAATACAGTTAATATCGAGCAAATCGAATTCCAAATGATACAAATACCTCCAGATCTTCCAATAGGAGGAGGATAATGTATGGAACCTGTAAAACCAATCTTAGCAATGACTTTAAAGGCTTTTTTCGCCTGGACGGTTTCAAGAAGGACTGCCACATCAGGTTTCTGTTTCAAAAGAAACTCTTTGATGTGCCTCCTAAATTCTTTGGAGCCAGCACCTCTGCAATTCCAAATGATGATCTTAATGATACCAGTGTGATGAGAGGGGATGTTCTCAAAAGAAGAAAAATTACTATGAATCATTGCTTCCAGGAACTCCAACTTGGGATACTTCGGTCCTACCGATGATAGACTCACATTCCACATCTGAATCATCTCCTTCCAGTCTATGGCTATTGTGCAGTCCTTCACCCTGTGCACATATTCAACCATCAAACAAGACTCCACCTCCCCTAGTAGATGTATATTTGAGTTTAGTTTGGTCCTGTGCCATAAAATTCTCGCCATTCTCTTCAATAGAGGCTTGGTATTGTTGCTTTGTTAGGTTTACGAGTTACTTTAAGCAAAAAGATTCCTGGGGTCATTTTACGAGTTACTTTAAGCAATGTCTGTGACATTGTACCATTATTGGTACATCAATATTATTTTAATAATTGTACTTTTCATTTGCAGACTCCCCCCCCTCTTTTATTGTACTTTTTATTTATTTGCAGAAACATATATAAAGGTTCTTCTTCTTTATTCATCCAAATCCCCTCCTTTCTTATTCTACTATTTTATTAATTGCAAACCTTAATACCCTAATTTATTTGCATGCATGCAACAATCGATGTATAAGAAACTACATCCATACGTTTCAAAAAACAAAAGAAACTACGTCCATGATATCATTTAAACAAAGAATAAAACACTTAAAAAGATAATATTATAAATGATTTCATAAGAAAAAGTTATTACATAATATCAAAACAGACTGATAATATTATAAATAATTTCAAGTTCATAAAATTTTTACAACATAATATTATTAAATAAAATACAAATATGTAGATAAAGTGGGGTTTGGATGGGGATGGGATTTGATCACATGCCGTGATCCGAGAACTCTATAACATGCTCTCTTATTGGGAGAGTTTGTGGTCGAACCCCAACTCCACTTGGGGCCAAAGAAACATTATTGTTCCCCGGCCATGGCATCATGCGATAGTGCACGAATGCAGATGCACATCGCACTGCAATTTTGTAAGCATCATTGCACAGTCGTATCAGATCGTTGATTTTCTTTTTGACTGTTTTGATGTTGTCATTGATATACGCCACTTCAAGATACGTGGAATCCGACTCTGTGTCATCCATATTTTCAGTTGATCAATTTCATAATGGCATTCATGTCTTCGCGAGTCCAATTTTCTTTCCAGTTCTTCAACCTGGTTTCTTAAATCTGCGATCTCCTTAGTATGCTTATCCATTTTCTTAAACTGCTTTTCTATTTTTATTTGTAATAAATATGAATTGTACACCTGTGGTTATACTACTATTTATAGGCCCATTTTATCTTTTTTTAAAGGTGGTGGCGTCTCTTCGATTTACCCTATATGAGACCCTTCAGATTAATTGATATATGTATATATCTCTTCGATTTACACTACCATGACACCCTTCACATTCGTAACTGTATCTCTTCAGCGTAGTACACTACCATGACACCCTACAGATTCGTATCTCTTCGATATACTACTGTTTATAGGCCCATTTTATCATTTTCTAATAGTTTAATTCAAGTTCTTACCCGCAACATTCTCAAACATGTCTCATTCACCGAAACAATCTTGAACTTGTGTAACGTTAAATTAAACTTGTGTCAACACAAACTTGAAACTGTGTAAAGTTAAAATTAAGAAATGAATCCATTATGTTAAGGGTCAATGACAAATCATCAAATATTATAATGTTAATCAATTACAATTACAATTACAATTACAATTACACCTTTACGTTAACTATATTGATTTGTATAATTCTTTAAGAATCACTAAATTAACTTCTTCATTTCATTGGGTCAAATTTTCTAACAAATAATGTTAACCAACTAATGAATCAAACCCTAATTCTCAAACATGGAAGAAAATAACAATTACAAATACAATATACATAATAATAAGAATGAAACCAAATTTCTCCTTCAAAACATTCTTCTTCAAAATAACAATTACCAATACAATACATATTAATAATAAAGGAACCATAGTTTTCCTTTAAAACATCCTTCTTCAAAACAACAATAAACATTTTAGTTCTCCTTCAAACTTCAAACCACCCCCATTCTTCTGTAAATATTAAAATGACATAGTTTAATGATAAGTCATAACCAAAACCCTCATAGATGGTTAACACAATTTTACAATGACATATAAATGCATATGCAATTTCTATGTCTGCAAGTTCCATGAAAGCAATCCCGCAACCAACTTCTTTCGCCAATCCGGCATATGCGCACTCCGAATCAATGATAGATCCACTCCTCCAAGCATGAACTCCACGAATTTAAGAACGAAAATGCCACAATCACTCCTACCAAATTACAAGAATTACAAGATAAGTTAGTCACGACAACGAATACCTTAATAATCCCTATATATATTGCATAAATTTATGAAACGTACCCATTATCTTGAGATGGACAATCCACGCTCTTCACCGCTAGTTTTCTCACAGAATAATTCTCATAGCCTTTTACATGGTTCTTCAGTAAAAGCGGTATCACAACTTGCATAGGCGTGACACAACTTGCAAGAAGCACTTTTCTGACATGCCCCGGAAGGCTGTCATACACGTAAATTATCCTCCCACTCAGATCAATTTTCAGAAGAAACCAATGATCCCTCTCTATCATCGGCACATACAAACTTGTGCAACCTTCCCATGATTTGCTAAATTCAGGAGCTGCCCCCTTCACAATATTCATAAATACTCTATCAAATCGTCCTTTGCATACTGTATTAATTCCTCCTTTGCTTTTCTTTCTCATGTGTCGTGTGTGAAAGCCTTTGACATAACTTGCAAATAGCGTATCCATGACACATGCATTTTGGTCAAACATGTTCGGGTCCACTAAGCATCACCGTCGAATTTCACACAATGAACTATCCATTACCTGAATATCAAAAAATATATATATACTACTAAACAAAAACATACTTTTTCAATCTAAATTGCTGTTAATTTACAATCTAAAGCATATACTACTTACGTTGCTTGGCAAGCTCGCCCCCCTCACAATTCCTTTCAAAATACTTGCTTGGATGTCACAGTCAACCAAACTCACCTGTACACTGTATAAATAAAAAGGAAGAAAAACTAATTAATCATCAAAATAGGGTTTACAAATTAGGGTTTACTTCAACCGTATGACATTCATACATGTCTTCACATGAACTAATTAATTATCAAAATAGGGTTTACAAATTAGGGTTTACTTCAACCGTATGGCATTCATACCTGTCTTCACATGAATCTATAAACTGATCAAGACTTTTCATCATCACAGGATCCATTTTTCGGAACGGATTATAAGCATCATACTTATTCACTTTCCTTTTTTTCGGTAGTTTAATATAAGGGCTGCTAATTGCTTTTTCTTTTTCCGGCGGCGTCGGTAGATTGAAACGTACAACTATATAAAACATTCAATGACGTAATTAGTTTGGATTATACATATATCTACTAACATAAGCTCAAATTAATTATTTTTGTAAATCTACCTTTAACAACTTTTTTCCCGCCCGCTTTTTCCAAATCATCCTCTTCTAAGATGACCTCGGCTCTCTCTTCACCTACGGCATTACCTAATCATAATTTCAAGAAACAAAATTTTATGAATAAACTAATTCTCTCACCAAAACACATAAAGGACAGATTTAATTATACCTTCGCCGTTTGGGTTTGCCTCACCTTCCTCCCTTATATTTATATCTACATCACATTCTATAACCTCGTTTAGCTTTTCAACAACTTCCTCCTCCATTTCAATGTCCTCATTTATCTCTTCACCCACGAAATTTCCTAATCATAATTTCAAGAAATTAAATGTTATGAACTAATTCTCTCATCAAACTACATAATGAACAAATCAAAATGACAAGTTTCATATTATACCTTCGCCGTTTCGGGTTTCCTCGACCGTTTCCTCAACCGGGGCTTCAGGTTGATCCCCAACCTATTTATCACCCTCGCTTACATTTTCAGGTGGGAACTCCCCTACCTCTTTATCACCATCCCCAGCCTCATTCACAATAGAAGCACCTTCTTCCTCAATTTGAGTGGCCTCAACCGGAGCATGGACTTCATCACCTACCTCTTTATCACCATCGCTTACATATTCAGGTGGGACCTCCCCTACCTCTTTATCACCATCCCCAACCTCATTCACAATAACAACAACTTCCTCCTCAATTTCAGTGGCCTCGTTTCTCTCTTCACCTTCACTTTCATTTTCTAGTGGGAACTCCCCTACCTTTTCATCACCTTCCCCGGCTTCCTTCTCTTCAACTACGGCATTTCCTAATCATAATTTCAACAAATACAATGTTATAAACTATTTCTCTCCTATATAAACAACATAAAGGACAAATTTAACTTTACACCTTTGCCATTTCGGGATGCCTCCACGCTTTCATCTTCCATTTCATTCAACTCTTCATTAGAAAGACGAACCTCCATCAATTTAACTTTACGCTGGAGCGTATCCACTAAAGCGCACATTCTTTTGTTCTCTTCATCAATTTTTACCAACTCTTCGCACATTCTTTTGTTCTCTTCACTCACAGCAATTTTTACCAATTCTTTTAGCTTTTCATAATCAACGTTACCCGTTGATTGCTCAGGTGCATTGTCATAAGTAGTTTCATCATCTTCAACTTCAACTTCACGGAGCATCACAAAATAAGCTTTTTCCTTTTCAGCTTCGGTTGGAACCAACTTTCGAACTACATCCACCTGCATCATGATTAATGTGAATGATGCATTTACATACCAAACTTAAGATACAAATTAAACATCACTACCTCTCCCGATTCAAGAACAACTTCAACTAATGCAGAGTTCACCCTTTTTGCATTTCCCCACTTCATCATCCTTGGGAGAGCATTCTCATCAACAATCTCGGAAAACTTCCTTAAAGAAGGAATTGCTTCAAGTGCCCAAACCTACGATGCATTTACATACAAGTGATTGACCAAACATAACAAAAAAAAAAACAACATACGTATATATATATATATATATATAATATGAATTAAAACACCAGATTTCGCTTTTACATACCTTCAAAGCATGCGGGAAGCCATAGAAAGTATATGTGATCGGGACCTTTTGAGAACATCTCTTAGGTCCCTCCTCAAAACATGGACAGTGCTTTCATAAGACTCATTTCCCCATGGATACTTGTTGAAAGCATCCAAATCATCAACCAACTGAAAAATCCACCAATCCACCGCACGTTTCTCTTCTGATGCCCACACAACGTACGTCAAGATAACGATCAACCCCAACTTGTAACGGTCTACATCATTCTTAGTGCTATTAAACTTTTGCCACACATGCTTCCTATACACTGACGTAAGGTTTTTAAAATATGTTAAGGGTGAAAATCTATGAATTTTAAGGATATATTTTACGATGATTTTCTTCTATATTGTGTAATTTGCATAATAATTGGTCTTTATATTAAAATATTGATCAAACGGTATCTTTTGAAGACTCAATCGCAATAATGATATATTTATGTGATTTCATGGTTAAATTATAATTATTTGAATACTATTACAGTTTGCGATGTTTTCCATGTGTTATAGGTATGTTCATTGTGCTCAAATGATGGTCAAAAGGGAGAGAATTCGAGCTATAAAGATTTAAGAAAGAGATAATGATCGAATGGAGTGGAGAAAAAGGAGATAGAGATGATTTAATCAAGTTTCATTCCAGCTAAATCGGCGTTCAAGTCCCGTCCGGAGTGGACGGGCGTCCGACAATCCAAACAAAGGCGTCTAGGGGAAGGATTCAATACGAGGCTTCATGAACCTACGAACGAGCGTCCGTAAGAAGCAAACGAGCGTCCTAGGTGCAAAAAGAAGATCGAGAGTTTGGACGCTATCCGGACGAACGTCTACATTGGAGTTCGTAACACTTGGACGAGAGTCCACTTCATCGGACGAGCGTCCGGATTGCCGACTTAGTGAAACCGCCTCAAATCTCTATAAATACTTGCCTATTTTTCACACATTGGGAGACGAATTGACAATCTTCGAACCCTAAACCCTAGGGGCGGCTATAGGCTGCGTTTTTACTCGCTTTTACCGCTTTTATGTTCTTCAATTCCTAGATAAAATTAGTTTAATTTATGCAATTTACTTCAACAATTCGAGCTATTCAAGGATGCTAAGAGGCTAGGCTTCAATCAAACGAGCATTGTGAAGCCATCCAACTTTCATTAATTTTGATTCTCCGGTTATATTGTAAGTTTTAAATCAAGTTGTTTCCTTTACCATGTCTTATGTTGATTAATTGCATTTATATCGAAAGATGTGCATGTATGATGTTTTATATTTGATGAAAGTCTTTATAAACATTAGATCACCATGATTTAGGAATAGATCTTTGATCTATGTCAAACGGAAGTTGATAAGTTGAATATCTAGGTTAAAACGTTAAAGTTTACATCTTTGTTTATGTTATGACGCGTTAATTTCCGTAAATCGAAAGATAGAAATTAATAGGCGAATCATCTACGAAATTAGGATTCATACCTTTGATAAGATGAATCACAACTTGATAGAAACTGCAATATAATCGGGATGAGAGATTAGTGTTTGTTGGATAGGTGGATCAATATTCGTTTGTCCGTTTTAAACTTGATTTAACCCTTGAAACTTGAACTGTTTAGTTAGTTTATTTTCTATTGCACCTTTAGATTAATTCGTTCGCAACCAAACCTTCCTAGCTTTGGATTTTCGTCCTCTGTCTAGTTTATTTTCAGCATATATGTGTAGTTCAGTTTTGTTTTACTCGCTGTTTAGTTTAGTTTTTCGTGACATAGTTTAGTTAGACAAAAACTAGGAACCACAATCGTCTAGTTCCCCGTAGGATCGACCCGGCATTAACCACTAGTACTACGATCCTTATACTTGGGGTTAACCGGATTATAAATTTATTACTTGTTTGTTTTGCATAGATAAAATCCGTAGACAAGTTTTTGGCGCCGTTGCCCTGGAACCGGACGGTTGCTTAGTTTTTGTTCTAGTTTTTGTTTTGTTTTCAATTCCTGTTTTTAGGTTAGATCTTTTCAGTTTCTGTTGTGGTTAATAGTTTAGTTGTTTTTTGTTCAATTGTCTGTCGTTTTAATTGTGTTTTTGTTAGTAGTCAATATAAAATCTTTGCTCCTAATTTATACTCTGTTTTCTGTTTACCACGCTCTGTTTTCTAATCGTTTCGGCCCAGTTGGACGAGCGTCCGTTTTACCAGACGCCCGTCCGGTTCTTGCTTCGGTCGGACGAGCGTTTAGTTCCCGGACGCCCGTCCGCTGAAAATTCTTCAATCTGTATCAATTCGATCCGCGTACGAGCGTTCATACTTCGGACGCCCGTCCAAAGGAATTCTGAAAAAGAGGACGAGCGTTCATATTTTGAACGCCCGTCCATTCTGAAAACTGGTCAGACGCTCGTCCATAATTGTGGACGTCCGTCCGTTCCTCTTTCCTCCTATCATCTTCTTCTTTTCTTCTTTTCTTTTCTCTAGGTTTTGATCTTAGATTAGATTATAAGTCTTTAGTTTAAGTTGTTAGTTTCGTAGTTTATAGTTCTCTTTCTCTCCTTCTTTCTTTCTTGCTCAACAACTTGATCTTGGATATCGGTGTATGCAAACTCGTAGTCAGAAGGGACCACTAATCTACTCTCCCGACCCCGAGCGGACCATAGTCCGACCCAATAGGCGGAGACTTCGTTTTGACGAAGGAAACGCTCTTGATCAAGAATTTGAGCAAAATCTTGCGAAAGAAATCAAAGAAATAGTAATAATGGCGGCGGAAGATAGACGGACGTTGGCCGATTATGCCATGCCCGGTACGGTCACCATCAACCCGGCTATCGTTATGCCGGCCATTACTTGCTCCAACTTTCGAGCTAAAGCCGGGACTTATTCGGATGATGCGGCATGCATCGATTTTTCACGGCTATCAATCGAGAGAACCCCCACACTCACCTACACACATTTCTACATATATGCGGTACTACCCGTATCCAAGGTGTAAGTGAGGACGCAATCAAGCTCAAACTTTTCCCATTTTCCTTGCGAGGGGAAGCACTAGAGTGGTATCACTCTCTCCTTCGGAATCCATTACAACTGGGCCGGTCTTGAAAAAGAATTTCGAGTCAATATTTCCCTCCATCAAAGACGGCCCGGTGTTTGAACGAAATCTTCACTTTCCGTCGGCGGGAAAATGAGTCTTTCTTTGATTGCCGGAAAAGGTTCAAGTCCCTCCTCCGGAAATGTCCCCACCATGGCTTGCCGATGCAAAGGCAAGTCCATACATTCTTTAGCGGATTGACCGAGCTCACTAAGGGCATGGTCAATAGTTCATCAGGTGGGGCGTTTTTGAAGAAGACTCCAGACGAAGGATGGGCATTGTTTGAAGACATTGCCAAATATAACTATGACCCATCCTATCAAGCTATTCGAGCACCTCCTCCTCCTCCCAAGGTCGAGGAAGTGACTATGCGAAATACGATTGCCATGTTGCAAAAGCAAATGGCTAATTCTCAGCTGACAACATCCCAAACTGTTCCTAATCCGAGTAATCAGACTCTTTCGTTTCCACAGAACTCTCAGGTTCTGTATTGCGAAAATTGTTGTCAGACTGGCCACATGTCTGGCCAGTGTCAACCCCCTTCTGTTCATCAAGTCAACGTTGTTCATAATAATGGACAGTATAACCCAATCACATGCCAAGTGTGTGATGATCCGGGGCACACTGCTTTTTTCTGTCCCATGATTGGACAAAATGCAGAAGTGAATGCCTTTTCTGGCCAGTCTAATCCGAGGTTCAATAACCAATTCTCTGGCCAGAATAATGCTCAAAATCAGGGCGTCGGCCAGAATCCAAGCTTTAATCAGAATCCAAACTTCAACAGAAACCCTGGATTTAATCAAAACTCGAATTTTTCCAATTCCACACCAAGGTTCAATCGAATTGGCCTTCTAATTCCGATTCTAATTATCAAAGTCGGCCTAGCCGACCATACCCTTCAAATTTCCCAAACTCTCAAGGCACTTCAAGTTCAACGATCTTAAAGCCGAATGGAACTCATTTAGAGAGGAGCAAAACAAGAATATTCAACTCTAATGAGTATGAATAAAAATATTGAGAGACGAGATAGGGCGGTGGCCGGCGGTTAGCATCGAGACCCCGGGCACCGCCCGGTTTTGCGAGAAAAATCCTAAGGGTGGTCATGTTGCTCGGGCCGACTTAAGCGACGGCCGGTGTGCGACCTCGTGCCATCAATGCAATATGGTAAAGAGGAGGCCGGTACCATGAGTTTAAGAAGCGGTACACGGCTTAGTGGTCCCCCCGGCTTCCGGGGAAACCACTAGCCCCTCCCCCAACGATAAGGCGGGGAGGGAAGGCGAGCACCAACAATCCCCTTCGCCGCAAAGAAATACTCGGGTGGGCGACCCCCGAGAGGTGCGAAGAAACGGATCCTCAAGTGGCTGACCCGAGGGGCCCGAGAACTCAAGAGAAAGTCGGGAGGTTGATCCCCGACTAAGAAAAATTACGAAAAGACTTGTTCGGTGGAAAGACTTGGAGGATAAAGCCGTAAGTGCATCCTCAAAGAAGATTTTTTCGAGAGTGATCGAAGAAACTCCCTTTTCCACCGAGAAAGAGCAACATCCCTCCGAGTGAAGATAAGAAATATGAAAAAGTGCTTAACCTTTTGAAAAATACTCAAGTAAATACGCCATTATCCGAGGTCTTGGTCGAGATGCCTAAGTATACAAAATTCATCAAGGATGTTGTATCTTCGAAAAAAGAAGTTAGCGAGCATGGAAAAGCAAATTGGTGAGGATTGTTCCACGATAAATTATGAAGACTTACCAACAAAACGAGGTGACCCTGGAAAGTTCGTGCTTACAGTGTTAATGGGAGGCCTAATCTTCCCTAATTCTTTGTGCGATCTAGGTGCCTCTATAAGCCTTATGCCCATGTCCGTGTGCAAACAAACTCGGTCGCAAAGCCTTCTAGAACCCACAACTATGAGCTTACAATTCGATCGATCTTCTAAGAAAGCTTCGGGGATCTGAAGGACGTTCTAGTTCGATTGATAGATTTACCTTTCCGGTAGATTGGTACGTCTTAGATATAGAGAAAGATGAAAACGTTCCCCTGATTCTTGGAAGACCTTTCCTGTCTACAGCCAGAGCCCTCATCGATTGTGATGGTGGGCAAGTGACAATCCGAGTTGGTGACAAAGAGGTGAGTTACAATGTTACCAAATCTAGTCAAGTACCCTCTGGATCCCCAACCAGCTTTTCCATAGATGATATGACTGACGATTTCACTGATTTTATGGATAAACAAGTCATGGCCGTAGAGTGAGAATATGAGCGACTAATGGATAAATTGAATACTCATGGTGTGGTAAGTCTAGAAAATCTAGAAGCTGATGAGTTGTTATACGGAGAAGCTGAGGCGGTGGGACCACTAAGTAAGCTCAGTGATGTTGAGTTGAAAGGTGGAGATCTTAAATCGAGTTTAGAGGACCCCCCCTGCTGATTTGGTTCTGAAGCCGTTGCCCAAGCATTTGAAATATGTGTTTTTAAGAGGAGGCGACAAGCTTCCACTAATTATTTCCGCCAAGTTGTCTCGCTTAGAGGATATGAAATTAATCAACGTCTTGAAGAGAAATGAAAAGGCTTTTGGTTGGCAAGTAGGAGATATAAGAGGTATATCGCCTGACATCCGCATGCACAAGATCAAGACGAATGAGGGTGCGAAGTGTGTACGACGACCCCGGAGGAGGCTCAACCCTCATATGCGGGAAGTTGTTAAAAAGGAAATCATCAAACTTCGGACATGGGAATCATTTATGCTATAGGCGATAGTGAATGGGTTTCCCCGACTCAAGTAGTTCCCAAGAAAGGTGGAATTACTATTGAGAAGAATGAGAAGGGAGAGGAGATAGCATTGAGGCTCGTTACTTGGATACGAGTATGTATCAATTATCGAAAGCTCAATGAGGTCACACTTTGAAAGATCATTTCCCCTTCCATTCATTGACCGGATGCTTGAGCGTACGGCGGGGCACGCATTCTCTTGTTTCTGGATGGTTATTCGGGATATTTTCAGATACCCATTGATCCTGTTGACCAAGAGAAGACCACTTTCACTTGCCCTTATGGGACATTCGCCTACAGGCGGATGCCATTTGGTCTCTGTAATGCCCCAACCACCTTTCAAAGGTGTATGATGGCAATCTTTGACGGGCTAGTTGAAAAATGCATGGAGATTTTTATGGATGATTTCTCGGTCTTTGGTCAATCCTTCGATGATTGCCTCGATAATCTTGATCAGGTGTTGTCTAGATGTGTGGAAAAGGACTTAGTGCTTAATTGGGAAAAATGCCATTTATGGTAGATGAAGGCATAGTCCTTGGTCACAAAGTGTCAGCCAAAGGTATAGAAGTAGATAGGGCCAAGGTAGAAGCCATTGAGAAGATGAGTTATCCTAAGAATGTACGTGAAGTCAGAGGTTTCCTCGGACATGTCGGTTTCTATAGGAGATTCATCCAAGATTTTTCCAAAGTAGCCAAGCCCCTATCTACTCTGCTCAAGGAAGACGTTGAGTTCAATTTCGATGAAAACTGCAAGCAAGCGTTCGAGGAGCTCAAGAATCGGTTAATATCCGCTCCAATTCTTATTTCACCTGACTGGAACTTACCCTTTGAGCTTATGTGTGACGCATCAAACTATGCAGTTGGTGCAGTCTTAGGGCAAAAGCTTAATGGAAAGTTCCAACCTATCTATTACGCCGATCACACCTTTGAATCCTTCTCAAGTTAACTACACGACAGGCGAAAAGGAATTATTAGCCGTAGTCTTTGCTATGGATAAGTTTCGTAGTTACTTCTTTGGGTGCTCAAGTGATTGTGTGGACCGACCACGCCGCTTTGCGTTATCTCGCTGACCAAAAAGGAAGCTAAACCGCGCTTACTTGCGTTGGATACGACCCTCCAAAAGTTTGACGTTCAAATTAAAGATAAAAAGGGCAGTGAGAACGTAGTGGCAGATCATGTTTCTAGGATGTTAAGTGAGGAAAAGGGTGATCCTGATGATATAGATCTTTACTTTCCTCTAGAAAACATCATGTTAATTGATGGCCACTCTCCAGACGTCCCATGGTATTCTTCCATCGTCAATTATCTTCATTCCCAATATCTTGACCCTGAAATGTCTTATCAAGAGAAGAAGAAGTTCTTCTCTGATATGGAATATTTCGTTTGGGATGAACCTTATCTTTTTAAAATCTGCAAGGATGGTTTGCTTAGGAGATGCGTTCCGAATCGAGCAACAAGATATTATCGAGCAATGCCACGGTGGACCCACTTTGGAGGTCACTTTGGTCCTTGGAAAACGGTTGCTAAGATCTTCCGAGTCCGGTTTCTATTGGCCTACGATCTTTAAGGATACAGAAGCCTTCTGTAAAGCTTGCGATAGGTGTCAAAGAACCGGAACTCTGACAAGGCGTTTTGACATGCCTTTAAAACCCATCTTAGAGTGCGAAGTCTTTGATGTATGGGGCATCGATTTTATGGGACCCTTCCCATCATCGTGTGGCAACAAATACATCTTAGTCTGCGTCGACTATGTTTCGAAATGGGTGGAGGCTCAAGCCACAACTCACAATGACCATAAAACGGTCATGAAATTCCTAAAGAAAAATATCTTTGTGAGATTTGGATGTCCTCGAGCCTTGATCAGTGATGAAGGAACGCATTTCCGCAACCGACCTCTGAGAAAGTTCTTGAAAAGTATGGTGTTCGCCATAAGACCGGCACACCATATCATCCGATGACTAGTGGTCAGGTTGAGCGAAGCAACCAGAGCATCAAGCAAATCCTGGAAAAGACAGTGAACAGTCATAGAAAGGACTGGAGTTTGAAATTGGATGATGCACTATGGGCATATAGAACTGCCTATAAAACCCCTATGGGTACATCTCCATATCAGATGGTTTACGGCAAGCCATGTCATCTGCCAGTTGAGTTAGAGCATAGGGCTTATTGGGCGACAAAGTTTCTTAACTTTGATTCCCAAACTTGTGGAAAACATCGGCTTCGGCAGAACATGAGAGTTAGACGAGTTCCGACTCCGGGCTTACGAAAGCGCCGGGATAAGCAAGGATAAGATGAAACTCCTCCATGACGCCAAAATTAAGAAAAGAGAATTCCAAGTAGGGGAACAAGTTCTTCTTTATAATTCCGGATTACATTTGTTTTACGGAAAGGCGAGGACACGATGGTCCGGCCCCTTTACGATTCTCAAAATCATTCTGGAGGCGTTCTAGAACTACTCGGTTATAAAGATCGGCCGTTTCGAGTTAATGGTCGAGGTGCAAACACTATATTGGTGAACCTACGGACAAGCCTTTGATTGTTAAATTTCTCGACATCCTTGGATGTGGTGTTAATGAAGTCGATGACTCGACGAGATCTCACCTAATCTGTTTTACGAGGATAACGGAAGTGGTCTATCACAAGAAGTTCTAGCCGGTAGTTGGGATATGGAGGAATATGAAAGGGAGCAACAACTTAAACGTCATCAGAGAAATCTACAAAGGAGAAAATCAACCATGGGGAAGGTCCAACGTATCTGGAAAACTTGTCAAAGCTTTAATCCCATGCGTTAAGTGTCGTTTACGCGACCCACAATCCCGATCAGAACTTAGACGAAGTAATGGCGGGCAGAAAAATAAAATGGCATGATCCAGGCTGAGCTTAAATGGTGTCGAGCTAACGACATAAACCAAGAGCGCCACTAGGGGGCACCCTAGATATCCAATCTTGTTTTAGTTTTCCTTAGTTCTTTTTGCTTTCGTATGTTGTTTTAGTTAGTTTTACTAAGCTTTTATGTTTCTATCTGTCAGTAGTTGCTTTCTAGATATGGATCTTTACGGAGTTCGCCACGAGGAGTTCCCACTCATTAGTCGGATCCCGGCGATCACGGTAGTTGATGGACCGGGAGGCACTTATAGTTCTTCATGTAGATTTTGACATTAGCACTCGGGTTAAGACCATCACGTACGTTATCATAGTTCCACCTTGTTCGGGAGGCGGCGATTTCACGGCGAGGAGTTGCGGGAGGCCATAGGACGTCCTTACACGATCCTCAATGATCCTATCTTGACGGATTTGGCACTAGTGCTTTGCGGGCCGAGCATTTCGAGAGGTGTTGAGGTAGGCGGTGAAGATTGGTGTTTGCGGGATGAGTACGACTTTCCTCCGGCTATCGACATGCTTCGGCGTCGATTCGCTTAGTGGATTGGGACGAGATCTACGCAGGATTAGTGATGTCTTAGTTAGTTTTGCTTTCGTCGAGCCCCGACGTAAAACGGAAGCGCTAGGTGGGAGGCAACCCACTGCTTTATTTGTGTTTGTTTTATTTTCAAGTTCTTTTAAGTTCATTGCGTTTCCGTATTGTACTTTTGAATTTGAGATTATCGATAATAAAAGTTTCGCATTTATTTGTTTTATATGATAATTTTAAATTAAAAAAAAAAGAAAAAAAAAGAGAAGAAAGGGACAATTTTGCATTTTTCCTGACTGGACGCCCGTTCATGAATATGAACGCCCGTCCGGACTACTGTTTTTATGGACATTCGTCCAATATAATGGACGCCCGTCTATAAAAGTTCCTCCTATCCTGTATTCAAAACTGCCCCATGGACGAGCGTCTGAATTTATGGACGCCCGTCCAGTTCATGCGGTTACTAGTGAACGCCCGTCCGTAAGGATGGACGAGCGTCCACTCTGAGCCTATATATACATGTTCTAGGCGTGAACCCTCATTTCCCTGCGATTTTCAAACGTGAAACCCGACTTTCCCCCTTCTCCACACCTAGAATCTTCGTTTCTGAACCAAATTTGGCGATTCTTGTTGCAAAAGAACGGTCTTTGCACCCTCTTTTCAACTATCCAGTCCATTCCCTCCAACGATCAACGAGATTTGAAGAATCAGTGTTTGTTCATTGCGGCCATTTTGACACAAGTTGGCATTTTGGTGGCCAATCTTGGTGTTTCTGGGCCTCTAATCTGTTCAATCATCATCCTCTCATAGCGTTGGGTAAGTCTATAGCAACTTTTCTCGTTTCTATTCAAGTTTTTGTGAGTTCGATCTTCGGCTCGACTCATTTTCTTGAATATGCACTCATATTGTTATATTTTCTGTTTGTTGCCCTTTTCTTCCCCGAATTCTGGTTGTGATGATGTGGTGCGTTTGTGGTGGTTGTTGGTGGTATGCTTTGTTTGAAATCCCGATTTGGACGATAAACGGGTAACCATTTGTGTGCATTGTTTGGCTTAGATAGAAGTTTGACAATGGGGCGTGAGAAGGCGGTTGTGAAACGTTATGGTAAAGGGTTAGCTAGGGAGAGCGGTAAGCGGAAGCGTTTAGAGTTTGATCCCTCCACAATTGTTCCAAACAAAGGTGTTGTCCTCCGAGAGCAACCTCACAGGGCGTCTCTCGGCAACGTAGGGCTGAATTAAGAGATGATTCCCCTTCCGATTCGAAGCGAGGAAGATGATGAGGTCCCTCTCGTTAGGATGTCTCGAGGCACTCGGGGTGGTGAATCTTCTGGGCTGAGGTTGGTGCGAGGATGTCGTTGGGGAGGAGGCTGAAACCGAAGCTACACATGCACCCCCTAAGAAGAAAGCTAAGAATGTTGTCCCTCTTGCTATGCCCCGTCGATTCGTAAATCCACGAGCTCATAGTGCCTACACTAAGGATTATGTGACTAGGAGTATGATCTTTGACGAGAGAGGTCAAGACACAACAAGTTGATCCCGCCTTCGTAAAGATGTTAAAGGCTCGGAAATGGGATGAATTACGAAAATTCCTACTACCCCGGTCAATGATTCTATAGTGAGAGAGTTTTATGCGAATTGTTCGAGACGGATTTGGATGGCGGTTTTGTGATGGTTCGAGGTGTCAAAGTTCCTTTTTCCGCCAAGGTGATCAACCGGAAATATAAGTTGCCGGCGTTTAGCGGCTTGGATTACAAGGAGGAGATCGCTAGACGGCAAAATGAGGAGGGTAAGGATCCGATGGAGGAGCTGCGATTGAAAGTTTGTCCGGATGTGGCATGGGTGTTGAGACCGAATGGTGATAGGAAGGAGTTAATCACCACGACTTGGACTGAGGATTGGAGGGTCTACTGTCGGTTTATCCAGAGTCGGTTGATTCCTAAGAATAATCTCACTCATTTCTATATCAGTGATCTTGGGATGTTGTATGCATTGGTTTTCGGGTTGAATGTTGATGTCGGGCAAGCTTTGTTTGATGACATTTTGGCGAACCAGAAGGTATCTACCCGGAGTTTGATAGTGCCCCATTTGATACATCAGTTATGTTTGGATGCTGGGGTTGCTGAGTATACATCGGATCACAAGACAAAAAGTTACCCCCCCCATTCGTAGAGAGAAAGCTCCGCCTGCGGGTGCGTCTGCGGCAGCCCCACCTCCGGTACCTCCTGTCCCTACCATTTCTCCATCAGTGCGGATGCGGCTCAGCATGGCCCACAGTTGTAGGCAGTGGATGCTTGATCGGCGGAACATACGAACAACCTTGTCACCTTACTTCGGTGTGTGCTTGAGGGTAGGCGCCGAGGGATGAGCGGATTTATGGCCACGGCTTGATGGATTATAGTTTCGATGACGACATAGAGCGAGCGATTGCGGTGTGATTCGAGAGTCATCGACGATGAGGAGGATGAGTCCCCGGTAGACCCTACTACTTCTTCTACTACACACACCCGGGACCTTCTTCGACTATTGCTTCTTTGCTATTCCTCCGTCGATGATCCGCTTCCTCCGCCCGAGCAATCTTGAGATTTTTAGGCATTTTCTGCTTGTTGTATTTCTTATTTTTCTCCACGTTCGATCTGGTTGTACGATGACTTTGACTACTTCACTTTTGATGCTTTCATGATTTCTGTACCTTCTACTTTTCTCGCTACGTCGTTTATCGTAGGCGTGATTTTATTTGCTTTGAAATCATGTAAGCTGTCTAGCATCCCGTGTTTAGGTTTGAACTTGGTTGCCATTATGATGATTTTTGGAGGACGCTTATTGTTATATCTCTTTATTCTATTCCGTTTCACTTTATTATTGTGTTATTATACACCGTTTTTTTTCCCCGAGATTCTGTTGTTTTGTCGAGTGTTGCAGATATAGTTTTTGTCGGGCTCTCGGTTGAGTTCGGTTTGGACGTTTTTTTCCGACGCTTTTAAGAGCGTTGTTTCTTTCATGCTCCGGCCTGACCAACATCTCGGTTTTCTATGCGCATACAGCTGAGTTTCTTCTCCTTTTACTTTCTGCACAACATGAGGACATGTTGCATTTTTAGTTGTGGGGGAGGGGATAGTTCGATTTGTACCTATGCGTATACGTTTGTTTACTACGTCAGATTGTTTATTATGCACAATGAGCTAATTTTCGAAATTTTCCGACACTTTTGTCGTTGTTTGGTCCCGAGTAGGCAATTCAATTTGAAGTTCGTTGTTTTTTAAGCTATATATCATATGTTTGGTAAGTTAGTTGTTTCACCTGAACACTATTTTTCACGAGCCATAGTGAATGATGAGCTAATTTATAAAGTTATACCCCGTTTTGGATTAGTAATTTTTGATTTTCTTATAAGTCATGTGCTTAGTGCTACGTATATATCTCGCGAATTATGATCGTTTGTATTTAGTTCCGTAGTATGTTATACTGTGAATATCTAGAAGTTTGAATGTGATAAGTAACACGGGGCTAATGTCAATTAAAAGGATAAGTTAATAGTTGATTAAAAAGGGTGTGTCGAAAGCTAGTCGATGATTTGAGTGAGGTAGGGTGTACCACGTATGTCCTATTCCACCATGATGACCAAGAGCTCACGACAGTTAGAAAAAAGCTGCCTTATGATTGGAGTACGGTAGGGGATTATCTCGAAATGTCCTATTCTGCTATGAGGGCAATAGCTTCTTCTAATGTGTGTTCAAAAAAGTGAATGAATTCAATCAACTTAAGATGTGTTATGAAATGAATAAGGCTTAGTTTTCGTTAATCTTATCCCCAATATAAACTGATAGATATGCTGTAGGGATTGTCCTCTGAGTATTTCGGAAAGGCCCTAGATTCATTCGATCATCTTTTTCGGGATATGTCACGTTTGTAGGGTACATCTTATGAGTGTCATTTATTGCTATTCTACGAGGGGGTATTAGCTAGTTTTACTTTGAGTTTCTCAAGTTTGGTTTTAGTGGAAGTTTTCTATGGCTATGCACACACACCGGTGAACCTCTAAGTTATTGAATGTATGTTATTGTTGGGGAGATTTTGCATCATTAAAACAAAAGAAAATTTATAAAACCTATACTACCATGCAAAACTACCTCCTAACCGGCCGAATACCGGGTAGTTGCTAGTAAAGTTGGATAAGTACGGGTATCGATCCTCAGGGAATTGGGTCATCGAATCTAACTTATTAATTCTTCTTTATTACCCTAAACCTAAACTAAAACGGAAAAGTAAATCGGACGAGAGGATTGTTAATCCAAAGCCAGGAAAAATAAAAAGCAATAAAGACTAAACTACAAACGAAAACGAAAAATAACTATTAAGATGATCATGGAGAGCAAACAACGAACAAACAAAATCATCCAATCCAACAAATCCTCTATCTCTATCTAAGGTTATCTCATGACGATTAACTAAAGATGTGGTTCACCTCTCGAAGGTATGAATACTACTTCCGTAGATAATCCGTCTATCAATCTAACATCTTCCAATGTATAGAATTGACGCAAACAAACCAAGGTGCAAGATTTTAAATCTAACAACCTAGATAATTAACCTATCAACTTCCGTTATGTCAAGGTTAAAAATCTAATCTTTCCTATGGTGATCTAAATCTAATCATGACTTCCATCAAAATCAAACATCAAAAGCAACGATCTTCCGATATGAGTTGCATAAACGAATAAACGAATAGAAAAGATACAACTTTGAATTAAGATCACAACATAAACTTAAATAAAAGATAGATAAAACCTGAATGGAAAAAGAGTCAAACTGTTGAACATGTTCAGCCTCCAAGCATGGAGCTTCAGAAAAACGCAGCAGCAAGAAAGAAAAAAAGAAATAAACATCTAATCTAAAACCTAATCTAACCTCGGATCACCCGAGCACAAGGCTCGGGTGACCGGCCTTGAAACCTCCAGAATGCGGCTGCTGTTCTGTGATTTTCGCGTATAAAATTCTGATGTCATTAGGGTTGGGGGCGCAGCTGTTTAAATAGAAAAACTAAGGCGGTTGCTACAGTAACCGCTCCGGACGCCCGTTTGAAGATTCCGGACGCTCGTCCACTATTTCCAGCAACAGCATCCAAACTTGTAACGCTCATATCTCGGTCCTCATAAGTCGGAATGAAGTGATTCAAAATCCTGTAGAATCCTCTCTTCAAGCCCTACAACTCTTCTCTTGAGGTCGAGAGTCAAATCAGTTTATATCATATCAAGAACTGCGTCGGAAGGTCGTCACTACCCGGAATCCTGATTTTCCGACATTTATCTTGATTGATTTCTTTCCTTATATCTTTCAATCTTCCATAACTTTGATTGATCCTTTCCAATCACGAATTTGGCTCTCTAAAATCCTCTCTCCCATCATCAATGAGTATCTACAACAATAGGAAAACATACCAAAGCGTAACGTATTTCCAAAATAACATAAAATCATCAATTACGCACATAAATCGTTACGTTTTGAGATTTAACTATTAAAAACATCATTTACTCAATATTTCAATATAAAGCCCTATTTCTATGAAAATAATACATATATGGGGGAAATTGATATAAAATATATCTATAAAAATCATACAATTTGACCCTGAACAACACCCCCACACTTAAACTTTTGCTCGTCCCGAGCAAAACAAAACAACAACAAACCATCAAGAATCCACATAACCTGACACGAGATATAGTCAAAATCATGACAAGCTAGTATTCAGCAAATCGACCTCACTCGGTGATGTGTGTGCGAACCTACTAAACTTCCACCGATCCTTTCTTGATATAATACATCAAGCACTAACGAGTTATCCGGTCAACTAAACGAAAACTTCATTCTATCTACACACTTACCTAACAAAAACTAATTACCAAGAACATAGTAACTAACTCACAACTAAATTCCTTTGCTTAGTACCAAGAAAATACCTTTCGGGTCTCTACTGGGTTTAGATCAACTTGACTTAGAATTCCAAAAAAGCGTATATTTTATATTTCCTATCGTCGCGTCTCAAAAGTATAACACACTCCCCTACATTAGAGGCAGTCACCCTGAGATCACTCGAACCCATACTGTCCAAGGTAAACCACACTCCCCAATTGGGGCAGTATCCAAATGGACTCGAGGTGATAGTTACAAACAAAATTCCCACAAAGAAATTTTATTCATTTATTATTATTCATATGTATATATATATTTAAATCTCCTTGGAAACTCTCGGTCAAATATTATTTCTAACACATTCAAGACTCTTAAAGTTTTCAAAACACTAAGGTACGAGATTCTAACGTGAGTACAAAGACAAGTTCTTAACTTTCATTAATGCTAAATAAGTGTTATCGTATCAAGAATTAACTTTCCTTTAACTAACCGGAAACTATTCTATATTTGGCTCTTCATCTAATAGGTTCGTGAAATGAAATTCAAGTGAGTATCGACTTACTAAACCTATTCTCAGAACATGATATGACTACTGATAACAACTAAAGGTGCCAGATTATAAAACTAGCATGCCATTGAAGTGTTACTCAGGACTAAACAAAAAAATTTTGAAAATTGAAGCACTTTTCATAGAAAATTATAACTAATATGAGCAAATGAAAGTAGATACATAAATCATCTATCCCCTCCCCCACACTTAGATTGCAACTTGTCCTCAAGTTATGCAGAAATAAAACTAATAGAGAACTTAGCTGATTGGATGCTTGCAATTCCGGAAAAACCCTTAGAAACCCAAAACTGCTACATAGCTCAGTAGACTGTGAAGCATCACAGGACAACTGAATTCATCGTGAAAGTGCACAATAGCTATCAAAAATATCCTGCAGACTTGATCAGTGCAAAAAGAGTCTACGGGGAAAAGATTAGACTTATACAAATAAAGCACATAAGGAAAAGAATTTATAGAGATATTCAAATTATGCTCACATAAAGATGGAAACATACACATGAAATTATCACAAACTCGTAGGCTAGGTGCAACTATATGAAAATGCAATACAATGCAAATTCTACATGATATGCAATAATAATAATGATGGCATATGGAAAACCAACAGTAACCATCATGAAAAAAAACGAGGTAGTATTACGGAAACCGACAGTTAACTACGCTCAAGAAAAATAAAAGAAAATAGAAAAACAATGCAACTAGATGGCATGCAACTACATGATATGCATCTAAGTGATATGCAAAAATAAAAGAAAATAAAAGAAAGAAAACTAGCCCACTCATTTGCAACACGACATATATAAAATAAACGTCTACCAAATAATGACATGTTACGATAAACGACAGTGCTGTCACTAGTGCCGACGCGCCTTAAGACTTATCGAAAGTGATAGACTTATGGAAACCAACAGTTGTCTATACTAAAAAGATATAACTCATATGGTCCGAGTTGTAGCATACGGAAAACCGACAGTAGCTACCCATATGAACTATAAAAACAACGGAAGCACGTAAGTCTTAAAAGCTTAAAAGATTCATCACAGCGGTATGTAGCATACGGAAACCGACATTAGCTACTAATTAACAAATAGACCAGTTATAGCTTACGAGAACCGACAGCCACTATAACTTGCCTAGATGAATCATGTATAAGAAAAAAAAAAATTAATCAATTATTTAACATGGATCGGTAGATGGAAAGATGTAAACATGTAATTTCAGGACATCTACGTAAAAAGAGATAGCCACAGAAGCTCGTATGAAAAATCCACATCAAATAAAAGCATTAAAATTTAAATCAAGAAAAATTCAGAACCTGGACTGGCGTCCTTACTGATCAGACGGGCGTTCACCTCAAAATGCGAAGCCGGACGAGCGTTCATCCAAACAAACGCTCGTTTGACTTGAAAACCGACCGGACGGGCGTTCGAAAAGTATAGACGCTCGTCTGGTCCTTCAAACCAGAACAGAGTTGAAACTTTCTGGACGAACGAACGTCCATCTAACCAGACGCTCGGTTACACATGTTAGGGTACTGGACGGGCGTTCACTAACTTGAACGCTCGTCCATACAACGAGAATGCACAGACAGCAGGAAAAACACAGCAAAACCTTAAATACTTATGAACACAACACAGCAACACAGATCACAGCACAGCAGCCTTATCAAATTAAGCACATGGGTTAGACTAGGTAACACATAAACATATAAACTTCACGTAAAACAAGTTGAGTAAAAAACTTTTGCACATTCTTAACCTAACGGTCATCGAAACACGGCAAAATAAAAACTCTCAACTTGGTATACGCTACTTTTATTAAAAACAAAAATAAACGTAACAAAATCGAGAACTAACAAAACTAGATTCAACATGACACCTATTCCCCGGCAACGGCGCCACTTTTTGTTGGGGAGATTTTGCATCATTAAAACAAAAGAAAATTTATAAAACCTATACTACCATGCAAAACTACCTCCTAACCGGCCGAATACCGGGTAGTTGCTAGTAAAGTTGGATAAGTACGGGTATCGATCCTCAGGGAATTGGGCTGTCGAATCTAACTTATTAATTCTTCTTTATTACCCTAAACCTAAACTAAAACGGAAAAGTAAACTGGACAGAGGATTGTTAATCCAAAGCCGGGAAAAATAAAAAGCAATAAAGACTAAACTACAAACGAAAACGAAAAATAACTATTAAGATGATCATGGAGAGCAAACAACGAACAAACAAAATCATCCAATCCAACAAATCCTCTATCTCTATCTAAGGTTATCTCATGACGATTAACTAAAGATGTGGTTCACCTCTCGAAGGTATGAATACTACTTCCGTAGATAATCCGTCTATCAATCTAACATCTTCCAATGTATAGAATTGACGCAAACAAACCAAGGTGCAAGATTTTAAATCTAACAACCTAGATAATTAACCTATCAACTTCCGTTATGTCAAGGTTAAAAATCTAATCTTTCCTATGGTGATCTAAATCTAATCATGACTTCCATCAAAATCAAACATCAAAAGCAACGATCTTCCGATATGAGTTGCATAAACGAATAAACGAATAGAAAAGATACAACTTTGAATTAAGATCACAACATAAACTTAAATAAAAGATAGATAAAACCTGAATGGAAAAAGAGTCAAACTGTTGAACATGTTCAGCCTCCAAGCATGGAGCTTCGAAAAACGCAAAGCAACAAGAAAGAAAAAAAAAGAAATAAACATCTAATCTAAAACCTAATCTAACCTCGGATCACCCGAGCACAAGGCTCGGGTGACCGGCCTTGAAACCTCCAGAATGCGGCTGCTGTTCTGTGATTTTCGCGTATAAAATTCTGATGTCATTAGGGTTGGGGGCGCAGCTGTTTAAATAGAAAAACTAAGGCGGTTGCTACAGTAACCGCTCCGGACGCCCGTTTGAAGATTCCGGACGCTCGTCCACTATTTCCAGCAACAGCATCCAAACTTGTAACGCTCATATCTCGGTCCTCATAAGTCGGAATGAAGTGATTCAAAATCCTGTAGAATCCTCTCTTCAAGCCCTACAACTCTTCTCTTGAGGTCGAGAGTCAAATCAGTTTATATCATATCAAGAACTGCGTCGGAAGGTCGTCACTACCCGGAATCCTGATTTTCCGACATTTATCTTGATTGATTTCTTTCCTTATATCTTTCAATCTTCCATAACTTTGATTGATCCTTTCCAATCACGAATTTGGCTCTCTAAAATCCTCTCTCCCATCATCAATGAGTATCTACAACAATAGGAAAACATACCAAAGCGTAACGTATTTCCAAAATAACATAAAATCATCAATTACGCACATAAATCGTTACGTTTTGAGATTTAACTATTAAAAACATCATTTACTCAATATTTCAATATAAAGCCCTATTTCTATGAAAATAATACATATATGGGGGAAATTGATATAAAATATATCTATAAAAATCATACAATTTGACCCTGAACAGTTATATCTGTTTAGATGCCTGTTTTCCTTTCTCGAGCCTAATTTTTCGTTTTGTTTTGCTCGGGACGAGCAAAAGCTAAGTGTGGGGGAGTTGTTAAGGGTGAAAATCTATGAATTTTAAGGATATATTTTACGATGATTTTCTTCTATATTGTGTAATTTGCATAATAATTGGTCTTTATATTAAAATATTGAGCAAACGGTATCTTTTGAAGACTCAATCGCAATAATGATATATTTATGTGATTTCATGGTTAAATTATAATTATTTGAATACTATTACGGTTTGCGATGTTTTCCATGTGTTATAGGTATGTTCATTGTGCTCAAATGATGGTCAAAAGGGAGAGAATTCGAGCTATAAAGATTTAAGAAAGAGATAATGATCGAATGGAGTGGAGAAAAAGGAGATAGAGATGATTTAATCAAGTTTCATTCCGGCTAAATCGGCGTTCAAGTCCCGTCCAGGAGTGGACGGGCGTCTGACAATCCAAACGGGCGTCTAGGGGAAGGATTCAATACTGAGGCTTCATGAACCTACTGAACGAGCGTCCAGAAGAAGCAAACGAGCGTCCAAGGTGCAAAAAGAAGATCAGAGAGTTTGGACGCTATCCAGACGAACGTCTACATTGGAGTTCAGAACACTTGGACGAGAGTCCACTTCATCGGACGAGCGTCCGGATTGCCGACTTAGTGAAACCGCCTCAAATCTCTATAAATACTTGCCTATTTTTCACACATTGGGAGACGAATTGACAATCTTCGAACCCTAAACCCTAGGGGCGGCTATAGGCTGCGTTTTTACTCAGTTTTTACCAGTTTTTATGTTCTTCAATTCCTAGATAAAATTAGTTTAATTTATGCAATTTACTTCAACAATTCGAGCTATTCAAGGATGCTAAGAGGCTAGGCTTCAATCAAACGAGCATTGTGAAGCCATCCAACTTTCATTAATTTTGATTCTCCGGTTATATTGTAAGTTTTAAATCAAGTTGTTTCCTTTACCATGTCTTATGTTGATTAATTGCATTTATATCGAAAGATGTGCATGTATGATGTTTTATATTTGATGAAAGTCTTTATAAACATTAGATCACCATGATTTAGGAATAGATCTTTGATCTATGTCAAACGGAAGTTGATAGGTTGAATATCTAGGTTAAAACGTTAAAGTTTACATCTTTGTTTATGTTATGACGCGTTAATTTCCATAAATCGAAAGATAGAAATTAATAGGCGAATCATCTACGAAAGTAGGATTCATACCTTTGATAAGATGAATCACAACTTGATAGAAACTGCAATATAATCGGGATGAGAGATTAGTGTTTGTTGGATAGGTGGATCAATACTCGTTTGTCCGTTTTAAACTTGATTTAACCCTTGAAACTTGAACTGTTTAGTTAGTTTATTTTCTATTGCACCTTTAGATTAATTCGTTCGCAACCAAACCTTCCTAGCTTTGGATTTTCGTCCTCTGTCTAGTTTATTTTCAGCATATATGTGTAGTTCAATTTTGTTTTACTCGCTGTTTAGTTTAGTTTTTCGTGACATAGTTTAGTTAGACAAAAACTAGGAACCACAATCGTCTAGTTCCCCGTAGGATCGACCTGGCATTAACCACTAGTACTACGATCCTTATACTTGGGGTTAACCGGATTATAAATTTATTACTTGTTTGTTTTGCATAGATAAAATCCATAGACAAAATACTTCTTAACTAATTTAGACTCTTTTCCTACGCCTTTCTCGACATTGCTATCATTGCCAACCAAGA
This sequence comes from Gentiana straminea, assembly GCA_036785695.1. NCBI lineage: Eukaryota > Viridiplantae > Streptophyta > Magnoliopsida > Gentianales > Gentianaceae > Gentiana > Gentiana straminea. The sequence goes on along the minus strand of JAVUPR010000410.1, from coordinate 1,499,318 downwards.
AACCGGTAACAAGCACAAATTCTTGTACACTGAATCGTATCTTTTTGGCTCCAACTTTTAACCAAAAAACTTCTCGATTTACAGGGTTCGCCAACCTCATTATCAACTGATGTACTATCTGGTTGGTCATGCGTATCCTTCAAATGGATTAAATGTCCAAAACAAGACTGTTCCAACTTTGTTTTGTGCTTTGTGTCAAGCTTTTGATAAACCGCATCTGCTTTACCAATTTGACATCGGTTTACGATTTCACATTTTGCAGTCCTATCTTGTCCGCTAAGTGCATAAACCAACGTCATTTTTCAACCAATCTATTACCAACAAAAAATAAACAAAAGTATCAATCGAATGAAAGAACAAAGGAATTTGAATACAATTGAAGCAAATAACACATTTTGAACAAATTTCATCACCGCCATTGTTTAAGCTAACAAATTTGGTTACACAATTTGCTTTAACCGATCCCACATCATTCAACACCATAACAAATGACACATCTTCATATTCTCCAAAATCATATACATAACTAAATTTAAACTCAACCCAAAAAATCAAACTTTTGTAAATTCATTAACTCGATTGAATTATAATCCACATGCAGATACCAAACCCCAAAATAATACCTTTTGCGGACTTGCTCGGTCGGCTTCTTCAACTTTCCGATCACCTTCCTCAACTACCGGTGAGTTTGCACACTTAGCTCGATTGTTGACAAGAATTTTGCTGATCCTAGGTTCGAATTTGGGTAGAAAGACGGGGTGATTTTGGGTAGAAATGACAAGAATTTTGCTGAGCCTATTTTGCTCGATTCACGGTGGTAATTAAATTGGATGGTGGAAATGAATAATGAGGTTAAGGAAGAATTGGATGAAGGAGTTAAGGGATTTGGGGATAAATATAGAGGGTTATATCAGTCCTTCCAGGATTTTATAAGGTTTTTACCCTTTTTCAATTTTTTTAAAAGTAAAAAACAGGTCAAAGCTTATAATTGCAAAGCACAAAGTTCATAAGCTCATCGGTGTCATTCCCCCTAAAAATAGTAACTAAAATAAAATACTATCTAACCAATTTGGGATAATAAAAGATAACTAAAATAAATAAAAGTCTCCAAATATTAATAACTCGTTCCAACGGGAATCACATCAAGATTCCTAACTCGTTCCCAACATGATCAACATCAATTAACACAGAAAAACAGCGGAAAAACACAGCTTTTACATACCATAACATCCAACGCTTTAACTACAACTTAGAACATGATTTATAACCAAGAATCCAACACAAACACTCAACCTTAACATCATAAAACCTTAATTAAACATTAGGAAGAGCCTCTTACTTGATCAAAGCAAACTCCAAAGCAAACCTTCAAAGCAACTGCTGCACTTCACAAACTTCAACTAAAACCTATGTGATCAACCCTTAACTTTAATTAGACTTGATCACATGCTTCTACTACAACAATTCTACGAATTTAGGAAAACTAAACCACCAAGCTTTGATCAAAACCACATCTAGGGTTAAATTCATACCTTTGTAAAACTCTGAACTTTTGTTATCAAAACGATTCTCTCTTCCTGCTGATTCTGAATCTTCAATCCTTTATGAAATCCGATAAGAAACTAGTGAGAAATTGGAAGAAGTCTCTTTTTTTTTTTTTCTCCTTTGCTTCCAACGTAGAAGGTAAAACGTTTTGAATTCTGATTCTGATAACTCCCGTTTGGCAACCTCTTTAATGGGAAGTTAATTCCTCAAAATAAACCTCCTTAATTAATTACCATTAAGTCCCCTTAATTACAATTAATTCCTTTATTTCCCGTCCAACCTATTTTCGAAATATATATTTAAATATACATAAAATACTTTAATCCATAATAATTAAACATAATATTCCGTTTTCCATAAAAAGACACGTATGCCCCTTTTCGAAAAGTCAAGATATTACATGAAGAGAAGAAATGAATGAGATTTTCCTTATTGTTTTTGTACTTCTTTGTTTTGTATCTTCTTTTACTCCACTTATATTATAACAAGATCGTTTTTGTCAAATTAATTACACTTTTCTTCAATTCCTAATACTACCATTGATCATTTCCATGTTTCCTATTTGCCAAAATAAGTGTAAAAATTGTTCTTTTTTATCATAAACCAAAAATAAATAAATTATTAAGGCCGACCGGCGACCGGACCCGATGTAGGTATGATAGATCCGCCCTATCTAATTACTACCCAATGAAGCAAACAAGTAACTGCGTAAAACACAGAAAATAAAACAAACCTTGCTTTCATAAAAGAAATGATCTCAACCCGACAACAACTACACGGATCTGAATTTATTTATCAATTAAAAAATGGTCATTTTTGATGATTAAAAAAAAAAAAAAAAACCTCATTAAAGTCGACCGCACCCAATGTAGGTATGCTAGATCTGCCCCCAATGAAACAAACAACAGTCTGCCTAAAACAAAGTAAGTAAAACAAAACTTTTCTTTCATGAAAGAAATGAACTCAACAATTACACGAATCCGAATTTATTTATCTATTGGCTAACTGTAACGCCCTAGAACTCAATATATATATATATACTATATATATACACGGCAATGGCTGGCTTGCGAAATAGGAGACGATCCCGTCGTGTTTTCTTTTAATATTATGTGGAAAAACATAGAAGGTATAATGACACTATTCCACTAGTTTGTTACAACACACCTTTTACTAAAAATTCCACTAATCCATTTTTTCGCCGTTTTAATGAGCATCGAAAATGATGTCCGAAAAAAATCAAATGAGATTTCAAATTAAACAAGACGAAAAAAGAAAAATATGTTGAAAGAATTATGATGGTTTTGAAATTCAGATCAAAATACATAACCATTTAAAAAAAATAAAAGCAGGATATAAAATGTATGGGAAATTAGGGATAAGGACACAATCTGTAATTTTTTTAAGTAACAGGACAGCTACATATTTTTTATAGGGAGAAGGACAACTGCATAATTTTTATAGCGAAAAGGACAAAAACAGTGAATCCCAAAATCGGTAATCTCCCAAAGTGAATCCCGAAATCGGTGAATTTCGACGGTGAATCCCGAAAATTAGTGAATTTCGACAATGAATTTTGAAAATTAGTGAATTTCGACAAATAATTTCGGCGGTGAATTTAAACAAAATGAATTTCGAACACAAGTGAATTTCGACAATTGAATAAATAGTTTTTTCCTTTATGCAAAAGTTTCAAAAGACTGTCCTTCTACTCAATTGATGAAATATTTATGTTTTTCTCCCTCATTCCTCCTAAAATGTATGTATTCTAGTGAAATAGAAAATTGTCGTTTTGGCTATACAAAATTTTCTACCAGACTAAAGTGATTATTTATATATCTAAATTGGCCCTTTTCACATGTGTCTACTTAGAATTTTAGCATTACGTCACCATGTTAGATTTCACCTAATATTGTCATTCCATTTTAGTATCTTATTTAGTGTACGTGCTTATTTTCTAGTATTTCACTTTCAATATTATTTTAAAATTATTTAACCTGTAAACTCTGGATCGTCTGCCCAATGATATCCTTAATTCCCTTTTGATAGTCTATATCCTTACGTGGCTTTCAATATCACTCTTTCCATTTAATGTATCTTTCAGATGAGAATCAGAATTTGGTCTAGAGAGAGGATATATAGTTCAAGAAGGAAATCCAAGAGGAACTCGAATTTTTGGTGCGGTCGGTCTGTAAAGCAAGATGGCAGGGCCGGTAGTCTTGCCCCTCGTGAGCCTTGGTAATGGCCCTTGAGTAACTTTTTCTTGAGATCGGTGAGGCTTAGCCTTTTTTTTGATGTTGTGAAATATTATATAAAATCAATTTATATAATCTCAATTAGATGAATGAATGACTTATCATAGTTTGAGTTCAGGGTTACTGTGTAAATGTACGTTCGCGAACATAATCGAACATTCGTGAACCAAGCTCGTGTTCGTTCGTTAAGCGAACGAGCCTACAATCATGTTCGAGCTCGGCTCATTAAGCTAAACCAACAAACGATCACGAACACTAACGAACGAACACGTGTTTGTTCACGAACGGCTCTGTTCCTTAACAGCTCTAGCTAGATCCATTCTACTTGCGACCCAATGAAGCAAACAAGAATCTGCGTAAAACAAAGAAACTGAAATACACGCTAATAATTAAGGGCCGTTTTTGTCAAATTAATTACAATTTTCGTCAATTTCTAATACCATTGATCATTTCCATGATTCCTATTTGCCAAAATAAGTGTAAAAATGGTTTTTTTATTTTATTTTTTTATCATAAACCAAAAATAAATAAATTATTAAGGTCGACCGGCGACCGCACCCGATGTAGGTATGCTAGATCCGCCCTATCTAATTGCGACCCGATGAAGCAAACAAGTAACTGTGTAAAACACAGAAAATAAAACAAACCTTGCTTTCAAAAAAGAACCTGAACTCAACAACTACACGGATCTGAATTTATTTATCAATTAAAAAATGGTCCTTTTTGATTATAAAAAAAAAAAAACACTCATTAAAGTCGGCCGCACCCAATGTAGGTATGCTAGTTTTTTTTTTTGGAAAATTAGGGATAAGGACACAATCTGAAATATTATTAAGCAACAGGACAACTACATATTTTTTATAGGGAGAAGGACAACTGCATAATTTTTATAGCGAGAAGGACAAACAGTGAATCCCGAAAATCGGTGAATCTCCCTAGTGAATCCCGAAATCGGTGAATTTCGATAGTGAATTTTGACGGTGAATCTCGAAAATCGGTGAATCCCGACAATGAATTTTGAAAATTAGTGAATTTCGACAGTGAATTTCGGGCGGTGAATTTAAACAGTGAATTTCGAACACAAGTGAATTTCGACAGTGAATAAATAGTTTTGTCCTTTATGCAAAAGTTTCAAAAGACTGTCCTTCTACTCAATTGATGAAATATTTTTGTCCTTCTCCCTCATTCCCCCTTTTTTTTTTCTTTTTCCGAAGAAAGGATCTTGGGTATGCCCCCAACGAAACAAACAAGAGTGCGTAAAACAAAACTTTTCTTTCAAGGCTATAATTTTGTTCTTTCTTTGTATATATTAGTTGTACCAACAATTCAACCTGTATCAAGAAATTATTTAACAGTTTAATTTGATATATACATAAAATCTCTCATTCACTTTCATGGTAGCAGAGCTTTAGATTATCTTCATTATTTTTCTCAATCGTTTTTTTTTCATGGCAGAAAAAGGCACAACTTCAACAAAATGGGTTTATAAAACGGATGGAGATAACTTCAGATGCAAGAAACAGAAACAGAAGCAATCAAACATAAACAATCAAAGGAGATAACAGAAACAAGAAGAACACAGATTTAACGTGGAAAACCCCTCAGTGGGAGAGGCAAAAAACCACGGGCGTAAAAAGAGATATTTTATTATGCACTTTGAATTTTACGATTTCAACACGCACGGATAATGAGACAACAAGCGTATTTATATAGGCACAAATCCCTAAACCCTAGCCGCCAGGAATCTTTGTACGATGCACCATAAATACCCCTACACGTGTCCTCCTTTTAATGACACCGTATAGCCGTCACATAACGAATTAACGGATGTGGGACCTGTCGTATTCCGGTACTCGACGGACTATCACCCCGGCCGATAGTCACCCCGCCGACGAAGCTCGGTAGACTCCACCCTACGAAGCACGGGGTGAATACACTTCTCACCGTCCATCACACAACCGAGTCTTCGATTGGTTCCACCGGATGTAGAGTTTAAGTCACTTTCTTGACAAATCTCCACCTTGACTTCAACTCTCACTTGAGTCAAACGTATTGCATAACCGGATGTACTTGTACCGGATGCATTCGTCAATGCCAGATGTACTTGTACCAGACTATCTCCACAGCATCCACTCCACTGATCTGCCCTCAGTAAAGTTTCCAGAAATAGATTATAAGCTTTGAATATTCAGTAAGTCCAGACAAAGCTGAAACTTACTCTGCTGAACTGGTTTAGTGAACATATCAGCAGGATTCTCCTTTGTGCCAATCTTCTTCACCACAACCCTCTTCTCATTCCTCAAGAAATGATACCGACATCAATATGCTTGGTTCTCTCATGATGAACCGATCATTGGCTAAACATATTGCACTAAGACTCGTCACAATATATATCGGCCGATCCCGATGCAACCCCAAATCACTGACTAGCCCCTTCAACCAGATACCCTCCTTAGCTGCTTCAGTAAGAGCCATGTATTCTGCTTCAGTAGTTGATAAGGCTACTGTAGCCTGAAGAGTAGCTTTCCAGCTGACCACTGCATTTCCCAATGTAAATACATAACCAGTCATTGATTTTCTACTGTCAACATCACCTGCATAATCAGCATCACAGTAGCCTGTGACCAGACCAGTATCACCTCCATAAATGAGACCAACATCGACCGTGCCTCTCGTGTACCCGAATATCCTTTTAACGACTTTCCGGTGTTCCTTTCCGGGTTGAGCCATAAGCTCTGTCGACAACACCGACGCTTGAGGCGATCGGCCTAGTGCAAACCATGGCATACATCGGATCGCCAACCGCACTAGCATAGGGAACTTTTGACATATACTCCTTCTCTTCAAACTCGATCGTGAAGCATAAACGGACAAATGAACATTTGATGCCATAGGAGTATCTATTGGTTTTGCGACGGACATCCCAAACTTGGCCAATATCTTACGCACATAACCCCGCCGAGACAAGAATAACTTCTTCGACTCCTATCTCTCCGGATCTCCATCCCCAAGATTTTCTTGGTCGCACCCAAATCCTTCATTTCAAATTCGGCACTAAGAAGGTTCTTCGATTTTGAACATCGACTTCCTTGCTTTGCAAATATCACGCATGTCATCCACATACGGACAAGATAGATATATGATCCATCTTTCAAATAGATCCGAAGTAAACACAACGATCATATGGACTTCGTTGTAACCTGCTCAAGCATGAAACTGTCAAACCTTTTATACCACTGTCTTGGAGCTTGCTTCAGACCATACAATGATTTCTTCAACTTGCAAACATAGTTTTCCTTTCCAGGAACTTGAAAACCCTCAGGCTGTGTCATGTATATCTCCTTATCCACCTCACCATGTAGTAAAGCGGTTTTCACATCTAATTGCTCAAGTTCCGGATCCCGCTTGTGCCACCATTGCTAGTAACACCCGATTGAAGTGTGTCGACCACCGGTGAAAATATTTCATCAAAGTCAACCCCTTCCTTTTGACCGAATCCTCTTGCAACCAAACGTGCCTTATACCCGACCCCTTCGCCTTAGTTATTCCTTCCTTCTTCTTGAAAATCCATTTACAAGTCACAACTCCCTTGTCGGTAGGTCGTTTGACTAATTCCCAAGTCGATTCTTCGAATGACTCCATTTCATCTCCCATGGCCGCATGCCACCGAGATGCTTCTATACATGTCACTCGCTTCCCCGTAAGTAGTAGGTTCAAAGCAACCTCTACTTCTTCGGCAACTTGGAGTGCATATCCACCAAATCATCATACCCATATCTCCTTGGAGGTATCCCAACATTAGATCTTCTAGCTCGCCGGCGCCTAGACTCTGCCGATCAATGTTTGTATGACGCCTGCCGAGGTCTCGGCAGGGCGGCTTGGATCGGATTCGGTTCATTATCCGGATCGGTATAGTGTTGATTTGGATCCACCGATTGTTGCATATCGGTAGACTCCACCGAAGCTCCACCTCGTTTCTCAACACTATCGATTCAAGACGCGGTTTCGGACTCGGTAGACCTCCCCACCGATGAGTTTAACATAGAATTTTCATCAAACACAACATCCCTGCTGAGGATTACTCTGGACTCTGCTGATGACCAAATCCTATATCCTTTCACTCCATCACCATACCCCACAAACACTCCCTTCTTGGCTCTTGGCTCCAACTTCCCTTCACTAACATGATAGTAAGCTGTACTCCCAAAAACCCTTAGAACTGAGTAGTCAGCAGGCTTGCCTGACCACATCTCAAATGGTGTCTTGAGATTGATTCTGTGTGAGGACTCACTTGTTGATTAAGTAGCAAGTTTGTCTTAACGAATTTCACGCCCAAAATCTCCTTGATAAACCGGCTTGAGAAAGCATACATCTTGCCCTCTCCAAGTAGAGTTTGATTCATCCTTTCGGCTACACCATTCGCTGAGGTGTATTCCTTACGGTATGATGTACGGCAATACCCTCACCGCACAAAATGAATCAAAATCCGTCCGGCGAAATTCCGGACCATTATCCGTACGAAGCTTCTTGATTTTCTTGCCTAACGATTTTCCACTAGGGCCTTCCACCGCTTGAAGTTATTGAATGCATCACTTTTGTTCTTCATCATCACCACCCAAGTCATCCTTGAATAGTCATCTATGAATGACACAAAATATCTGTGACCACCCAATGACTCAACTCTTGATGGACCCCGGCGATCTGAATGGATATAATCAAGTGTTGCCTTTGTATTGTGCAACCTATTTGAGAATTTACTTCTATGCAACTTCCCAAACACACAATGTTCACAAAAGTCCGATTCTTGACCTTATATCCCCCAAGAAAACCTCGTGAAGAAAGAATCGCATACCCCTTTCACCCATGTGACCTAGTCTCATGTGCCACACCGAGTCTGTCGAGACCGGTGAACTGGCCGAGGATGCAACAACGAAGAAGCTGCGTATACGATAGATCCTTGTAATATATACAAGGTTCCCCTCTTGATGCCTTTGAGGACTACAACTCGAATCTTTGAAGACATTCACCGTCCACCTTCACCCTTGAAATTGAACCCTTCTTGTCGTCCAAAAGGTAGACTAAGAGATACCAAATTCTTGGTCATCTCGTGGAACATGTCTTACATCTTTCGGTGTACAAAATTTACCATCCTCTCGTCCTTAACTTTACCGAGCCAATTCCCACAACTTTACGGACCTTGTTGTTGGCCATATAGATTTGACCACCATCTATCTCGCTCATAAGTAGAGAACCACTCTCTCGTTTGGACAAATATGGTAGGATGCTCCGTAATCAAGTATCCACACATCATTGTGGTGTGTAGAATCCCCCGCAACTAGAACCGGATCCTCATCGGATTGCTCGGTAGCCAAGGCTACTTGTGCCGAATTGCCTTCCCGTCGTTTCTTCTTCCTTGGACAATTGGACTTCCAATGTCCCCGCTCCTTACGAATTACGGACATCGGTAGACTTAGGACCTTTGGACCCCGACTTCTTTTTCTTCTTCGCCCATATCCTTTTCCACTATTGTCGCTAGCTACTAGCCCAAGACCTGACCGTCCGTCCCAAAGACCTTTTGTCTAAGCTCCCCGGCATGTAAGGCGGACCTCACATCCTCCAAAGCTACCGTATCTTTTCCAACTATGAAAGATCGCACAAAGTTTTCATATGATGCCGGTAATGACACCAACGGGATTAGGGCTGCATCTTCATCTTCAATTTTAACATCAATATTCCTTAAATCAAGCAATATTGTGTTCGAATTTCCGGTCCGGATGTTCCCTCGGTGGACTTCCTTCATGCATCTTCAAACCGAACAACCTCTCGTTTCAACAACAACTTGTTGGTCAGTGACTTGGTCATATACAGGCTTTCAAGCTTCTTCCACAACTTGGCTGCGGTGTCTTCCTCAGCAACCTCAGTGATAACATCATCAGATAAGCACAACATGATGGTTGAATGTGCTTTCTCTTCTAGGCTGGCATAATCTGCTGCACTTGTATTTGGTTTGTCAGATAAAGGATTCCACAAACCCTGCTGTTTCAACAGTGCACGCATCTTGATTTGCCACAGACCAAAACTGTTCCTTCCCCGTAAATTTATCGATTTTTACGTTTACCGCCGACATCTTTCCTTGCTAAAGATTACAACTTTATCACGGATCCTAGCACCTTGTCAAGGCCTTGGTGAAGATGAAGTTGATCGTACGGATTGTTTTCTCCGTAACTGGCTCTCGATACCACTTGTTATAAAACGGATGGAGATAACTTCGGATGCAAGAAACGAAAACGAAGCAATCAAACATAAACAATCAAAGGAGATAACGAAACAAGAAGAACACGTATTTAACGTGGAAAACCCCTCGGTGGGAGAGGCAAAAAACCACGGGCGAGAAAAGATATTTTATTATGCACCGAATTTTACTGATTTCAACACGCACGGATAATGAGACAACAACTGTATTTATAGGCACAAATCCCTAAACCCTAGCCGCCGGAATCTTTGTCCGATGCACCATAAATACCCCTACACGTGTCCTCCTTTTAATGACACCGTATAGCCGTCACATAACGAATTAACGGATGTGGGACCCCGTCGTATTCCGACTCGGCGGACTATCACCCCGCGATAGTCACCCCGCCGACGAAGCTCGCAGACTCCACCCTACCGGCACGCATTGAATACACTTCTCGGTGTCCATCACACAAATTCGAGTCTTCAGATTGGTTCCACCAGATGTAGAGTTTAAGTCACTTTACTGACAATGGGAAAACCCCAATCATCCACTTTATATCCATCACTCGGATCAGCCTGGTGCAGTACTAGTACCACAATCCTTGGTGGAAAATAACTATAGCACATGGAGACAATCCATGACTATGGCGTTAACCGTCAAAAACAAAATTGGTCTCATCGATGGCTCCATTATCGAGCCAGATGAAAAGGATAAGGAAGAACACCTACAATGGAATCGCTGCAACGCCTTAGTAAAAACGTGGCTTCTTGGATCAATGTCACAAGAAATCGCGAGAAGTGTCGTTCGTTGTAAGAATGCACGACAAATTTGGTTGGAATTACAAGAACGCTTTTCTCACGTAAACATTGTTCAACTATTCAATGTTGAAAATGAGATTCATAGATGCACGCAAGGTGACATGACTGTGGGTTCCTATTTCACAAAATGAAAGGATTATGGGACGAAAGAGAAGCACTATGTGCTTTTCCCGCTTGCGCATGTGGTGCATTCAAGGAAGTAGCTGCTTATCTAGAAACCCAGAAAACTATGAAGTTTCTTATGGGTTTAAATGAATCATACACAGGTGTAAGAAGCAATACCTTGTTGTTAGATCCATTGCCTTCTGTAAACAAAGCCTACTCGTTGGTCTTAAGACACGAAAAACAAGCAGAAGTGACGGCTGGGAAGGTTACTATGCTGCCAGAGAGTGCCGCATTTGCAGTCAACAATCAGAGGCAAGGAATTGGTGAGGTACAGCGTTGCTCAAAGTGTAATAGAACAAACCACACTACCAAAAACTGCAGGGCGCATTTAAAGTGCAGTTTCTGTGGTTGGAAAGGACACTCTGTTCAATTTTGTAGAAAAAAGAAGGCTGCCGAATCAGATGACAAGAACTCTTCAAAAGGGAATCATGCTACTCCAATTATCGTGGGGGCAACATGAGACAAACATGCCCTTCACACCGAAAGAATGCAAGCAACTTTTGGAAATGATAAGAGCAAAATCCTCTCATGCCAATCAAGTAACTTCCTCCTCAAACCTTGATGAACTCACCGGGAAGGTTTTTTTGATTAATTCTAATAGCAAAACACAGACTTGGATCTTGGACAGTGGGTGTACTGACCACATGATTTATGACCCAAAATTATTTACATCAGCAAGACCCGTAACCAATCGCACCGTACAGCTACCAAACGGCTCATTAACACATGTTACTCATGTAGGAAAAGTCGTTTTATCTCCAGAACTTATCCTTGAAAATGTTTTATGTGTTCCATACTTTCAACTTAATTTAATATCCATTAGTAAATTTACCGCACAACCATCCTATGTTACCGTATTCTTACGAAATAGATGTTTTGTCCAGGACCTACGTTCGGAGAAGATGATTGGGACGGGAATTGAAAGAGGGGGCCTTTACCATTTCAACACCATCGGAAATGGATTTTGTGGTCAAGTTCGTACTTCAGATGCATCCATTTGGCATCAACGACTTGGCTATCCTTCACCCAAGACTATATCTCAATTTAATCTTCCGAATCTTATCAATAAAGTTTGTGATGAAAACACATGTTTGGTATGTCCACTGGCAAAACAGACAAGATTGCCATTTCCTAAAAGTTTAATTTCTAGCAATGCCCCTTTTGATTTAATCCACATTGATATTTGGGGTGGTTATAAAGTTTCAACCCTTACTGGTGCAAAGTATTTTCTTACAATTGTCGATGATTATCCGCGTTGCACTTGGATCTACCTTATGAAAAATAAATCCGACTGTCAATATCTGTTGGTCAAGTTTGTCAACATGATCGAAAACCAATTCAACTCCACAGTAAAAACAATCCGTAGTGATAATGGGCTTGAGTTTAAGCTTGAAGATTTTTACACACAAAAAGGGATAGTTCATCAAACTAGTTGTGTTGGAACACCCCAACAAAATGGAGTGGCGGAACGAAAACACAGACACTTACTAAATACGACGAGCACTTCTTTTTCAAGCCAAACTTCCGAAACATTTTTGGGGAGATGCAATACTCACCGCTTGCATATTTAATTAACCGAACACCTACAAGAATCCTTCATGGCCAAACACCTTATGAAAAATTGTTCAATAAATTGCCCTCATACTCACACCTTAAAGTATTCGGTTGTTTATGTTTCGTCTCCACCCATAACCAAAACCCTTCAAAATTTGATCCTCGTGCCTCCAAATGCATATTCCTTGGTTACCCGTATGGCCAAAAAGGTTACCGAGTCTTCGACATTGAGAAAAAGAAATTTTTTGTGTCAAGAGATGTAATATTCCTTGAACATTTTTTCCCTTATGCAGAAACTTATCCACAAATGCCTACTGATAATTCAATTCGGCCAAACAGCAATCCCATACCAAACATAGACATTTCCTTACCAACCTCACAGCATTCCATTGACTTAACCCCAAATGATTCAACCCCAACCCATGATCAGACCACTCCAAATGATACCGAACAGCCCGCTCCGGATGACATTGAACAGCCCACACCATCTGCTACACCCACAGCTTCAGAAAATTCCCAACCCCAGACCACTTTGCCATCTACTACACATTCCACTCCACCACCACCCCACCATTCTCCTCTTCGTCGAAGCTCTCGACAAGTCAAGACACCACATTATTTACAGGGATTTTCATGTGGACATGGCCCTTCCTTCAAGACCGGACCCGACATCTTCCACGAACAATGTCTCTAACACGGTAACCCTTATTCACTTTGCATAATTTTTTGTCTTATGATAAGCTTTCTCCTACTCAAAAAGCCTACACAGCTAACCTCACTCTTCATAAAGAACCAGTCAGCTACTCCCAAGCTGTCAAAGATCCGAATTGGTGTGTTGCTATGCAGGATGAAATCAACACGCCCCCTCAAGTGTGGGCCTATTATATTTTTTTAGAGAGGCCCAACACTTGTTTTTTTTTTTGTTTGTTTGGGTGACTGTGCTTGGAGCGGGGTTTGAACCCTGGACCGCTCGCTCTGACACCATGTTGAACTACCATCTCTCCCGAAAGCTTAAGCTGATGGGGAGGTAGATAATTAACATTTTATATATTCAACAACAATTACACGGATCCGGATTTATTTATTAATTGGCTAACTGTAACGCCTCAGAACTCATGCATTTTTATATATATAAAGACGGCAATGGGTGGATTGCAAAATAGGGGACGATTCCGTCGTGTTTTCTTTTAATAATATGAGGAAAAACATATATAAAAGGTATGGCGAACCAGACGAAAATTCATGGCTATATATAAACATTTTCCAAGGTGTAATTGGTAACCTATCTTGAAGTGATTTTAATTACACAACTAAACCAATCTTAAATTTTTTCTTCCCACAGTATCTGCAAATGGCTAACCTTGCCTTCTTCATTTCGTTCATTTTGCTTTTGCTTCGTTTCTCCGCTGCAATAGATACGGAGATGATTGCCGGTAGGTACAAAATATATATATATATATATATATATATATATATATATATATATATATACGTGCCACCATTTGCTGTTAAAAACATACAAATACTACTGCCCCGACTGGGATCTGAGATTTTTTTTCCTCGACTGCACACACGCTGTGCATGCATTTATCCCTTTTGAATATTCCCCCAATTTTGAGTCGATTATATATATGTACATGTATATATCTAAGGAACACCTTGATGTCATGGGGAACATATTTACAGCCTATGATGCACACATATATATGCTTTTGTCCGGTAGCGTGTCTGACACGTATACAGATATATACTTACCGGATACGTATGAATGTATGATACACGTTTTGGTGCGAATTTGTAGTTTCTATAGGATGTAGGATTCGTATACGCATATTTACAACTCGGATACACTAAATGAAGTAACCATGTTGGATCGATATTGTATAAGAAGTGCTAGATAATGAAGAAAAAACGGTCTAAAATGCCGAAAACCACCATTTTTTTTTTTTTGAAAGGAAACCGGCAAAAATGATTATTTAAGTATTTTGAAATTTATTATTTGGTTCTTACAGTTTTATTAAGTACAATTAAATCATTATATTTTTATATTTACATACAAGTCCTTCATACATGTATTTTTAAAAAATCCGGCATCCACGCATGCATGCCGTATACATGTCCGTGCCTGAGTAACTTTCCTCAAGGTTTTCAATGTAAGCACAGTAATAATTTTTTTTCTTTCTTTCTTTGAGTTGAAGCAAGAGCACTACGAAGCCGTACAGGCACGGCTGCAGGTCGATCCGTGACACTAATAAATCCAAGGATGCTGGCGCCACAACTTTGCGCGGATTTTGAAACGGAATGCTTTTCAAATGAGGATTGTCCATCTAATTGCCGTTGTGGCCTTAAATTAGAAAACAAGGTAGTGTGCTTCAAAGTTCCTGTAGTATGAACAAAATCGAAATTGTAAGCTAGAAAAAAGATGTGTTGTCTTTTGCCGATTGAAAATGTATCCGTGATCGAGTGAGAAGCTTAAAAACAAAGCTTGTAATACTACAAAGTATTTTCGTGTTTGTTGAATTCATTGTGATCTGTTTTACATTTTCTTAGATTGGTTTCAGAGCTGATTAATTAAGAGGAATCTTTGTTAAGAAACCCGAAATCCATTTTTATTTTTATTTTATCTTGATAGTTCCAATAAATTAAACCGCTCGTGATTTCAGGAGTCCAATGCATTAAACGATGTGGAATTGATAAACACATCGGATTAATCTTGACCATTCATTCATATTTGCGATGTCTGTCGCAATGTCATTGCTATTAAAATGCTTCATCAACGCTTTGCTATGCTTGTAACAATCCATTCTCAAGGTAGGGGTAAAATGGTAATTAACAAAGCGTTCGGCACGTGCTCAACCTGTGGAAAGTAGGACACGTAAGGCTCTCGTAAGAGTGATATCGATCATAATAGGCTAATACAAACCATTTTTGTTTGATTTGGTATGTGTAAAATTGTAAAGGAGCCAATTTAAAAAACAAAGGGAAATGATCAAAATTTACCATCCACAATAGTCTCTTTTGCCCTTTGAAAAAAAAAAATCAATTTACCATACATTATTTGTGCCTTCTAAATGTCCATGCAGAAACAGAAAAAAGTGGATTTTCAAGCCAACAAAGAAAAAAACAACCTTTTTCTTCTTTAATTTCAAATCCATCATATTTCACACCATGCATCATTCTTTTAGCTAGTTTCAATGCATTATAGCTCAAACAAACTCTCCCAAATCCTGCAAATTCAAGCCTATTAATCCATTTCTCAACTTTTTCATGCCTTTCTTTTCTTTCTACACCTTCACATGCTATAATGTTCTTGATTTCTTCACCAAACACTGTCTTCTCGACTCTTTGTCGGTCCATCCCCGGCATTTGGACCGCGTTTTGTAAGCAATCAAACATGGATGCATAGTATCTTAGTGCTTCATCAATTCTTACCATCAAATCTTTTGCGTTGTGGTTTGATTCTTGCTCTGTTACAACCATAATCTTCGGCGAAAGATCCCTTAATGCGTAGAGAAACTTCGTGGTTTTCGATACTTTTCTTGAACTTGATGGTATATTAGGACTACTAGCAATGAACTTCATTTGCAATGCTTTCTTCAATTGAATTAAGTTTCTTTGAGGGATATCATGATCATCATCATCATCAAAAGCTAGTAAAGAATGGAGATTAAGTACCGAGCAAACCGCGATAGCTTCCCCGGTTTTTACGCGTAAATCACCGGTTTCAAGATCCTCTAACTTGCTAACAATAGGATGAAATTGAAAAGGAATGTCAAACTTTTCCGCAGTCTGGTTCAACCGTTGAGTCATCTGGTCTAACACCTCTTTTTGCTCGTGTACACCGGTTATCCTCACATGCGGCGGACCCTCGGGCCTTAACCTCAATTGATTCAAAAGATTTATCCATTGAGCTGGCACAAAACAATCAAGATCAATGATATGAACAACTTTTTCTCCTTCCATAGCCTCCAAAATTGCTTGATTTGTGATCACATATGCAAGCCTCAAAAAGGGCAAGAACTCGAAAAAGAGTTTACGCGTATGCGTACGAACTACATCAACATCAACATCTGATGTTATTGCATTAAGGGCTTTGTGTAATCCAGGTTTCCAAGCTCTTAAAACCCTATCTGCAAGTGCTTCATTGAAGTAAGCAACCATTCGATGAACTTTATCGTCGCTATTAGGCGACGCGTGTTGGGAAATTTGTTCAAGTAGAATCATAGCATTCTCAAGATTACCAGAAACAATACATTTTGCACAGATCAAAAGAAGATTGAGTAGCCATATACCTTTATTATCAGTTTTTGGAATCATAATATAGAGAAAAAATGATTATAGTATACATTTTTGAAATTTATATCTATAAATAACTTATCAAGAACTGGGGTTCTATAATTCTAGTTGTTATAATAACAAAATAAAAATTGTAATAAAGTTGTTGTCTTTATTGAAATTATACAGTTTAATATGGTTTGACCAAGAATAATTCAAGAATTGTTACATCCGTTTGACCTCAATGATTTGTTTTTATAGAGTCAATCCACTTGTTTCTTGAAATTTTCTTTTTGTCATTATATGTATGTGGCCGTAAGAATAATTGACCAATCTTGTAAGATCTTTTACTCCGTCGTAAGGGTAGGATCGTCTTTTGAAAATTAGTTTATCTATATTCGAATTAAGTCCCATTCATTAAAAATTCAATTTGACCAAACACAATATCTTTTCCTTGTGTTGACAAGCATTGCCTCATAATGTTTAACATGCATTGAAAATAATGTTTAAACAGAAACTTATATATATAAAGATTAAAAAAACATATCTATTAAGCTAATAATAAACCGCCAAGATACCAAGCGAGGACGGCGGTCTAAGCAGTTGACCGGACCATTTATGACTCATTTAACGCTACTAGGCCCGGGGTCTAGGGGAGTTACAGAATGGTATCAGAGCCGACTGCCATACAGAACTAAGTGCCACACCGTAAGAGGCGGTGGGGGTCACCTCTAGAATCCTATGGTAGGGAAAAAGCGAGACAAATCCACTAGGACAAGTCTTGGCCGTCCCGGCGAGACGCCGGTCCCCTATAAGGGGGGGGGGGGAAGAGAATATAATGTCCCACATCGGTAAAGTAAAGTCCTGCTCACCCCCATATAAGTGTGAGACATAAATGTCTTGTCAACTCGGGTTAGCCCTTTTAGAACAAGGGATGCCGACGGTCTAAGCAGTTGACCGGACATTTATGACTCATTTAGCGCTACCAGGCCTGGGGTCTGGGGGCGTTACAGATTGGTATTCAGAGCCGACTATTAGACGGAACTATGCGCTGCACCGTACAAGAAGTCGGTGTAAGGATGACCTCTAGTTACCTCTGGTAGGGACGATCTGGGACAAGTCCACTGGGACAAATCTTGGCCGTCCTGGCGAGGTGTGAGACATAAATGTCTTGTCAACTCGGGTTAGCCCTTTTAGACCAAGCGAGGACGGCGGTCTAAGCAGTTGACCGGACAATTTATGACTCATTTAACGCTACCAAGCCCGGGGTCTGAGGGCGTTACAGAATGGTATTCAGAGCCGACTATCAGACGGAACTATGCGCTGCATCGTACAAGAAAACGGTGTAAGGATGGCCTTTAGTTACCTCTGGTAGGGACGATCCGGGACAAGTCCTGGTCGTCCTGGCGAGGACGTCAGTCCCTTATAAGGGGGGAGAATGTAAAATCCCAAATCGGTAAAGTAAGTGAATGCTCACCCCCATAAAAGTGTGAGACATAAATGTCTTATCAACTCGGGTTAGCCCTTTTAGACCAAGCGAGGACGGCGGTCTAAGCAGTTGACCGGACCATTTATGTCTCAGTTAACTCTACCAGGCCCGGGGTCTGGGGGCGTTACAGAATGGAATCAGAGCCGATTGCTATACGAAACTAAGTGTCACACCGTATGAGGCGGTGGGGGCCACCTCTAGAATCCTATGGTAGGGAAAAACTGGGACAAATCTACTGGGACAAGTCTTGGCCGTCTTGGCGAGGACGCCAGTCCCCTATAAGAGGGGGAGAATATAATGTCCCACATCGGTAAAGTAAAGTCCTGCTCACCCCCATATAAGTGTGAGACATAAATGTATTTCAACTCGGGTTAGCCCTTTTAGACCAAGCGAGGACGACGGTCTAAGCAGTTGACCGGACATTTATGACTCATTTAGCGCTACCAGGCCTGGGGTCTGGAGGCGTTACAGATTGGTATTCAGAGCCGACTATCAGACGGAATTATGCGCCGCACCGTACAAGAAGACGGTGTAAGGATGACCTCTAGTTACCTATTGTAGGGACGATCCGGGACAAGTCTTGGTCGTCCTGGCGAGGACGTCAGTCCCTTATGAGTGTGGGAGAAAGTAAAATCCCAAATCGGTAAAGTAAGTGAATACTCACTTCCATATAAGTGTGAGACATAAAGATCTTGTCAATTCGGGTTAGCCCTTTTAGACAAAGCGAGAACGGCGGTCTAAGCAGTTGACCGGACCATTTATGACTCATTTAACGCTACCAGGCTCGGGGTCTGGAGGCGTTACAAAGAAAAACTGAGTTTGAATTTCTCCGAGCACATCATCTACCGAAGCAAGCTTTGAGTTGAATAAGACAAGAGATTGATAATTAGCGTTGAATAATAAATCAAGGAAATATTCTGTGTAATTCAACCCAAAGAAACAAATAAGCATTCTGTGTAATACAAAAAGATAGAAACAAAACTTGTGCCTTGAACTTACTAAAATGAACAAGTATGCATCGTAATAGAAGGGATAATTACACTTCTGATTCTATACCTTTATTTATCTTCTCAAAACTGGTTCCTATATTTCATAACGACACTTTTGCATGGTCATGTAACTATACTTTCTTGTTACACTAGCTTTAAGATATACTTAATGGAAACATAACATCTCATGTTTATCCCTTTTGTACGTGTCACGGGTCATATTGTTATAGGATGAGAAATAATTAAACTATGATGTTTTTGTCCCTTATTATTTTGTTATTGTCTCAGAATTAGTCCTTATCTTTTTCCTAATAATATTTTTGGTCTCCTAAGTGTATACGTTTTTTTAATTTTATTTAACACTTTTTGGATATATACTTAGAGGAACCGATGTCAGGTCAAACATTATATAAGTGTAACAAAAAAATGTATAGTTAGAGAGCGAAAAATGTCAATATAAAAGATTTGAGCTTGTTTTCAACAAACGAAGAAAAATAAGGGGCCATACATGTAATTTTCCATACGAGAAATGCCGTGACTACAACAATTGTGTCATAACATATATATGTGTTAACCATTGATCATGAAGCATGATCGACTTATTGATTGATATAAGACCATAACGAGAATGATCATCTGTGATGGTGATGAAATATGCATATCCTCATATGGCTTGAATTTTCATAGGTCCACAAACGTCAGTCAGTATGTATAAATTTAACAATTCATTGGATCTAATCCCTTTATCAGTAATTGGTGATATAGTCATCTTGCCAAATAAAAAAGTTTCACATACGTATCATATGATTTATAACCAAAATGACCCAACAATTTATCTTATGGAGTTTAGAAATGCGATTCTAGCTTGTTTATATGGTCAAAGGCGACAATGTTATAAGTAGGATTCATTCATATTATCACTCTTAGCTTTTTTCGTATTTACATCGAGTATTTCAGACGTTAAATCTAGAATATAGAGACAATTACTTAGTTTGCGATTATCATAAAACAATCCATTACGAGAAAAAACAACAAATTTTTTTTTTCCAGTTTTCCTTATCACTTCCTAATTAATCTTAAGTTGACAAGCAATGCCTCCAAATAGTAAAATACACTTGCTTTTCGGTGAGGTCACCAGAGTATAAAACTACCTTTTTTTATAATTCAATAATTCGTTTCAGTAGTGTCTCCGGAGTTTAAAACTAGAATTTTAAACTACAAAACGAATTTTTTTATCAACAAAACTACTTCGTTTTAAATTTAATATTAAACAAAAATTTCACGGGATCTCAGTGGGGTCACGTGACCAGGAACGGATCCACGTGACCAGGGGCGGATCCGCCACTACACGTGACCCCACCCTTATCAAAATAGATCCTCCCCTGGCCGTAATACAACAAAAAGAAAATGACCAATGGAAGAACCAAGATGAAGGCATCAAAATTTTACGTGGTTCGGTCAAACAACCTAAATTTCGAACCCATAGCTAGATTAAAGATTTTGACGTTGGCCTTAGGCCATGGATTGGTGGGCTTGCCCCCAAGGACAACCCTGGCCGTCAATGTTTAATTTGATAGTTTATGTTATCTTAATGTCCTCGTTCTCTGTTTTAATACTACGTGTAAAAGCTAGAGAGAATACGACAAATCAAACGAAAATTCACGCCTATATATAATTGTATCCCAAAATTGAAAATTTGTAAGCCATCTTTCAGAGATTCTAATTACTCAAAGATAAATCTATATTTCCATCCCACAGAAGCAGATCGAGCAGATGGCTAATCTTTTTTTCTTCATTTCATTCATTCTGCTTTCGCTGCTGTCACTTCGTTTTTCCGCTGCATTTGATGCTAAACTACTTCTTGATACAGGTACTACTGTATTTTTTTTTATTTTTTATTATCTTTTATTTTTTACGGAAACGATACCACGCAAATAGCAAAGAATATATGTATATATATTTCAGCCATTTGATTTCATAACAAGGAGTAAATCTAAATATACTTTATTATTTATATTTGATATACTTTTTTTTTTTTTTTTTCATTCAGTTGATGCATGTGAGGAGGACAACAAATTACTACAGGCAAACCATAGAAGCACTGTTGCAGGTTCATCTCCAAGAAATTTGCTAGATGAACCTACGGCCGCCGCAGGACCCTGCGATGGAGATTATTTGGATTGCGATACTGAGAATGGGGACAAGGATTGTCCACCAAGCTGCGGTTGTGGGGTTAAAATTGATGACATCGTATACTGCTATAATACTTTATATAGAGAACCTCTTTAGATCGACGATGCACTGCATTCATACGAAAGAATGCAGCTTACCAAGAGAAATGTTACTGCCACAACAATTATAACATAACGAATATATAATGTAATACACTTTTGTATAATTGATTATGGTGCACTTATAGTATAATCAATGATGAAAATGTGTTGTGTCACTCGTTGAGCCATAACCGTTGTGGTAAAGAAAATATGAAAAATGTTTGCGTCACAACAAAATAATTGGAAGAGTCAATACGCAATGACTACTACCTTTCATGTGCTCGGTTAGTGTGTAAATAAAATCCTATCGCCGTAGTAATATCCATACGATCGTATCTTGATCGTATCCCATAATCTAGATATCAAGCTCTCTCGGAATAACTCATTTACTCCCACTTTGCGAAGATTCCCGAGAGCTAGACATTCTTATGGGAAGGCCCTTTTGGATATACACTCCTACTCATAGGGTACGCATTCCCAGACGACCTAACATGTATACTCCGCATGCTTGAGTATCACACCCAATCACTACCGCATGATCGCCCTATGGATAAGGGAAACCTCAATATTGTCAAAGCATGAAAATCCACACCATGATGCCATGTAGACTCCGGTCCTAAGGATAATTACATAACCGTCACATAGCGTGACACTTAACAGTGTAAGTGGGCCAGTCTAACGTACGCATTCTCTAATACACGTCCACGTACAGTCCAAGTGTCTTTACACTTTGATAGAAGAAATCTATCCCTGCCCTTAAAGACATAAGACATCTAATACGTGCTAGCCTGTTTGTACTATCAATGCCCTGTTTAATAGTACATAAGCCTATAGACATTTACGTATCAAACATATTAAAGTGATTAGAGATCTCATCAACCATAATCGCCTATCATGGTTTCTCTATCACAGTTTAATTCTAAGGACGTTATCATATAACAATTCATAATTGGTTCTTAAAAAAACAAATATATGACAACGGAAAAGACATTTATTAAATATGTATAATCATAAAGAAATAATAGAAATGATCCGACCCGGTCGGATCCGGTCCAACAGTACTAATCATATGGGTGGTAATAAGGCATCATTCTCTTACTTGGATGAATCTTATCATTCAAAGGTGAAGTTTATGGATAACTCCTCAGTAAGTGTTAAGGGAAAAGGAAATATATGCATCAGATCCAAAAATGGGACATCTGAAACAATCTCAAGTGTTTTATATGTTCCTGATCTGAAGTGCAATCTGTTAAGTGTTGGACAGTTGCAAGAAAAGAGATATGAGATTATTCTGAAGAATAAGGAGTGTGAAATCAAGGATTCAAGCAAGAGAATCATAGCTAAAGTTCCCATGAATACCAACAGATTGTTTCCTTTGGAAATTAAGGAACCACAAGCATGTCTTATGGCAGAATTGAAAGATGCATCTTGGTTATGGCATCACAGATATGGACATCTCAATTTTGGTAGTTTGAAAACTCTTCAGCAGAAAGAAATGGTTAAAGGGCTTCCACAGATCCAGACTCCTCAACAAGTATGCGAGGAATGCACTAAAGGAAAGCAACATAGGCATCCGTTCCCAAAAGGAAAATCTTGGAGAGCAAAGCAAGTGTTGGAACTCATCCATTCTGACTTGTGTGGATCAATCAACCCATCATCTAATGGAGGAAAGAGGTACTTCATTACATTCACTGATGATTTTTCTAGGAAAACTTGTGTTGAATTTTTGCAAGAAAAATCTGAGGCCCTGAATGCATTCAAGAACTTCAAATTGCTAATAGAAAAAGAGACAAGTCAAAATATCAAAAGTCTGAGAATAGATAGAGGAGGAGAATTTTGCTCAGTAGAGGTTGAAGAATTCTGTATCAGTAATGGAATCAGAAGGGAATTGACAGCAGCCTATACACCACACCAAAATGGTGTATCTGAGAGGAAGAATAGGACTGTCCTAAATATGGTAAGAAGCATGCTTGCATATGGAAATGTACCAAAGAGATTCTGGCCTGAAGGTGTAAGTTAGAGTGTGCATATTTTGAACAGATGTCCAACTTTTTCCGTTCAAAACATGACACCAGAAGAAGCATCGAGCTCAATCAAACCATCTGCAAGTCATTTTAATTTTTTTTGTATGCATTGCTTATGCTCATATTCCAGATGCAAACAGGAAGAAACTGAGTGATAAAGGAGAGCAATGTGATTTCTTGGGGACCAGTGAAAAGTCCAAGGCATTTAAATTGTATAATCCTATAACCAAGAGGATAGTGGTTAGTAGAGATGTGGTGTTTGATGAGCTGAACACATGGAATTGGGAAGCAAACAATCCTCAGTTCCATCCAATTCAGAATCTGATAGATGAAGAACCAAGTGAGAATCTGCCACAGGGTCAGCAGACTATGGATCAGCAGACCCAAGACACTGCTGAGGGTTCAGCAGACCCAAATCATGAAACAAAGAAATTTGAGGGTTCGGCGGCCCGGACCTCGAGAGAACTAAAAAAAGGCCAGGCTGGATGACAAATTTTGAGGTAACAGGTTTACCACAAACAGATGAGTCTACCTAATATGCTCTATTTGCTAGTAATGACCCAATCACGTATGAGCAGGCATCAAAAGACAACAAATGGAAGAATACAATGGATGAAGAAATCATGGACATTGAAATGAATCAAACTTGGAACCTCACATCTACCAAAAGGACACAAAACTATTGGTGTCCAGTGGATCTACAAGACAAAGCTGAATGAAGATGGTAAGGTCAGCAAGTATAAGGCCAGACTAGTGGCCAAATGATACAAGCAAGAGTATGGGATTGACTACAATGAAGTGTTTGCCCCAGTAGCAAAGATGGAAACTATCAGACTTGTACTATCCTTGGCTGCTCAAAACCATTGGAAAGTACATCAAATGGATGTGAAGTCAGCTTTTTTGAATGGTCAGCTGGAGGAAGAAGTATATGTGGATCAGCCACAAGGTTATGTGAAAATTGGAGCAGAAAACAAAGTGTATAGGCTTAACAAAGCCTTATATGGACTCAATCAAGCCTCAGGGGCTTAGTACAGTTGTATTGATTCTTATTTTGTGAAGGCAGGTTTCACAAGGTGTCCATACGAACCTACCTTGTATGTGAAAGTCAACAGCAAGGGAAGGATTCTGATTGCTCGTTTGTATGTGGATGATCTTATCTTTACCAGCAGTGAACTCAGTATATAACAGAGTTTAAAGAGGCAATGAAGATCAAATTTAGCATGACAGCATGACAGAGTTTAGAGCACTAGGAAGCCGTACAAGCATGGCCAGGTCGATCCGTGACACTAATAAATCCCAGGATGCTGGCGCCACAACTTTGCGCGGATTTTGAAACGGAATGCGTTTTAAATGATGATTGTCCATCTAATTGCCGTTGTGGCCTTAAATTAGAAAACAAGATAGTGTGCTTCAAAGTTCCTGTTGTATGAACAAAATCGAAATTGTAAGCTAGAAATGTATAAGATATTTATATATGTGATGAATTAGAAAATAATTCGGACATTTTGCCGATTGAAAATGTAACAGTGATCGAGTGAGAAGCTTAAAACAAAGCGTGTAATACTACAACGTATTTTCATGTTTGTTGAATTCATTGTGATCTGTTTTACATTTTCTTCGATTGGTTTCAGAGCTCATTAATTAAGGAGAATCTATGTTTTAAGAAACCTGAAATTCGTTTTTATATTTTTTATTGAACTTTTTTTTGTTGCACATTTCTTGATAGTTCCAATAAACCGCTTGTGATTTCAGGAGTCCAATGCATTAAACGATGTGGAATTGATAAACACATCGGATTAATCTTGACCATTCATTCATATTTGCGATGTCTGTCGCAATGTCATTGCTATATATATGCTTCATCAACGCTTTGCTATGCTTGTAACAATCCATTGTCAAGGTAGGGGTAAAATGGTAATTAACAAAGCGTTCGGCATGTGCTCAACTTGTGGAAAGTAGGACACGTAAGGCTCTCGTAAGAGTGATATCGATCATATAGGCTAATACAAACCATTTTTGTTTGATTTGGTACCTATGTGTAAAATTGTAAAGGAGCCAATTTAAAAGCAAAGGGAAATGATCAAAATTTACCACCACAATAGTCTCTTTTGCCCCTTGAAAAAAAAAATCAATTTACCATACATTATTTGTGCCTTCTAAATGTCCATGCAGAAACAGAAAAAAGTGGATTTTCAAGCCAACAAAGAAAGAAACAACCTTTTTCTTCTTTAATTTCAAATCCATCATATTTCACACCATGCATCATTCTTTTAGCTAGCTTCAATGCATTATAGCTCAAACAAACTCTCCCAAATCCTGCAAATTCAAGCCTATTAATCCATTTCTCAACTTTTTCATGCCTTTCTTTTCTTTCTACACCTTCACATGCTATAATGTTCTTGATTTCTTCACCAAACATTGTCTTCTCGACTCTTTGTCGGTCCATCCCCGGCTTTTGGACCGCGTTTTGTAAGCAATATATCAAACATGGATGCATAGTATCTTAGTGCTTCATCAATTCTTACCATCAAATCTTTCGCGTTGTGGTTTGATTCTTGCTCTGTTACGACCATAATCTTCGGCGAAAGATCCCTTAATGCGTAGAGAAACTTCATGGTTTTCGATACTTTTCTTGAACTTGATGGTATATTAGGACTACTAGCAATGAACTTCATTTGCAATGCTTTCTTCAATTGAATTAAGTTTCTTTGAGGGATATCATGATCATCATCATCATCATCAAAAGCTAGTAAAGAATGGAGATTAAGTACCGAGCAAACCGCGATAGCTTCCCCGGTTTTTACGCGTAAATCACCGGTTTCAAGATCCTCTAACTTGCTAACAATAGGATGAAATTGAAAAGAAATGTCCAACTTTTCCGCAGTCTGGTTCAACCGTTGAGTCATCTGGTCTAACACCTCTTTTTGCTCGTGTACACCGGTTATCCTCACATGCGGCGGACCCTCGGGCCTTAACCTCAATTGATTCAAAAGATTTATCCATTGAGCTGGTTCAAAACAATCAAGATCAATGATATGAACAAATTTTTCTCCTTCCATAGCCTCCAAAATTGCTTGATTTGTGATCACATATGCAAGCCTCAAAAAGGGCAAGAACTCAAAAAAAAGTTTACGCGTACGCGTACGAATTACATCAATATCAACATCTGATGTTATTGCATTAAGGGCTTTGTGTAATCCAGGTTTCCAAGCTCTTAAAACCCTCTCTGCAAGTGCTTCATTGAAGTAAGCAACCATTCGATGAACTTTATCGTCGCTGTTAGGCGACGCGTGTTGTGAAATTCGTTCAAGTAGAATCATAGCATTCTCTAGATTACCAGAAACTATACATTTAGCACAGATTAAAAGAAGATTGAGTAGCCATATAGCTTTATTATCAGTTTTTGTAATCATGATATAGAGAGAAAATAAGTATAAATTTCTGAAATTTATATCTATAAATAACTTATCAAGAATTGGGGTTCTATAATTCTGGTTGTTATAATAACAAAATAAAAGTTGTAATAAAGTTGTTGTCTTTATTGAAATTATACAGTTTAATATGGTTTGACTAAGAATAATTCAAGAACTGTTATATCCGTTTGACCTAGATAATATTTAGAAGTTTTTGGTTTTTGTTCTCAATGATTAGTTTGTATAGAGTCCATCCACTTGTTTCTTGAAATTTTCTTTTTGTCATTAATTGAATGTGGCTGTAAGAATAATTGACCAATCTTGTAAGATCTTTTACTCCGTCGTAAGGGTAGAATCGTATTTTGAAAAATAGTTTAGGGGGAATGAGGGAGAAGGATATAAATATTTCATTAATTGAGTAGAAGAACAGTCTTTTGAAACTTTTGAATAAATGACAAAACTATTTATTCACTGTCGAAATTCACTTGTGATCGAAATTCACTGTTTAAATTCACTGCCGAAATTCACTGTCGAAATTCACTAATTTTAAAAATTCATTGTCGAAATTCACCGATTTTCGGGATTCACTGTCAAAATTCACTGTCGAAATTCACTGATTTCGGGATTCACTGATTTTCGGGATTCACTGTTTGTCCTTCTCGCTATAAAAATTATGGAGTTGTCCTTCTCCCTATAAAAAATATGTAGTTGTCCTGTTACTTAAAAATATTCCAGATTGTGTCATTATCCCTAATTTCCCAAATAGTTTATCTATTCGAATTAAGCCCTAAAATTATTTGACCACGCTAACACCACTTTTGATCCTAACATCACGCTTGATCTTAATTAATCTTTTCCTTGTCACTTACTAATTAATCTTAAGTTGACAAGCAATGCCTCCAAAAAGAAAGATTAATACGCTTAAATCAGTTAATTGTATTCTTCATGGAGCCATGCATTGATCACGAATTTCATGTGATCTTTTAGGTGAAACTGTTTGAATAAGACGAGAGATTGGTAATTAGCGTTGAATATATAATAAAAAGCAAGGAAATATTCCGTGTAATTCAACCCAAAGAAACAAATTAGTGTTCTGTGTAAAACAAAAAGATAGAAACATTGCTCTTGGATTCTTCTTAGATAATGACAGTATTTTTCAATTATCCATTGCTCTTGGATTTTTTTCACTTTTCTTCTAGTAAAATTCCTCAGCTCCTTGGTCTTCAAAAAAAATATTCAAGATAGAAAATCCATTTGAGCATTTTCTTCAATCTCCGAACCCGAATTTCGATTTTCCCGCTTAAATTACATTAAACCTAATTGAACGTTAAAATCCCAACTTCGATTAGACTCGGTTCTTCAACTCAAACAAGATTGATTCACCAAACTGAAAGGCTCACAATACGATTTCAGCTTTTATAAAAGAAGACACTAGCTACAATAGGAAATAAGTATAACGATTGCCTTTAATTCTAGCAGAATTAACGTGTTGTTCTTCTGTTCCTTCCTTAAGCATGTATCATGCCACAACTGATAATTACGTTTTTGGGTTTTAAAACTCGTATAGTTATCTATTTAATTTCCGTTAATCACAAATCAAATTAAGAAAGTAAATCTAAAAAATAGTTCAAAACACTATATATATATATATGAAAATTGCCTCAAAAATAAGACGAAGACAAGCCTACAAGGGAATTAGCATATATGTATAGTGGAATTCGTACTTGGGTGCTGTAACAAATTAGTGGATTTGGGTTCGATTCCAATGTTTAACTCTAGGTTATAGTGAGTTTATGTCGAT
This sequence comes from Gentiana straminea, assembly GCA_036785695.1. Classification (NCBI taxonomy): domain Eukaryota; kingdom Viridiplantae; phylum Streptophyta; class Magnoliopsida; order Gentianales; family Gentianaceae; genus Gentiana; species Gentiana straminea. The sequence goes on along the minus strand of JAVUPR010000410.1, from coordinate 1,470,482 downwards.
TCCACCTACGATAGCGAAATAACTGGCATTTTCGCCTTCCAATATTTGATTTTTCATTTTTGCCCAATTTTTTTCCTTGCGTCCTGTTTGCTATTTTTGCCTCATGTTTTGTCCTTTATTCAGACGCCTACATCATTTATTTAATTTCATTTATTTCTGCTTTTTGCTGTTGTCCCCTGCAATGGATGCAGAACTGCTACCCGGTTGTATGATACACAGTAGCAACCGCCAACCGTTGATCAACAAACTCGGGTTTGACTTGCTTAAACTCTTATCTCTTACTTGTTTACGTGAATGAGTTGAGCTTAAACGTTATATTACGTTTGTTTATGAGTCACTTGTTAAAAACATGTATATATGCATATTCATTTTTTTTCCCCTCATGATTGATAGATTTATTTATTTTGTTTGCAGTTGTGGTAAGTTCGCAGCCGTAGAGGCATGGATGGCACTGGTCGATCCCTGGCATTAGTTGATTGATTTCCTGATGGAACTGATATTGACTTCTACGATGGAAGCTGTGATGGAAGCGATGAAGAAGACGAGTGTCCACCAAAACTTCTTAAACTTGTTGTTCTGTTGATATTCTGTTGCATCTCGACATCTTGAAGCATTAAGTGGATACCCCCTCCTACGAATTGTTTTAAGCTTAACTCGGATGGCTCCTCGATTAACAATACTGGAAACTCAGGAAACGGTATCCTCCGTAATGATCAAGGTAGTTTGGTTCATGCTTGCACTGCTTTTCTTGGAACTGCCAATGGTTTTGAAGCAGAAGTCAAAACGCTCTACTATGGTGTAGACTTTTGTGCTAGTAATGATATCTTTCCACTTATTGTGGAAACGGACTCTTCCGCTTCCTTGGGAGCAGCACGATTTTCTTTATCAATTTCGTCAGATTATTCAAGCTCATTGTTACACCATTCAGCATATCTATAGAGAATCGAATACAATTGCGGATTTCTTAGCTAAGTCCTCGAGTTCCACTGGCTTATCCCATCAATATGACAATCACACACCTACTCCTTTGGAGTTACGCCTTCTTATTCTTCGTGATAGACTTGGATTGCCTACTATTCACTTGGTCAAACAAAGATGAATTACTGGAAAGCACTTGTTGTAATTTGAGGGTGTGAAGATTGATCACCAATGTCTTGAATTCCTGCAAATGAAATGATTTGGATCCTCGTAGTTTCACGAATGAATCGTTGTCCTTCTTAAATTATTCGACCCTATACTTTGTCCCGGGTATCACGAATATTTAAGTGAGATATAAACTGAGAGACGACCTTTAAACTTTGGACTAAAGATTAAAGAGGACTTTGAAGTTTTGAGTTATATAGAATGAATCACAAGGATGCTTACAATTGTTATATTTCTTGTTTAACAATGTAAACTTGCTAATATATGGCACTTGGATCTGAAAAAGAGCAAAGGAATACGTCCTTTAAGTGATTGATACCAAAAGAAAAGGTACCACTTGGTTGTACCCACTCACCAAAAATCAGTTTTCGGCCACAGGTACTCATCCGTACGGATGCAGTTATCATCCGTACGGATAAATCACAGTATCAAAAATTTACATTTTCAGCCTTTCATCCGTACGGATAGATTCTTATCCGTACGGATAACTCTCATCCGTACGGATAGATTCTTATCCGTACGGATAGCTCTTAATCAGAAAATTTGGATTTTCATTTCAAATCCGTACACTCGTAAACACTTATATAAGCGTGTACTCCGCACCTCCATACTTATATTTTAGCTTTACGAGCATAACCACCCTTGTACTAAACCCCGATAACCTCAATGGCTTGTGATTATACTTAAATCACCAACATTCCTCCCCCATTTAAGTGTAATCCTTGGTTTAGTATAAACAACAATCATAATATAAACCAACTCATGCTTCAATGAAAATATCACGAAGATTGAATTTCCACCTAGTATTATTACACGCAAATATTCGAGTATTGGGGTGTGACTAAGCATTGAACCCCTTTACACATTTTGAATACATGTACATAACAATACACATGAATTGAGACTACTTCAAAGTATTATTCTTGACACCATTTATTGAAAACCGGCCTTGTGTCCATATCCATTCTTGAGCAAATAGAAAGTCAACCCAACTTTCCTTGAAGCGGCCATACCTCATACTCATATAGGTGAATCTTCAATTTACCGTGCACCTGCATTAGCACTTTCAAAAGACTCATTAAGAAGAAAACTTCAACCTAACCTCACAGGTTAATAGCACATACTTTCGGGATTAATACATGTGCTCAAGTTCTCAATAACATGCTTACCACATTGAATTTAGCCTAAGGCATTGTACCAAAGGGAAATTGGGCGTCCTATTATCAAAAACTTATACAGGTTGTAGACCCATCCCGACAACCGACTTTTGTAATAAGTCCTTAGCTAATCCTTTCGTCAAATGATCAGCTAAATTCCTTTGAGATCTCACATACACAACCGATATCACCCCGTGAGAGATCTACTCACGTACCGCGCTATGTCTAACGCCTAAGTGTCGTGACTTACCATTATACACTTGACTATATGCTTTAGACAATGTAGATGAACTATCACAATGGATAGATATTGGTGATATTGGTTTAGGCCATAGAGGAATTTCATGAATCAAATTCCTAAGCCATTCTGCCTCTTTTCCGGCTGCTGCCAAGGCAATAAACTCCGACCCCATAGTCGAGCTAGATATACATGTCTGTTTCTTAGAAGCCGGATTTTTGCAATCCGGTTAATCAAGTATAAACTCGAAACCTTAGCAAAATCTACTTTCTAACCGGCAGTGGACCGGATAGATTGTAGGTAGTGCTTGAGGAGTCCGAGGTCGAACCCACAGAGATTGGCTTTGAGTACCACAGCTAACTTAGTACTCAGTTCAGGTCAACCACAAAAATAGGACGTTATACTATTGCATAAAAGAAAGATTATACTAATCAGATTTCTTAACGATTAAAAGAGGTACAGCCGAACTACGATCCAGCGGATTAATCTACCCTCAAACAAACTTCCCCAGGAGTGTGCTCTACCTTCCTTGTCTAAACGATAAAAACCCTGTATTGGAATGGACTTAATGACTGGAGTGTCGATCTAGTGCACAGGTAGGTGTCAAACTACCTTTTAAGCCAAAACGTCTACGGTCCCGAAACCCTGGTTCCCACACTTTGCCGCAACATACATTTATAAGCTAGGTGTGTGTGATGATGAATGACTAGGTGATCAAGCTAGCATCGATTACGATTAAAACAGGTTTCGTGATATGAATTATCGATTAGAACGTTTCATTACGTGCAACACTACCTCCCGGTTCATCTCCTTAATGGCGTTTCATCCGCTTTCACATAATTCGGCCGTACAAATGATTTAGCTACTCATTATCGGATTGAAACAATAATTGGTAAAGGAATTCATGATATAAACGATAAAAGAACAAGAAATCATACCCACTTTATTGAAGATTGATGAAATACCAAAGTGTGCTCACAAAAAATCAAATCTTGACAATCGAGACGTAACGGATTGATGTTGTAATGTATTTAGTGTAAAAGAGGATCAAAAGACGAGAACAACAGTATATGGAACTTAATTCTATGCTTCCGGACGAAGGAAATCGCCCAGAAGAGGCTACAACTAACTAAAATCGTAAAAGTCTGCTGAATAAAACGTTTGAGGTGCCCTTTTATAGCCTAGGGCAAAATTCAGCTTATCCGTACGGATAACAGGCTATCCGTACGGATAGTTCATGATTCTCCAGGTTATCCGTATGGATGGGAATCTATCCGTACGGATAAGTCTCTGATTACACCTTCTGTTTTGTGCTCCCAAGTGTCTGTCCGTACGGATGACTTTCTATCCGTACGGATAGTCTCTGTTGCTTCATTCTATCCGTACGGATGAATTGACTATCTGTACGGATATATCTCTGTATGAAATCTTGATTCTGGTTGAGGGTTGTCCGTACGGATAGATGCCTTCACTTCAAAAACTTAACTTTTTCCATACTTAGCTTTCGTTTCTCGCCTCGGACACGTCTAAACTCACAAATCATCGCTTTCCGGGCTCTCGACTCACCCAAATCCTGCACAAACATGGAAACAACAAGCAAATGCATAACCCCGCAAACTACGGGTGCTCGGGAAATGAGTATAACATGCTCAAAGTAGGCTGAGTTTACGGAACAACCGACAGTTTGTGCGAAGAAAACCTCATTAACTCTCAATATAGGGTCTAAACTCACCCGAACCATGCTAGAAATATGATAATCGTGGGTTAAACTGTACAGAAATGTACAGTAAAGTTGGTTCCCATCACCACCCCACACTTAGCCTTTACTCGCCCTCGAGTAAATCAGGCGACCAAACAATGCCAAGGAATCAACTTTACGGTACATGCATGCGTTTCAGAATATCAAAGTAAAAGGAACTTAGACGAGTGAATGTAATACCTTGACTCCACAAAAATCACGAAACGGAGTGAGTGTGTGGTGAATGACGACGACTTATACTCAATACGGTTACCGGCTTGGAATACCGGACAAACAACTGCACACAATCCTGCCCTTCCTAGAGTCTCCACTAATCGAGGTTCACCAAGGCCAGAGATCCGGTCAGGTAGGACTTGAAAGGTTATAACGTTAGGCTCGGACGGGGGTTATCGAAAGATAATTTGGGACTAGACAAAATAAGGTACGAGTGAACCTAATCATTGCGTGTACTCCCTCAACTCGAACATATAGAACCACCAAACTTCTTTCGAATTTCCATTAGGACAACATCCAAACTCAACATCATATTAACTAATACGCATACTCCTTTTCCGGCTTTCTTCGGTTCGTTTTTATTCACTTTTTTTTTTTTTTTTTTTTTTGAACAAACTTTCCTTTCGAACCAAAGGCCACATCGATGATTTCCTCGAGCTCCTCCCCTTCTAGATGTTAGCTCAAAACTCCCTCCTCATACCATTTCACATACTCTCTCCCACCCCACACTTGCCTTGGCAAGTGTGTCTAAAGGAAACAACTAAGTCCACTCGTAGGGTAGTTAAAAAGGAATGTGACCAAATTATCGGCTCAGAGCTAGGAATTATAAGCTAAGTAACCAAAAACGGCTCAAATTTCGGACGGTGGTCAGACCGTTCCTATCAAGGCTTAGGAGGGTTTAGAGGGATAATGTTGGGATGTTGGCTTTTGGCTCTGGTCGCTTCAAAGAAATGCCTTTCCCGTCATCCCGAACCTGCCCAGGGTGAATCCTTTCTATTTCGCCTCAAAACTAGGGGTATAGGTGTGTAAAGCAATCATACTAAGTATAACCGTCGTCAAACGTGTACTAGTGTTCCGTATCGTGATAGAATGGACTCACTGCAAGACATTCACAAGGCTAAAAACCGTTTACTAACTCAACCGTGAAAAACATGCATATATCGCGGTGTTAAAACCCGGGGAAAATTTGAAAGTGCCTAGAAATCAACTCCAAACCGAGTAAAAACTAAGTTCATCACATAACGGCATTGTAACCTATGAGCAACATGCGAATAAGCTAAGTCGTCCCACCCCCCACTTTAGTGAAACACCGTCCTCGGTGTGTGAACGAAAAGGAAAAATAGACTTAGCTTAGTAGCCCGGAAAAGCTCATCCAAGGCAATGCAACAACCGCAACTGTATCTCCCAGGGTGCCTGTGCTACAAAGTAAACACAAAGAATTCTCTACAACGAAAGGCCGAGACCTTAAGTGTAGGTAACACAAACATGGAGATGTATATATAAAGAAAATATCGTCTATAGCATGCATGTCAAAAACAAGATCAGGTGTAAAATATTCTCTCAGGGTCCCAATAAGATCTAAACAAATAAAGCAAAAAGGTGGGTTGCCTCCCACAAGCGCCTGTGTTTTACGTCGTTGGCTCGTCCATATGACACTTAAACAGACTCAAATCACTTAAGACTCAAAACATCACTTTTAACCATTTATTTCAAACAAGTAACACCAAAAACCATCAACCAAAATCTAAACTCAAAAAGACCAATAGCTTAAGAAAAGTGAACAATGCAAGAACCATCGAAATTGAATTGACTAGAAACGTACCTCCTTTGGTCCTCGATGCTACCTCCTCCCAGCCGGAGAATCTTCTTTTATCGGCCTGTTAATCCATCTTCTTCTGAAAATCACCACTCCATAGTCGTTTCCCCTTTTTCGCACTTCCATAAAGTTCATCCACCGGGGGTACACAAACTGGACCGCATAAAATTCATCCACACAGAGTGGAATAGAGTAGTAATCCGGGACCGACATATCAAATATTCCCAATTTTCCCGGTGGCTCTACCAAAGATGGCCTATCAATCTCATCAGGTTTCCTCATACACTCCTTATGGAAATCTCCAATTGGGAGTGATAGAGAAATGGACGATCCCATATCAATCTCTCGCTCTTCTAACTCTGTCTCATCAAAGAGTGCGCTCAAATCTATCACACACCACTCCACGTCATTATTTTTTGGTTCATCGGGAGGCTGTGTAATAGACAGAAGTTGCACCTCTGCTGTCCCCAAGTCCTGCAGCTCCTCTTCATCCCAGAGCGTTTTATTACCAAAGACTTCTTGTTCACTTATAACAATGGTCGGTTCCCCTGCGCACTCCACCAAAGTATCCACTTTCATCTCTTCAATCGGGAGTGATGGAGAAATGGGCAATCCCAACTCAAGCTCTTGCTTCTCTGGGTCCGATAGCTCATTATGGTAACCCGAATCATCAACCTCACTCTTCACCTGAACTTCTTCAGTGCCAACCTCATCAGCCATAACCACTTCTATTGCACATGCCTGCTCTTTCTGCTCGAGCCCCATCATTTCAATCAACTGCCCCGCCCGGTCTTGAAGGTTTCTGATGGCGGCGTTGGGACTTATCTTGAACTCTTGTATGTCCAGCAGTTGCTCCTGCAAGCTCTGTTTCAGTCGCTCTAGTAGCTCCATTTGACTGTCGGTGAGACTCTCTTGTGGCATGGGAGCAAACTGATCATACTGACTTTGATTCATCGGAGGCGGGTAGCAGGCTACTTGCCAAGATGGATTCTGATCAAATGGCTGAATCTGTGCAAAGTTGTCAACATGCCCAGCGTGAGAACCAAAATCATGATAAGCACTGGGGTTCTGATAACCCTCATACTGTTGTGGCTCATTATTCGAATAACCACAATTCTGATCCTGGTATGCACTAGGGCACTGATAGGCCCAAGAATCCTAGTTACTCTGTTGTTGATACTGAGGCTGAGGCACATACTGTTGTTGATAATATTGTTCAGCAGCCTGTGGTTGGTAGGGGAATTGTTGTTCAGGTGAGTAGTATTGATTGGAGAATCCATCCATTTAGGCTCAAATTGCAAGATCTTAGGAGACAACAACAACACACTCACGGTATCTCGTCACCACCGTTACAACAATAGGTCGTGTGACTCTTCAGCTGCAAGTCAAAACAAAACAACAAGAAAACAATAAAAACCGACCTAAGCCCAAGCTTTCGGTCAACTTTTGTGATATCAAAATATTGCCAATCCCCGGAAACGGTGCCAACTTGATAAGAGGGTTTTTTTTTGCAATCCGGTTAATCAAGTAAAAACTCGAAACCTTAGCAAAATCTACTTTCTCACCGGTAGTGGACCGGATCGATTGTAGGTAGTGCTTGAGGAGTCCGAGGTCGAACCCACAGAGATTGGCTTTGAGTACCACAGCTGACTTAGCACTCAGTTCAGGTCAACCAGAAAAACAGGACGTTATATTATTGCATAAAAGAAAGATTATACTAATCGATTTCTTAACGATTAAAAGAGGTACAACCAAACTACGATCCAAGGGATTACTCTACCCTCAAACAAACTACCCCGGGAGTGTGCTCTACCTTCCTTGTCTAAACGATAAAAACCCTGTATTGGAATGGACTTAATGACTGGAGTGTCGATCTAGTGCACAGGTAGGTGTCAAACTACCTTTTAAGCCAAAACGTCTACGGTCCCGAAACCCCGGTTCCCACACTTTGCCGCAACATACATTTATAAGCTAGGTGTGTGTGATGATGAATGACTAGGTGATCAAGCTAGCATCGATTACGATTAAAACAGGTTTCGTGATATGAATTATCGATTAGAACGTTTCATTACGTGCTACACTACCTCCCGGTTCATCTCCCTAATGGCGTTTCATCCGCTTTCATATAATTCGGCCGTACAAATGATTTAGCTACTCATTATCGGATTGAAACAATAATTGGTAAAGGAATTCATGATATAAACGATAAAAGAACAAGAAATCATACCCACTTTATTGAAGATTGATGAAATACCAAAGTGTGCTCACAAAAAATCAAATATTGACAATCGAGACGTAACGGATTGATGTTGTAATGTATTTAGTGTAAAAGAGGATCGAAAGACGAGAACAACGGTATATGGAACTTAATTCTACGATTCCGGACGAAGGAAATCGCCTAGAAGAGGCTACAACTAACTAAAATCGTAAAAGTCTGCTGAATAAAACGTTTGAGGTGCCCTTTTATAGCCTAGGGCAAAATTCAGCTTATCCGTACGGATAACAGGCTATCCGTACGGATAGTTCATGATTCTCCAGGTTATCCGTACGGATGGGAATCTATCCATACGGATAAGTCTCTGATTACATCTTCTGTTTTGTGCTCCCAAGTGTCTGTCCGTACGGATGACTTTCTATCCGTACGGATAGTCTCTGCTGCTTCATTCTATCCGTACGGATATATCTCTATATGAAATCTTGATTCTGGCTGAGGGTTGTCCGTACGGATAGACTTTTGTCCGTACGGATAGATGCCTTCACTTCAAAAACTTCACTTTTTCCATACTTAGCTTTCGTTTCTCGCCTCGGAAACGTCTAAACTCACAAATCATCGCTTTCCGGGCTCTCGACTCACCCAAATCCTGCACAAACATGGAAACAACAAGCAAACGCATAACCCCGCAAACTACGGGTGTTCGGGAAATGAGTATAACATGCTAAAATTAGGCCGAGTTTACGGAACAACCGACAGTTACTCGCCGTGCGAAGAAAACCTCATTAACACTCAATATAGGGTCTAAACTCACCCAAACCATGCTAGAAATATGATAACCGTGGGTTAAACTGTATAGAAATGTACAGTAAAGTTGGTTCCCATCAGCACCTCCACCTAAAACAAACACCCATCCACTAGTAGAAGAATGATCTTCTACATTAGATATCCAACTAGCATCTGAATATCCTTTGGTCTAGGAATAGATGTAAATCTATTCTCATCAAATATGGCATCACGTGATTCTATAACCGAATGTGCCGCAACGGAATCACTAGGTTCTATAACATAAAACCTATAAGCCTTGGAATGACTAGCATATCCAATGAAAATGCAATCAATGCCTCTTTCTCCTAAAGTTTTAATTTTAGGATCGGGAAGTCTAACAACCGCCCTGCAGCCCCAAACTTTTAAGTAATTCAAGTTTGGTTTCTTTTTGAACCAAAGTTCATACGGGGTAGCAGAATTCCTTTTATTAGGAATTATGTTTAGTAGATAACAGGCCGTTAACATGGCCTCACCCCAAAATCCACTGCTCAATCCCGAGTAGGATAACATGGAATTTACCATCTCTTTTAGAGTACGGTTCTTCCTCTCCGTAATGCCATTTTGTTGTGGCGTATACGGTGCAGTAACCTCGTGTATAATACCACACGACCCGAAGTAGGTTGGATCATAGTATTCTCCACCTCTATCGGTATGAAAACGTTTAATACTAGAATTCAATTATAATTCTACTTCACTTTTATAAATCTTGAATTTATCAAGTGCCTCATCTTTAGTATTAAGTAAATACACATAACAAAAACGAGTATTATCATCTCTAAACGTAATCACATACTTCTTGTTTCCCAAAGATGGTGATGCATTAAAATCACACAAATCACTATAGATAAGTTCTAAAATTGTAGACGATATTTCAACACCACGAAATGGCTGTCTTACAATTTTATTAAGCATACAAGTAGTGCACTTATCCATATTGATATCAAACGGGGGAATTAAAGCATTCTTAGACATAACATGCATACGTTTATAATGCACGTGTCCTAACCGAACATGCCATAACTTTGAGATATTAACATCAGAAATATGCATAACTTGATTAACTTTATTATTAATAACATTAAGTATAAACATATTATTACACAAATATCCAAAACCAACAAATACACCATGTTTTGACAAAATAAACCTATCGGACTCATAAACTTGTTTGTAGCCCGATTTACACAATAGTGCACCCGATACAAGGTTTTTCCGAATGCACGGAACAAATAAAACATTAAATAGTTTTACAAACTTTCCAGAACTGAAATTTAAAGTAATAGTTCCATGACCACATATTACAGCTTTCGACTCGTTTCCCATTTTCAAAATGGATCCATCATTCACCGGTTCAAAGTCTTCAAAACGGCGTTGATCCTTGCATACATGCCTTGTTTCTCTCGAGTCGATCCACCATGAAACATCATCATCCTGCATATAAAATGCTTCAGAAATAAATGGCACATAATTCACAACCGAATTAATACCATAATTAACATTATGACCTTGATGCTTTGGTGGTCCTTGGTCTTTCGACCCTTGTTCTGGACCCTTGCCTTTTCCATTTTTACGCACTCGGCAATCAGCCTTGTAGTGCCCCTTTTTTCCACAAATCCAACAGGCACCCTTTGGCCTTTTTCCGGATTCTTTGTCGCCATCCTTGAACGGTTTCTTTTTCTTACCATTCCATTTACCTTTGTTTGATTTGGAACTCTTCCCAGCCTCCATTACATGAATGGATGTGGATCATCAATTTCTTTTCCCTTGGATTTAACACCCTCCTGCGCCCTGAGGGATTCCTCAATACGCAGATGGCTACCAAGTTCAACCAAGGAGAGTTCTTCCTTTTTGTGCTTTAACATGTGCTTAAAATCTTTCCATGATGGTGGTAGTTTATCAATGATACTAGAAACATAAATGGATTCATCCATTTCCATTTTGTGTTGTGCAAATTGGCCTAAAATGTGTTGAAGTTCATTGAATTGTTCAATTACAGACCGTGTATCTACCATCATGTACTTCATGAAATTACCAACTAGAAACTTTTTAGCAGATGCATCTTCATTTAAGTATTTAGTTTCTAGTGCATCCCATAACTCTTTTGCAGACACAAAGTTTTGATAAATATCAAACAACTCAGACATACCGTTTACAATGCGACCACGACAGATGTAGTCATCATTTTCCCATTTGTTTCGCCTTCGCAATTCCTCCAACGATGCATCATCATCAACTTCTGGTATCTCAGTGCTGAGAACATATACCACTTTCAAAGTTGTGAGAATGAAATGCATCTTCCTTTGCCACCTCCGGAAATCAACGCCTTCAAACTTGTCTAGTTTCCCGAAATTCATCATCAAATCCTTTGCATTCACCATTGTGATCAAAACAATAATTTAAGAAGAATGTTGTAATTTGAGGGTGTGAAGATTGATCACCAATGTCTTGAATTCCTGCAAATGAAATGATTTGGATCCTCGCAGTTTCACGAATGAATCGTTGTCCTTCTTAAATTATTCGACCCTATACTTTGTCTCGGGTATCACGAATATTTAAGTGAGATATAAACTGAGAGACAACCTTTAAACTTTGGACTAAAGATTAAAGAGCACTTTGAAGTTTTGAGTTATATAGAATGAATCACAAGGATGCTTACAATTGTTATATTTCTTGTTTAACAATGTAAACTTGCTTATATATGACACTTGGATCTGAAAAAGAGCAAAGGAATACGTCCTTTAAGTGATTGATACCAAAAGAAAAGGTACCACTTGGTTGTACCCACTCACCAAAAATCAGTTTTCGGCCACAGGTACTCATCCGTACGGATGCAGTTATCATCCGTACGGATAAATCACAGTATCAAAAATTTACATTTTCACCCTTTTATCCGTACGGATAGATTCTTATCCGTACGGATAGCTCTTAATCAGAAAATTTGGATTTTCATTTCAAATCCGTACACTCGTAAACACTTATATAAGCGTGTACTCCGCACCTCCATACTTATATTTTAGCTTTACGAGCATAACCACCCTTGTACTAAACCCCGATAACCTCAATGGCTTGTGATTATACTTAAATCACCAACAACACTCTCCATATTTTGAAGAGTACAGATCAGGTTGTCTCGATCCCTACCATATCTTCATTATTTTGTTTCATATTTATATGCCACATCACCACGGTTTGTTACAGGGAAACAATTTTACGTTTGCGGAATGGACCAATTCTTGGAGTGCCGACTCATTTGAAATGTTCTTGTTGTCATTAATTGTATGTGGCTGTAAGAATAATTGACCAATCTTGTAAGATCTTTTACTCCGTCGTAAGGGTAGGATCGTCTTTTGAAAATTAGTTTATCTATTCGAATTAAGTCAAAAAATTATTTGATCTTGTGCACTTGCCGATAATATTTAACATTGGAAAATAATGTTTTAATTTTTTTGGCAAGATATCAAGGTGAACTTAAGCGTGTGATGCAACGTTTTTTCCCGGTTAAGAGCTCGGTTTCCGAGAGATGTAGATGTAACAAATCTTGTGTAACATTCATTAATTTGCTAAAATGAAGTCAATGCAATTGATACCAAACACACTATCTTTACTTTGTCACTTACTAACTAATCTTAAGTTGACAAGCAATGCCTCCAATAAGAAAAATTAATCCACTTAATTGTATTCTTCAATGAGCCATGCATTGACCACAAATTTCATGTGATAATTAATTCTTGCATTTTTTAGGGGAAACTGTTTGAATAAGACAAGAGATTGATAATTAGCGTTGAATATATAATAAAGCATGGAAATATTCTGGGTAATTCAATCCAAGGAAACTGAAGGAAATATTCTGTGTAATTCAATCCAAGGAAACTGAAGAAAAGATTGAAAAGTAGAAGAAAACCCTAGGTTTTCCCGATGGAGAAAAATAGAAGATGAACACTTTTTTTTTATTTTTATTTTTTATTTTTTTTTATTTCAGTAAAAATATCTTTTCTCACACTATTACAACAAAGACCAGGGTATATATATACTGGTCAACCTTACATTTTAGTCAACAAAGATAAAAAAAGGTAGAAAAAACTAATACAACAACACCCCCCTCAAGCTGGGGTGTCAAGCTAGGTTACAACATTAAAATGAGACAGTAAAGACCAAAAAATAGGTGCATTTAAAGCTTTGGTGAAGATGTCCGCTAGCTGTTGTGTTGTAGAAACTGGAAGGAGCTTGATACATCCAGCTTGGACCTTCTCTCGAATAATATGACAATCAATTTCCAAATGCTTTGTACGCTCATGAAATACCGGGTTATGGGCAATATGCATCGCACTTTGATTATCACAATATAAAACAGTAGGCATACCTTCAAAAACCTGCAGATCTTGCAACAGAAACTGTAACCATAAAACTTCACAGGTAGCATTTGCAAGTGCTCGATATTCTGCCTCAGCAGAGCTTTTTGCAACCGTAGTCGGTTTTTTTTGCGTTCCATGACACTAAAGATGAGCCAAGGAACATACCAAATCCGGAAACTGATCTCCTAGTAACTTGGCATCCAGCCCAATCTGAGTCAACATACCCAAATAGGATAAGGGAGTTGTCTGCTGAATAAAAGATGCCCTGCTGAGGTGCCCTTTTAATGTACCTAAGTAGCCTGTGCCCTGCTTTCATATGTGCAGCTGTAGGTGTATCCAAAAATTGAGAAAGTTGTTGGACAGAAAATGTCAAATCAGGCCTAGTAATGGTCAAATACATCAGCTTGCCTATCAAGCTTCTGTATGTTGTATTGTCAGGTAATAATTCTGCATCACCAGCTTGTAAAGTTGTCTTAGTTGCCATGGGTGTGTCAACTGGTTTTGCTGCCAGAAATCCAAATGATTCAAGAAGTTTGATGGCATACTGCCTCTGGGAAAGAGTAATACCCTACTCTGTTCTATGAACTTCAATTCCCAAAAAATAATGTAGATCACCCAGGTCCTTGATCTGAAAACTTTCATGTAAGAAGTGTTTGATCTCCTCAACTCCTGTCAAATCTGAGCTTCCTATGATGATATCATCAACATAGACCACCAGTGCCATAAAGTTGTGACCAGACCCTCTTGTAAAGAGACTATAATCATGCATGGACTGCTGAAAACCTTGGCTGACCAAGGCAGTGGTGAGCTTATGGTTCCACTGCCCGCTGGCTTGTTTAAGCCCATAAATTGACTTTTTTAGCTTGCAAACCTGGTCAGAACCCCCACCATGATACCCTGGAGGCAGCTTCATGTAGACCTCCTCCTTTAGATCCCCATGGAGGAAGGCATTGTTGATATCCAACTGTTTTAGATGCCACCTCTTAACTGCTGCAATGGTTAGCAACATCCTTATGGTGGTAATCTTAGCAACATGAGAGAAAGTCTCCTCATAGTCAACTCCAAAGGTTTGAGTGTACCCCTTTGCTACAAGTCTAGCCTTGTACCTCTCAATGGTACCATCAGGCTTATGCTTTATCTTGTAAACGCATTTATACCCAATGGGGTGTTTCCCACTAGGGAGATCAACTATGTTCCATGTTTGTGTTTGCTCTAAGGCTGAAATTTCCTTGTCCATGGCCTCCTTCCATTGTAGGAATTGTATGGCTTGGTTATATGATGTAGGCTCAGTTTTAAGGAAGGTAGAATCTGTGTCAAGTGAATAAGGGAGGCTGTGTGTGGATTTTTGTAAGACTTGGGCACATAGGTAATCATTTAGATAAGTAGGAACTTGCTTGGATCTGAGGGATCTCCTAACAGTAGGAGCATCAAGAATGGCAACATGTGGAGAGGATGAATCTGTATTGGAAGTGGATACAACATCTGAAGAAAAGTTGTGTGAAGAAGAGGAAGAGGAACTAGGTTCTTCAGAGACAGAAGTTGTATTTGGTGTATTTGGTGGTGGTGGAGAGTTTTCTGTAGCGGCATATATGTTTTCTGGGAAATCTAGTATATTAATTTCAGTGTTTTCCCAAGGTACAGGTAAGGAGACCATTTCAGACAGTTGATTAGGGCCAGATTTAAAGGAGGAGTGAAAAGGGAAAAAGGTCTCATGGAAGATAACATCCCTGGACACAAACACTTCTCTAGTTACATAATCAAGAAGAATGTACCCTTTAGTGGTCCTAGAATTTCCCAAGTACACACTTAGTCTACTCCTAGGATCAAATTTGGACCTATGTACTTGGAGGGTACAAGCATACACTAAACATCCAAAAACCTTGAACTGTGTGTAGTCCACATTCTTATGGTATAGTTTATGAAAGGGTGTGTCGTTTTTCAGAACTGGAGTGGGAAGGCTGTTGATAATATCTGCAGCATGCAACAGGCACTACCCCTAATAGCACATTGGGAGATTTGATTGGAATTTCAGGCCTCTAGCAATGTTAAGAAGGTGTTGATGCTTCCTCTCAACAATTCCATTTTGTTGAGGGGTGTCAACACAACTTGTCTGGTGCACTATTCCCTTTTCAGCATAGTAATCTTTTAGATCAAATTCCCTACCATTATCTGACCTAATGATCTGGATGGACTGATGAAACTGTGTATGGACTGATGAAACTGTGTATGGACATATGCACAGAAACCTTTTACTAATCCTTGTACTTCCCCTTTTGATTTTAACAGATAAACCCAAGTGAATCGTAAGAAATCATCAACTACAGTCAGAAAATAAGTATGACCATGTATAGTAGATGTTCTATATGGACCCCATATGTCCATTGAACTAATTCAAACAAACACTTAGACATGGATTCTCTTAAAGGAAAACTCAACCTTTTTTGTTTAGCCAAGGGACAAATATGACAAACAACAGAATTAGCATCAACATTATTCATATTTGAAAAAGGTAATTTTTCTAATGTCCTCTTGGATAGATGACCTAATATGAAGTGCCATAACATGTCTGATGGGACTACTTCGGATGAATCACTACAGACTTTATTATAAACCTTGTTATTTTCCTTTACTAAATCATGTTCTGGGTGGAGAAGATAGAGTCCCTTTACCAGCTTAGCTGCTCCAATCTTCTTCACACTCCTCATGTCCTGGAGGACACAAGTGTCAGAGTCAAAATTGACTGAGATATGATTGTCCCTTGTAAGACATCCAACAGACACCAAATTAAAAGAAAAGGAAGGAATACACAGCACATGCTTCAAAATTATCCCATCATGCAATCTCACAGACCCTACATGACTTACTGCAGCTTCATTCCCATTAGGCAAACCTACTTTGACATTCTTCACCAATTTTGACTCATATAGGGTCCTAGCTGAACACACAATATGATCAGTCGCCCCTGAATCTATTATCCAACAAGCTGGTAAGACAGAGGGTGTACCTGCACTTTCATCAATTGCCTTGAAAGTTGCTGTCAAGGCAGACATCTGGTTGACCATGGGAGCTCCTTGTGCAGGTCCTTCTAGTTTAGCTCCTTGTATCATCTTGAGGATTTCTTAATATTGTTCTTTCGTGAAACTGACTTGGGTGTTCTGCTCATCAACTATACCCTTGCTATGCCTTTGTTCTCCTTCTTCTGTTCTAGTGGTATTCTCAACAAATTTCACCTTGTGTTTGGACTTAAAACCTGGTGGGAAACCGTGTTTTCTATAGCATGTGTCAGCGCTATGACCATGAAAACCACAATATGTACACTGAGCTTTCTTTCCTTGTGATTGCTGACCTCCAAACACCTTTCCTGATCTATTCTCAGTAAAATTGTTATGTTGCCTTTCTTGAGTCCTATTTGCAAACACCATCGGTGCATTTGTGTGTACTCTTCCACTAGCATTCTGTAGTTGTCTCTCCAACTTAATAGCCATGCCAAACACAGCTTTGATATTTGGCATTGGAGTCATTATCATAACCTGATTGCTAACTTGTGCAAAATCCTCATTCAGACCTTTCAGAAAACGATTACATGCTCAGTCTCGAAATAGTCCACAAATACCTTGATGATTGCTCTGCAATTGCATCCTGGTGGACATGCACATTTGGGAACTGTTAAGGGTGATTTTGTACGTTTTATAAGGATATATTTTATGTCAATTTCCCCCATATGTGGATGCTTTTCATAGAAATCGAGCTTTATATTGAAATATTGAGCAAGTGATGTTTTTAACGAGTTAATCGCAAAATTGGTTGATTTATGTGTTTTATTGATGATTTTATGTTTATTTGAATATTATTACATTTTGCGATGCTTTTGATGACGTGTAGATGCATAATTGCGGTTCAAAAGATGATTAAATGAAGATAAATGTCGGATTTAATGGATGAAAAAGAGATAAGGATGGAATTGGCTAGGAGAAAAGAGATAGAGATGAAGATTTCGATTTTTGATCCAGCTGAACTGGCGTCCAAGTCCCGTCCAGCCTGGACTGGCGTCCAGAATAGTGGACTGGCGTCCAGGAGAAGATTTTTGATTCAGAGAGTTTGGATGCTGAGTGGACGAGCGTCTTCCCTACCGTCCAGAGCAGTTGGACGAGCGTTCAGATAGGCGGACGGGCGTCCACGGCCGACATGCTGAAAACCGACTTAGTTTTCTATAAATAGCAGCGCGTATTTCAACCCTAATCATACATTATCGACTCTTATTGATACATACTCATAAGAAGAAAACCCTAGGCGGCCCCAGCCCCCTGGGGAGGCTGGGGTTGTGATTTTTCTCGCTTTTTATTCCCGTTTTGCTTTTCTTTATGCTCTGAATGCTTGGAGGCTAGACGATTTGTTCAAGTTATTTAAATCCGTTTCATCAGGTTCTTTCTTTTCAATCTTGAGTTTGTTTTGTGAATTTGATTAAAGTTGTATCTTTTCTATGCTTATGTGTTATGCACTCAATATCGAAAGATGAATTGTTATTGATGTTTACCGTATGACGAGAGTCGGTGTAAACCTTAGATCACCATAGGAAAGATGAGATTTTTAACCTTGACATAACGAGAGTTGATAGGTTGAATATCTAGGTTGCTAGATTGAGAGATCTTACACCTTGTTTTGATAGCGTCAATCTTATATATTGAGAGATGAGAGATTGATAGGCGATTATCTACGAGAGTAGGAATTCATACCTCCGTTAGGGTGAACCACATCTTTAATTGAATCATCACAATATAACTTTAGAGAGGAAATTAAGGGTTGCGGGATCGGTGGATAATTACTTGTTCAATTGTTTAATCACCATGATCATCGTTTTTATTGTTTTTTTCTCGTTTATAGTTTTATTCATTTATTTTCGCTTTTATCTTTCCTGGCTTTGGACTGACAATCCTCTGTCCAGTTTATTTTATCGTTTTTAGTTTTGTTTTAGCAGTAACAATTTAAGGAATTAATAAGATTAGATTCAACATCCCAATTCCCTGTGGATCGACCCCTTACTTATCCCGCTTTACTAGCAATTACCCGGTATTCGGCCGGTTAGGAGTTAGTTTTGCATATAGGTTAGGGTTTATAAATTGTTTTTTTAGTGATGCAAAAATCCTCCGAACAGGAACCGGCCTCAAAGCACTGATTTCGTCCCAAATTACCCTCATCCTAGTGAAATATTCACTCACAGTTGAATTTCCTTGCTTAACGCCACTTAGTTCTTCAAGTAGATCTGACAGCCTATAGGAATCCAGATTTGAGAATCTATCCTTCAAATCCTCCCACACCTCCTGTGCGCTATTGATCCAGAGAAGACTACGAGCAATTATCCTACTGACCGAATTCAAAATCCATGAAGTCACCATCGTGTTGCACTGATTCCAAGCATCGAAGTGTTTATCTCCCTCTGCTGGCCTAGGTAGGGTTCCGTCAATGAATCCTACTTTATTTTTTGTAATAAGAGCCATCCGCACCGAGCGGCTCCAGGCATGATAATCATTTCCTTCGAGCGGTGGTAGAACCAAAATCTGGGAAGAACTTTCGTTCACTGCGGACTGGAAATCGGAATTGCATCTGGATTCGCCATTGCTATTCCTTCGATAACGAAAAAAAACGCGTGAATTAGGGAACAACTTTCTCTGATACCATGAAGAAAAGATTGAAAAGTAGAAGAAAACCCTAGGTTTTCCCGATGGAGAAAAATGGAAGATGAACACTTTTTTTTTATAGATATTTGTCCAGAAGGACAAAATTATCAAAAAATCGGGATAGAAGGACACTGTAATTTAATCAGGACAAAAGTAACAATTATGAAGTAACAAATATGATGTAACACATGTGGAATAAAGTAAACATGAAGTAACAATTGTGAAACATAAAGTAACATTAACACGTGAAGTAACAATTTTAAAGTAACAATTGTGATTTTTGTCCTTTATAATCATGACAATGTTACTTTTGTCCTTCTAGACCCATTTATTAATTTTTTTGTCTTTGTGGCCCTTCCCCTTTTTTTTTATTTTAATTTCAGTAAAAGTATCTTTTCTCACACTATTACAACAAAGACCAGGGTATATATATACTGGTCAACCTTACATTTTAGTCAACAAAGATAAAAAAGGAAGAAAAAACTAATACAACAACAGAAACAAATAAGTATTCTGTGTAAAACAAAAAGATAGAAACAAAACTCGTGCCAAGAACTTACTAAAATGAAGGGATAATTACACTTTTGATTCTATATCTTTATTTATCTTCTCAAAACTGGTTCCTATATCACTTTTACATGGTCATATAACTATACTTTTTTGTTACACTTTAAGATACTTAATGGAAACATAACTTCTGATTTCATCCCTTTTGTACATGTCACATATGTCATATTGTTATTGGATGAGAAATAATTAAACTACGATGTTTTTTGTTCCTTATTATTTTTTTACTGTCTCAAAATTAGTTCTTATATTTTTACTCTCTCAGAATTAGATCTAATCCCTTTGTCAATAATTGGTGATTTAGTCGTCTTGCCAAGTAAAAAAGTTTCACATACGTATCATATGATTTATAACCAAAATGACCCAACAATCCATCTTTATGGAGTTTAGAAATGCGATTATAGCTTGTTTATATGGCCAAGGCGACAATGTCATAAGTAGGATTCATTCAGATTATCACTCTAAGCTTTTTTCAATTCGTATTTACATTGAGTATTTCAGACTTTAAATCAAGAATATAGAGACCATTACTTAGTTTACCAATACCATAAAACAATCCATTACGAGAAAAAACAACAAATTTTTTTCCAGTTTTCCTTATCACTTACTAATGAATCTTAAGTTGAAGCAATGCCTCCAAATAGAAAAATACGCTTGCTTTCTTCATTGAGCCATGCATTAATGACCCACAAATTTGATGTCATATTCTTATACAGTATAACCTCGATAAATGAATATATTCAGGACCAGAAAAAGTATTCGTTTAGCGATGTTATTCATTTATCGAATATTATTTTAAGCCCATTTACCCAAGTCGGGACCAGAGAAAATTATTCATTTAAGGAGGTTATTCATGTATCGATGTTATAATGTATGTTGTAAGTGAAACTATGTGACTAATAAAGGAGATTGACCGATAATTAGCATTTAATAATGCAAGTAAACATGTCAAAAGTCGTAATCAGGGGCGGATTCAGAAATTTTATCCAGTAAGGTCATCAGAGTACGGCTCCCGCGTCAAGTGCTTCAGTTCCGTTCTATTCATCGGCGATTGCTTTCGAAGCTTAAAACTAAAAATTTAAATTACAAAACGAAATTTTTTAACAATAAAACTACTTCGTTTTAATATTAAACAAAATTTTCCGGATCTCAGTGGGGTCACGTGACCCCACCCTTTTCAAAATAGATCCGCCCCTGGCCGTAATACAACAAAAAGAAAATGACCGATGGAAAAACGAAGACGAAAGCATCAAAATTTTACGTAGTTCGGTCAAATGACCTAAATCCCAAACCGATAGATTAATGATTTTGACGTTGGCCTTAGGCCAAGGATTGGTGGGCTTGCCCCCAAGGACAACCCTGGTCCTCAATGTAGTTATATCCCGAGTTTAATTTGATAGTTTATGTTATTTTAATGTCCTCGTGACATCATAAATGAATGTTATTAGGGTATTGAAATCCAAAAATACATCAAAACGCATCATGAAAAAACCCAAGAGCCGCATAAGAAGGCTCTCTGGCCGTTTCCTCACCGGCTCAGCGCTAGCCGTCTGGTTTTTGGATGTGCGATGATACTTCAAACTTAAAGTCTACGTCAAAAATAATGGCGGACCCAGAATTTTTTTCAGTGGAGGCGAAATTAAAAAAAAAGTGAAAAAAAGAGTCAATAGCCAACTTTCGAACCCATGAATCTTAGGATAAATAAGAAAGCTTCTAACAAGTTGAACTAAGTAAATAGTTATATTAGAAATTGTCTGATATAATATATATACAGTTTTAATATTATAAGAGAAGTATATTAATAACTTCGCTCGAAAATTTGAGTGTGGTCTATACACCCTAAAGGGCTGGGTCCGCATAATCTCTCTACACTTTTTTCATTTATAAAGATATTGAAAAAGCAAGCTAAAAAACAAACCTAAATGGTGTTGTGTTTTAGACTTTATATAGAGTTTTAAGAGTAAATTATCGTTTTCTCCGTTTCAATACTACGTGTAAAAATTCCACTCCAAAAAAAATAAAAATATACTACGTGTAAAAGCTAGAGAGAATACGACAAATCAAACGAAAATTCACGGCTACATATAATTGTAGGGAGAAGGGGCTACAAGGACAATTAAATTGATAAATGGGTCTAGAAGAACGTTACTACATGTTTTATGATTAGAAATGACAAATTCATAATAAATGGACAAAAATACCCTTTTACACATTAAACACGTAGTAACAGTAGATAAAATGTAGTAACAGCCACGAAAACAAATAGTAACAGCCAAGAAACAAGTGGTAACAGCCCATAAAATATCGTAACATACAATGAAAAAGTAGTAACAGCCAATAAACAAGTACTAACAGCCTAAAAAGAAGTAGTAACAGCCAGTAAATTGTAGTAACGGCCAATAAACAAGTAGTAACAGCCCATAAAATAGATAAAATACATCAAAAAAATGTAGTAACGTTACAAAATTAATAGTAACAACCCTACACCGTAAACCCTAAACTTTTTCAAAAAAAAAAAAACAAACAGTCTGCTTCTCCGGCAACCATGACTGCCGTTAACTCCTTCGCCGGTGCATATGGCCCCAGCCTGGTGGCACAGCCGTAGGAGATGAAGCAGCAGTCGGATTTTTGCAGATGAAGCAGCATTCGACCATCAATTATCCACTCAGCCGGCAAAAATCAGGCAGCCGGCCATCAAGTAACAGCCCTGCGTCTCCTTCAGCTCACTACCACCGGCGAGAAGAGAGAGGTGTTAGACAGGTTTTTCCGGCATCAGCTGCCGTCTTTCCGCTAGTTTTTTCCGGCATCGGCTGCCGTCTTTCGCAAACAATCTTCTCGAGTCAAGGCCTGAGTGGCCCGATCAATCCCAGGCAACGGATTCATAAGTTCTATGGCAGCCATGGACGATGCTGCTGCTTTTTCCCCCTTTTTTTCTTTTTTTTTCCCTCTTCTTCTACATATATTTTGGCTGAAAATTCTACCAAACCAATTCCGATTGGCAAAAAAAACTAATTACTACTAGACAATTTGAACGTTGAACGCTGATGCCATCAATTTGAATTCCGGTGATAGTTCCGACCAGCTCATGATTTCATACATATTATCACCATTGAGAACACAAATCCGGGGTAAAATTGATGGTAAAATATGATACCAAGTTGACCATCATCAAAACTGTGATATGGTCATCAACCTGTTGATGCTTGGGCTGCTGATGTTAATTCTCAGCGTTACTTGGGGAACACGTCTACATGGTTTTCCGATTTGGATAAGGTTACTTCTGGAATATTTCAGTCATTGTCCGGTTTGGCTGTTTAGTCGGTTAGAGTTGAATTCCCAAGGCTATAAATACCGTCTGTATTAATTGTAACTTGTAACTTTATCGTGATAATAAAATATCCTCGTTTGTCCGTGGAGTAGTCGGCACATTGCCGGAAACCAAGTTAAATCTGTATTCTTCTTGTTTCTGTGTTTGTTACTTGTTAATTGTTTATCTTTACTCATAATCACCATCACTTCTTGATCGATCCGTCATAACATAAACTTTGTACAACATCTTGCAAATTGAGTCATGAAAGATGCAAAATTGCTATTAGGAGAAAGGGAAAATAGGACAAAACAGTATGAAAATGCATCATCAAATTGACTTACACAAATCTCATACATTTTAGGTACGAAGCCAATCTCAACGATACAACCATAAACAATCAAATACACCATCACTATGTTAATTGGAATTCTACCTAAAAAAATTCGATTACCCGTTAATCCAACCTGGCGATTTTAAACATCGTCAAAATTCTTTTAAGCGACATTTACTCCATATTTTCCTACATCTATATCAATTCTAATCATTTCTTCTCCTCCCTCCTAGAAGGACCGTCCCCTTCACCTTACCCCCGGCAAATTGCAGCGCCCATAATTGCCCTCTCCCTTGTTGATCATAGCCCTTTTCCCTTTCTCCCCTGTAATTCGCAACCTCCTTAGATTTTTCCTTAATCACTTGTCCATCTTCAAGTTACACTTCTTTATATCTTATATTGTACATTACAAAACATAAATTACACAGACACAACAGAAAGAATCATAGTATTCGGAGGCTAACGCCTGATCAAACCCCTTCAAGGCTTAACCGATTATATATTAAAGGGTGCATTGCATGATGAAACCCCCATTTTGTGCGACAGGGATGATACCTTGCTGTCAGTAAGGTGACTTAAACTCTACATTTTGGTGGAACCAATCTGAAGACTCAGCTGGGTGATGGTCAGCTGAGAAGTGTATTCTTTTCTGTGTATCAGTAGGGTGGAGCCTGCGAGCTTCGACGGGGTAGCTTCGGCGGGGTAACTATCGACGGGGTGATAGTCCGCGAGTACTTGAATACGGCGGGGTCCCACATCCGTTAATTACGTTATGTGACGGCTATACGGTGTCATTAAAAGGAGGACACGTGTAGGGGTATTTATGGTGCATCGGACAAAGATTCCTGGCGGCTAGGGTTTAGGGATTTGTGCCTATAAATACGATTGTTGTCTCATTGTCCGAGTGTGTTGAAATCGTAAAATTCGGTGCATAATAAAATATCTCTTTTACGCCGTGGTTTTTTACCTCTCCCACCGAGAGGTTTTCCACGTTAAATCTGTGTTCTTCTTGTTTCGTTTTTCTCCTTTGATTGTTTATGTTTGATTGCTTCGTTTCTCGTTTCTTGCATCGAAGTTATCTCCATCCGTTTTATAACAAGTGGTATCGGAGCGAGGTTCGGAGAAAACGATGCTGTACGATCAACTTCATCTTCACCAAGGCCTTCGACAAGGTGCTAGGATCTCGTGATAAAGTTGTAATCTTTAGCAAGGAAAGATGTCGGCGGTAAACGTAAAAATCGATAAATTTACGGGAAGGAACAGTTTTGGTCGTGGCAAATCAAGATGCGTGCACTTGTTGAAACGGCGGGGTTTGTGGAATCCTTTATCCGACAAACCAAATACAAGTGCGACAGATTATGCCGGTCTGGAAGAGAAAGCACATTCAACCATCATGTTGTGCTTATCGATGATGTTATCACGAGGTTGCTTTGAGGAAGACACCGCGGCCAAGTTATGGAAAAAGCTTGAAAGCTTGTATATGACCAAGTCACCGACCAACAAGCCGTTGTTGAAACGAGAGGTTGTTCGGTTTGAAGATGCATGAAGGAAGTCCACCGAGGGAACATCTCGGACAATTTGAACACAATATTGCTTGATTTAAGGAATATTGATGTTAAAATTGAAGATGAAGATGCAGCCCTAATCTGTTGGTGTCATTACCGGCATCATATGAAAACTTTGTGCGCTTTCATAGTTGGAAAGGATACGGTAGCTTTGGAGGATGTGAGGTCCGCCTTACATGCCGGGGAGCTTAGACACAAGGTCTTGGAACAGATAAATCGGTAGCCTTTGGGCTAGTAGCTAGCGACAATAGTGGAAAAGGATATGGACGAAAGAAAAAGAAGTCAATGTCCAAAGGTCCTAAGTCTACGATGTACGTAATTACGCGTAAGGAGCGGGGACATTGGAAGTCCAATTGTCCAAGGAAGAAGAAACGACGGGGAAGGCAATTCGGCACGGCGGCTTTGGCTACGAGCAATCGATGAGGATCCGGTTCTAGTTGCGGGGGATTCTACACACCATAATGATGTGTGGATACTTGATTCTGGAGCATCCTACCATATTTGTCCAAACGGGGAGTGGTTTTCTACTTATGAGCGGATAGATGGTGGTCAAATCTATATGGCCAACAAGCAAGGTTTGCAAAGTTGTGGGAATTGGCTCGGTAAAGTTAAGGACGAGAGGATGGTAAATTTTGTACACCGAAAGATGTAAGACATGTTCCACGATGACCAAGAATTTGGTATCTCTCGCCTCTTGGACGACAAGGGGTTCAATTTCAAGGGTGAAGGTGGACGGTTGAATGTCTTCAAAGATTCGGTTGTGGTCCTCAAAGGCATCAAGAGGGGAACCTTGTATATATTACAAGGATCTATCGTATACGCACCTTCTTCTTTGTTGCATCCTCGGCGGTTCACCGATCTCGACGGACTCGGTACCGTGGCACATGAGACTTGGTCACATGGGTGAAAGGGGTATGCGATTCTTTCTTCGACGGGTTTTCTTGGGGGATATAAGGTCAAGAATCTGGACTTTTGTGAACATTGTGTGTTTGGGAAGTTGCATAGAAGTAAATTCTCGGCGGGGTTGCACAATACAAAGGCAACACTTGATTATATCCATTCGGACTGCTTTGGGGTCCATCAAGAGTTGAGTCATTGGGTGGTCACGGATATTTTGTGTCATTCATAGATGACTATTCAAGGATGACTTGGGTGGTGATGATGAAGAACAAAAGTGATGCATTCGGTAACTTCAAGCGAAGAAGGCCCTAGTGGAGAATCGGTTAGGCAAGAAAATCAAGAAGCTTCGTACGGATAATGGTCCGGAATTCGCCGGATGGATTTTGATTCATTTTGTGCGGTGAGGGTATAGCCGGACATCATACTTGTAAGGAATACACCTCGACGAATGGTGTAGGCGAAAGGATGAATCAAACTCTACCGGAGAGGGCAAGATGTATGCTTTCTCAAGGGTTTATCAAGGAGATTTTGGGCGGTCGTTAAGACGGCTTGCTACTTAATCAACGGGAGTCCTCACACAGGAATCAATCTCAAGACACCATTTGAGATGTGGTCGGGCAAGCTGCCGACTACTCGGTTCTAAGGGTTTTTGGGAGTACGGCTTTACTATCATGTTAGTGAAGGGAAGTTAGAACCAAGAGCCAAGAAGGGAGTGTTTGTGGGGTATGGTGATGGAGTGAAAGGATATAGAATTTGGTCATCGGCGAGTCCGAGTAATCCTCGGCGGGGACGTTGTGTTTGATGAAAATTCTATGTTAAACTCATCGGTGGGGAGGTCTACGAGTCCGAAACCGATCTTTGAATCGATAGTGTTGAGAAACGGGTGGAGCTTCGGTGGAGTCTACGATATGCAACAATCGGTGGATCCAAATCAACACTATACGATCCGGATAATGAACCGAGATCGATCCAAGCCGGTCTGCCGAGACCTCGGCGGGCGTCATACAAACATTGATCGGCGAGTCTAGGCGCCGGCGGGCTAGAAGATCTAATGTTGGGATACCTCCAAGGAGATATGGTTATGATGATTTGGTGGATATGCACTCCAAGTTGCTTTGAAGAAGTAGAGGTTGCTTGAACCTACTACTTACGGGGAAGCGATGACATGTACGAAGCATCCCGGTGGCATGCTTTGCCATGGGAGATGAAATGGAGTCATTATTGAAGAATCGGACTTGGGAATTGGTCAAACGACCTTCTTGACAAGTTGGGAGTTGTGACTTGTAAATGGATCTTCAAGAAAAAGGAAGGAATAACAAAGGCAGAAGGGGTCAGGTATAAGGCACGTTTGGTTGCAAGAGGATTCAGTCAAAAGGAAGGGGTTGACTTTGATGAAATATTTTCACCAGTGGTCAGACACACTTCAATCAGGGTGTTACTAGCAATGGTGGCACAGCAGGATCTGGAACTTGAGCAATTGGATGTGAAAACTGCTTTTCTACATGGTGAGGTGGATAAGGAGATATACATGACACAGCCTGAGGGATTTCAAGTTCCTGGTAAAGAAAACTATGTTTGCAAGTTGAAGAAATCATTGTATGGTTTGAAGCAAGCTCCAAGGCAGTGGTATAAAAGGTTTGACAGTTTCATGCTTCAGCAGGGTTACAACAGAAGTCCTTATGACTGTTGTGTTTACTTCAGTCTGCTGAAAGATGGATCATATATCTATCTTGTCCTGTATGTGGATGACATGCTGATAGCT
Source organism: Gentiana straminea (assembly GCA_036785695.1). Taxonomy (NCBI): domain Eukaryota; kingdom Viridiplantae; phylum Streptophyta; class Magnoliopsida; order Gentianales; family Gentianaceae; genus Gentiana; species Gentiana straminea. The sequence continues at coordinate 1,442,873 of JAVUPR010000410.1, read as the reverse complement.
GCAGCAAGGAAGTCTGATGTTCAAAATCGAAGAACCTTCTTAGTGCTTGAATTTGAAATGAAGGATTTGGGTGCAGCCAAGAAAATCTTGGGGATGGAGATCTGGAGAGATAGGAGTCAGAAGAAGTTGTTTTTGTCTCAGCAGGGTTATGTGCAGAAGATATTGGCCAAGTTTGGGATGTCTGTTTGCAAAACCAATAGATACTCCTATGGCATCAAATGTTCATTTGTCCGTTTATGCTTCACGGTCGGTGAAGAGAAGGAGTATATGTCAAAAGTTCCCTATGCTAGTGCGGTTGGCGATCGATGTATGCCATGGTTTGCACTAGGCCGATCTGGCTCGGGCGGTCGGTGTTGTCGACGCGGTTTATGGCTCAACCTGGAAAGGAACACTGGAAAGCTGTTAAAAGGATATTCAGGTACCTGAGAGGTACAACTGATGTTGGTCTCATTTATGGAGGTGATACTGGTCTGGTCACAGGTTACTGTGATGCTGATTATGCAGGTGATGTTGATAGTAGAAAATCAATGACTGGGTATGTGTTTACATTGGGAAATGCAGTGGTCAGCTGGAAAGCTACTCTTCAGGCTACAGTAGCCTTATCAACTACTGAAGCAGAATATATGGCTCTTACTGAAGCAGCTAAGGAGGGTATCTGGTTGAAGGGGCTAGTCAGTGATTTGGGGTTGCATCGGGATCGGTGATATATATTGTGACAGATCTTAGTGCAATATGTTTAGCCAAGGATCGTGTTCATCATGAGAGAGAACCAAGCATATTGATGTCGGGTATCATTTCTTGAGGAATGAGAAGAGGGTTGTGGTGAAGAAGATTGGCACAAAGGAGAATCCTGATATGTTCACTAAACCGGTTCGACGAGTAAGTTCCGGCTTTGTCCGGACTTACCGAATATTCAAAGCTTATAATCTGTTTCGGAAACTTTACGAGGCGCGGATCGGTGGAGTGGATTTGTGGAGATAGGGCGGGTACAAGTACATCCGGCATTGACGAATGCATCCGGTACAAGTACATCCGGTTATGCAATCTGCTTTGACTCTAGTGAGAGTTGAAGTCAAGGTGGAGATTTGTCGGTAAGGTGACTTAAACTCTACATTTTGGTGGAACCAATCGAAGACTCACCGGGTGATGGTCGGTGAGAAGTGTATTCTTTTACGTGTATCGGTAGGGTGGAGCCTGCGAGCTTCGACAGGTAGCTTCAGCAGGGTAACTATCAGCAGGGTGATAGTCTGCTGAGTACTTGAATACAGCAGGGTCCCACATCTGTTAATTCTGTTATGTGACAGCTATACAGTGTCATTAAAAGGAGGACACGTGTATGGGTATTTATGGTGCATCAGACAAAGATTCCTGGCGGCTAGGGTTTAGGGATTTGTGCCTATAAATACAGTTGTTGTCTCATTGTCCGAGTGTGTTGAAATCTGTAAAATTCAGTGCATAATAAAATATCTCTTTTCTGCCCGTGGTTTTTTACCTCTCCCACTGAGAGGTTTTCCACGTTAAATCTGTGTTTTCTTGTTTCTGTTTTTCTCCTTTGATTGTTTATGTTTGATTGCTTCTGTTTCTGTTTCTTGCATCTGAAGTTATCTCCATCCGTTTTATAACACTTGCAAGGTACTCGTAGGCCATATTCGTGTCTCCGTCTCAATTATAATTTTCTTCTTCTCTTCTTTATTCTTTTCTATTGTTGTCAAGGCTATAATTCGTAGTCTGTTTTCCTAACACATACATCATACACAAACTTTTTTTTCTCAGATATACGTTTTATCATCTACCCCTCAACTAATTCCTTTTTCTATCACATTATAAAAGAAAAAAGCGTTGAACAAAGGATTTATATATATCCTTAAAGTAAGCAATAAAACATAGTTAACAAGTTCCTTAATAAAACTAAAACTTATTAAAAACAAAGATAGTATAACTGAAAATGGTACAAAGGATTCAAGGGCTCTGGGGTGATACATGAGATCGACATAAGCCTATAGTTAAAACAGGTGCTTTCTTTCTTAATTTTGCCTCTAATTAATCACTGGGATATTATGTATATTAAGTCTCATAGCAAATCGTCGTGGTGTCGTCCTCCAAAAGAAGGCCACAAAAGCACTTGTGAGACACATTCTTACAAATACTGTCATCTTGGCATATCACTATATACTCGATACCGTCGACCACGACGTTGCAAGAATGTGCGTTTAGCATTTTCCTTGAAATTAGAGCTCGGGATGCGTATGCGGCCATGACTCTACGTCTAGACACTGGTAACTTGCCGTTCATTCTTGCTTCAACTGGAAAAAAGAAACCAGTCAGATATCAAGACGGAGTCTGAAATTATATTCACATCCCAAATCTTGCATAATGAAAGAGCGAGGATACGGCATTGTACAAACATTTTACCTTTTTATTAATAAAATGTTTTGTTTATGTATATAGAGAGATAGAGATATTGCAATTTTGAGTTCTCCGGTGCCGGAGAAGTCAAAAAATGGGAGAAGAATCAATGTTAGCAGGAAAATGCTTCCAGGTTGCGATGACGTTGCAGGAAAATAGGGAAAATTTTATAAAATCAATCCTTTATCTTGACCTAAACAAGAGAATATGTTCTTACTTTTGTGTAAAACTAAGTTTAATACGAATTTCAAAATTCTCGTGTCAAAATCGATTTTTATTTTCTTTCTATTTTCCATTTTCAAAGACACCTCAACAAAATCAGATAAGTATTTTGACACGTCAGTGTTTTCCGGCGCAGGAGGACTAACGTACACTACCAAAAAAAAATAAAAAAATCATAGTTATAGAACTAAAATTAGAATCGAAGTATAAACAAGTAAAATACTAATTAGACCACATTATAGGACTAATTATAAAATTTAGCCCAATGATTCACGGTAAATAAAATGCTGATCAGAAGGGGTCACCGTTGACGGCAGTAGATTCCTCTGTATCCGTGCCTCTACCGCTTGTCACATTACCATCCGCTGAAAAAAAAGAAAAAAAAAAAACACACACACACACACACACACCCCATATGTCACACAAATTACAGCAGTGAAAGTATTCTAATAAGGGGAAATTTTTGGTCTTTTTTGTTTTACAGATTCAAATGAAGGATATATACTTAAAATAGTGAAATTAATCAAAAAGGAATAAAATGCACAGTGTGTGAGGCTAATGATATTATACCTATACCGGGAAGCAGCTCGGCATCATTTGCAGCAGAAGATCGAAGGGACAGCAGAAAAAGCATAATCAATGAAATGAAGAAAGGAAGATTAGCCATCTGCATCTGCTTTGTGAAGAAAATAGTTGTAATTTAAGTGGGTAATGAAAGTCTCTTTAAGATGACTGAACAATTAAACCTTTGGATACTTCTATATATATATATATATATATATATATATATATATATATATATAGGCATGAATTTAACATTTGGTTAGCCGTATTCTACTAATAATACCGAATTTGCAGGCTTTAGTAACTATTGATATTGATAGCATATATATTTATATATTGTATTAGATATTTTGTAATTGCCATAAGGGTATTTTGGTCTTTTTTACATTGATCACGAAAATTACGACTACACTAGAAGCGATTTTCGGGATTCACTTTGTCAAAATTCACCGTCGAAATTCACCCGGGATTCACTAGTTCACCGATAGCTCAATTCGGGATCAAAGTCGATCTGACAGAGACTTGTTCGATAAAAACGTAAACTTAGTTACAATTAACCTTAGATTATAAATGTTGGTGGTCTTTGACCAAATTTAACGGGGAGAAAAGTAAAAGAAGAATTACGAACTACGCTACAATTTAATCCTCGTAAGAGAAACTAGATCAAATCATGTCATTTAATTCTTCCGTAATTGTCGTATAATATTGATGCATACAATTTTATCATTAGCAAGAAACGAATAGATTACTGGTGTATTTCTCTAATTTGGTTACTATATCATGTTCGGTCTCTAGAATCCTATGCCTAACTAAAAGTCTACCGTGCTCGGGGTAGAACAAATTAATCAAACATTCATCGAATTTCAATGCATTTCGAAGAAATAACAATAAAATATTGTAAACCTCATTATGCAACTGATGACAGAAAAATGGTCACTCATTATCATGACATTTTAACCCCATTTCAAGTATCACTCTAAGCATTATTGTACCAATTCAAGCCATTATTTGCTTAGTTTCATTCAAATGTGTAGATAGTACTTATTATATAAAATATCATATTTTGATAGGTTTATACCAGTTATTGTAACCGGAGTTGTGTTTCGGGGTTATGCTTGGTATTTTGGAGATTTATTGCCGGATTATAGGTCGACCAAGATCCCAAGTGATGAAACGTGTTGAGCATTAACATGTCTTTTGAGGGCAATAAGAGTATTCCGGAGGCTTACTAGTTGAACGGGTAATTTTTGCTTTGTGATTCTACCCTAGCATATCTTCAATCTACATTTGACGCTCATAAGAGGCATTTCCTGGAGAAGACTTCTTCATAAAAGTTGTAAGTCGGGAAACGAGCTTCCAACACATCTTGAGTCACATCGATCGGAGATCTACAATTTGAATTATTGTCATTTTACTGAACTACTGTGAAGGCTGGCGGGCGCCAAACTTATAGTGGCCAATGCCGAACGTTGTCAGAGATATTTTGGACTCAAATGTCAGTTGGCGGGCGTCAGACTTATAGTTGTGTACGCCATATGTCGTGGAATACAGCTATTTCAACTCATAACTCCATTTTGGGAGGGTTTTACAATATCTCTCCAACACCAAACTACACCCGAACTCTCCAAGCTTGAAGACAACATCTTCCTAGGCTCTTAGAGCCATCTTAGCAATAGTTTTATCGATAAACACTTTTGTAATCTTCGAAGAATCAACATTAGAATATTTTAGGAGCTTTTCAGCGGGTAATTCTCATCTTTTGTGGTGCATCATTCCATTGGAGAAATCTTAAAATAAGGGCAATTTTCTCTTTGAAGTTATTGCTATCTTTTTTGATATTTCATTTATTGCTGTAATGGAGTTCATAGTTATGGAATTCCTAAGTGACATTGTGGATTACATAACCATGAGTGGCTACTTCTTTTATCTAGCCAAGATTATGTATTTGTGATAGTTTGTATCTCTATTAGTTTATTGGGAATGATTGTGCTTATTGTGGGAATCTTGTGTATGTTACCTCTCCTTATTTGATTTGATTTCATGACCTAGCACTTGCACACACATACATACACACACACATAGATGATATCGACCAAAGAGATATGGAGACCTATAGATAAAAACGACCTTAACCAGGATTCGGTTTCCTACGCGGGGGTTATAGCTTGTCTATGAAACCTTAGAGCTTGATCATGATGAATCATTAGGTTTAAAGTATCCTTAGACCAGAAGGAGAAATAGAGTAAATGCAAGCACTTGTATGAGGGGCAATTACTAGAATGGAGGTTAGCAATGTTAACATAACACTCGATCATTAATGGATGGTTGGTCGGTAATATTCATTCCCATGATACTATAAGAGATATTAATTGAGCATTGCATTGTCTTGGATAGGCATTTTATCATTTAATCAACTCCTTAACGTACTTTTAGTCTTTAGTTAGACTGAGAACCATAGCTTGATCTTTTGTACCTTACCTTATTGTCTTTTGTAAACTTGGGCCAAGGTAATATAGTCATTCGGTACTTAACCTCACATCTCCGTGGATACGCCCTTCACTCACCCTACTATACTACAATTGACTTGGTATACTTGCCGGAGATTTTGGGCACCTAGAAAATGACGATCAAACCACTGTGCTCGGGCAAGTAACCATGGTGATCTAACCTTAGTTATTTCAGTAATAATTTACGATTAACATGCAAAGAAGTGATCAAGTTCTAGACATGCATAAGTTAACGTCAGACAATAGAAGTAACCGGAGACAATTCGGATAGGGTAAAAAAAAATTCTGCCTTTTCCAAATATTGACTGCTGGGAAATCATCCAAACATAAGCCTTTTTACCGAGTCCGGGCGTTCTCAATTTACGAACCAATATAAAACTATGATTACGTTCGAATTAACATGCTACGATTCAATCTACTAGCAAATTAGCCTAGGTTGCTTGAATCAACGAAACAACTACGAATTTATTAAACATCAAGGAACTACTAGACATAATTACCTAGTAAAACGCTACCAGTTACTCTTAGCTAACACCTCTGTTGTGAATCGTAAACGCAAGAACGCAAGAACATAGAATTTACTTCTCAAACGATGAACAAGAACTCGAACTTTAATGATGGAATTATGCTAAATCAATGTTGTGGTTGACTATGGTACAAACTATGTCAAATCCTGCATAATTATAATACTCATGACCGACCTAATGCTGAAACGGACAAAATTGCCCTGTGTAAGTCGGTGTGTCCGGTTTCCCGGCCGTATCCCTCAGGAAACTGGACCAGTCCAACTTGTCTAGGCTCAGCAGCTCGTTATGGATCTCTTCATGGTTCAATCTTGGGCTATTCTACTCGTTCTGGCCCAAATTTGCTTCACTTCAAGTTCTTATATCCACGAACAACCTACACACGAAACTCGAAGTAAATACCATTTGAACAACCTACACAAGAATTTGCCTTTTATTGATTATAATACCATTTGAGCTCTTATTGGGGGGAGGGGGGGAGGGGAGGGGGGAGGGCGGGTGGGGAATTTGATGTATAAAATGAGTTTATTCACATCACACAATAGGCTATATCAACCTTCATCTTGTAACCTAAAGCCTAATTTTCCAATTCTTGACAATAAAGCAAGCATTCACCATCTTTTTCTCAATATAATGCTTGATTCATGAATGCTAACAAAAAAAAAGGCTTGCCCTATACTAGTTATAGAGTGAAAATAGACTTATCATTGCATGAAGCACCACATTGGACGGGCGATGCAAAGTATAGTTTTGGGTTAGTATGATTCTAGAAAAACTAGTTTCTTTGTCAACGCCGTTGTAGTCACGGAAACATGCATGTAAACTTCGTGTAGTTTCGTTTTTGAAAAACCTTTAAAAATAGGGAAACTTGAAGAAATATGCCCGAAAAGAAAAACATTGGAAAAATATGCCTGAAAAGTAAACATTTGAAAAATATGCCTGCTTCCGCCGCATGAGTGACGCATGAGTCGAGGCATATTTTTCTCAAACATTTACTTTTTGAGCATATTTCTTCTAGTTTCCCTTAAAAATATTATTAGTCGGAGGCGCATATATGTAATAGGGGGCAATGGAACCTCAGTAAAAAAATAATAAAACTCAACATTTTACTTATAGATTATTATTTTGGACTATGTGAAAAAAAATTAATCTGAATTTTTTTAAAGGACCCACTGAAAAAAAAATCTAGAGCCGCCACTTGTTATCAGTGAACCACCGAGGCGGCGACCAGAATTGCTAGCTCCGGCAGCAGTGAAATTTTTAACAATTTTGTTAATTCTTTTTGTATTATAAAAACCATGTTAACATTTTGACACCTAATTAATAGGGAATAATAATAATGTAATATCAGAACACGCAAATATCAAATTAAATTAGGTAAGTTTGATTGCCGATGAAGCATTACCATGGTGGTAAAAGATGAGGCTTTAGGACCAAGGATACCAACCGACCGAATCCATTCATGTTTAGATATGGCTCTAAAGATGAAAACAAATACAACTATTATTAAGACAACTAGATTCATGCAAAATTAGAAAAATATGGGTCCCATTGCCCCTGATCTTGCATTCGCCCAACTAATCACTTAACATGGTGACGAAGAAACGTAGATTTATTCCATCAAGTCCAGTTATTCCTTTCATGAAATCTCTATAGAGAATTGAACAAGTTGATTATAGCTATGTATATATATTTTTGCAAGTCATATCACATACTTTCTTGTTGTGAGTTAAGTCCCGGTACCGATGCGACCTTATTACTATGAGGAAGATATTGTTGCGGAAATAGGTTGCTTAAGTAATAAGTTGTGTCATAGAATACACATTATATTGAAGCATTAGCTTGGTTAGCAAAGTGGTTGGACCTCTACTATGAGGTCACGGGTTTGAATCCCTCTTGCATCAACAATATTTTTCTGGCGATTAGGACCATTTTTTAAAAGAAAAACAACTTAAAGGACCATTTTCCTCACCGGAGCAGGACTAAAATCCTTAGTAGTCCGAGTTACAGGACCATTTTTTTAATTTTGCCACTAGATTCAACAGTTAGTTAGGGAGCTGCAAGCTAGTGGCCTAGTTTTTAATCAAGAGAATATGTGCTTGTAAAGGTCATTGCATTTTCGGGTATTGACCAGGGTTCGAATCAACATCCCCGCCCCAATAAAAATCTTTCTCATCATCCCCCTCCCCCTTCAGTCCTAAAAAAGAAGAAGCAAATATTCCATTAGGCTAGAAAAGGGACAAAACCATGTTGTATTTATTTATGGGTGGGGTTTTTTTAATTATTAAATCTAGTGTTTGACTTGGACGCATAATAGTTTAAGTACAAAAGCATCATTTAGAGGTCATGATCCGGTTTTTTTCCTTATCTAGCTAGACGTCCTCTACGGTGCAAAGAATCATCCATCCGACTATATATTCCCCTCCTCTACGGTGCAAAGAATCACCCAGCACGGCTATATATTCCCCTCCTCCACGGTGCAAAGAATCACCCAGCCCGGCTATATATTCCTCTCATCTACGGTGCAAAGAATCATCCAGCTGGCTATAGATTCCCATCCTCTCTGGTGCAAAGAATCATCCAGCCGGCTATTCGTAGTTTGGAGATGGCTGGGTCATTTAATTCTATTGTCTTATCTTTCTTTCCCCTTTAGCTTCTATTCTTGATGGATGAAAGAAAAATACGTAGAAATTTATAAGGGGAAAACTATGATGGAATCTAATGACTAGGGCAGTCTCAAGGAAAAGTCATGGCTTGCCACACCAATAACAAACTCTTTTCCCTTATTTACAATCGCCCGGGTGATAATGCTCTGACACTTTGGGCATTAAGATTCGTAGGTTTTGTATAGGCAAGCTTTTTCTAGTTGACCCTATTTTCCCTTTGAGTCCCTTGTCCTACTTTGTCTTCATACATGGGGATGGTGATGGTAAATCAAGTATTGTCATGCAAAAGATACCAAGATGGAGGCCGGAGTTCAGTCCAAGAATACCGGGCGACAACCCTTCTTGACCTGATCCATGCTAAACTCTTTAGCATCATATCTATAAAGGTGAACTGTGATAACCAAGAAATATTTAAGATCTATCACCATAGACCCTTATTTCCAAAAAATAAGAACTGCCATTTTGAAGACCTTTTAGAACAAAGTTCTTGGACTATCAAACATTAATTGACAGTAACATGAGAATGCAAAATTTCAAGAAAGATATGTCATACATATTATGCTTTTATATATAAAATCACAATGCACCCACTATCCTTTTGTACACTTAATTAAGGCTCATCTTAGTTTTGATCTTGTCAGACTCATTTGATTATCGAAATAAAGAATCCATTGAGAGAGACTTGTTTGAGTCCATGAATAGATCTCTTAAGCTCACACATCATCTTGACGTCTTTAAACATCAAGCCTTCTACCTAATATCCTTATTAAATCTAGTGCTTGTTTTGGAAGCGTAATAGTTTAGTAGAAAATCATCATTTAGAGGTCATGATCGATCCGGTTTTTTCCTTATCTAGCAAACATCATTTCGGCTTCTATTGGAACACATGTTCTCTATGGTGCAAAGAATCATCCAGGTGGATATTCATAGTTTGGAGAAGTCTGGGTCATTTAATTATGTTGTCTTTTCTTTCTTTCCCCTCTAGCTTCTAGGGTCAGATGCACACCTTGAAGGGAGGGGGCCAATGCCGCCAGTGATACCCAAGATTTTTTTTAATGCTAAAACGATATTGTTTCGTTGTTGAAAAATGTAAAAATACTATAAGTGCCCCCGATGGATCGTCCGGCCATTTGATCAACGGATGATGGTGTGAGGATGCACAAGAGATAAAAAAAACAAAGCGGTCCATCATTTCAAAAATTAGTTTAGTGAAATCAAAAGAAATAGGCCATCTCTTGAGTCTGATCTCTTCAAAAAGCTTTCTTTAGATTTGCGTTCTAATATTGAGAACCCATTCACAGAGTAGGAAGTGAAACGTGCTGTTTGGAATTGTGGATCAATGCCCCAGGGCCGGATGGCTTCTCGTTCGGTTTCTATAAATCACAATGGAATCTTATTAAAGATGATCTTATGAGATGTGTCAAAGACTTTGAGCGTTCGGGAAGAATTGGTAAAGGGTGTAATAGCTCCTTCATTGTCCTTATACCTAAAAGACGCAACCCCACATCTTTTATAGATTATCGACCTATCAGTTTGGTTGGGAGTCTTTAAAAAATAATTTCAAAGCTGCTAGCGGAAAGGCTCAAGAAGATTATTCCTACTCTTATTGATCACTGTCAATCTGCCTTTATTAAAGGTAGACAAATTCTTGATGGTGTTTTGATCACAAATGAGGTAGTTGATTACCTCAAAAAAAACCAATGGTAATGCTTTTATCTTCAAAGCTGATTTCGAAAAAGCTTTTGACTCGGTCAATTGGGATTTCCTAGATTCAATTCTGGAACAAATGAACTTCGGTTTGACTTGGAGGAAATGGATATAAGGTTGCTTATCGCCAGCTTATGTATCTATTCTTATTAACGGTAGACCGACTACGGAGTTTAAGATGCAGAGAGGAATTCGCCTAGGCGATCCGCTAACCCTTTTTTTGTTTCTCTTGTTTGCTGAAGCCCTCAATGTGCTTATGAGGAAAGCCGTGTCGATTGACAGATTCAAAGGAGTCGATGTTAATTCTCAAGGAAAAAGTGTTAATCTCACCCACCTACAGTTTGCAGATGATACTATCTTCTTCAATTATTGGAATATAGAAAATATTTTAAATTTGGGAAGAATCCTTAAGTTTTTTGGTCTTATTTCTGGGTTAAAGATCAACATGAATAAAAGCAAGTTATACGGGTTGAATATTCAACATGCTGATATGACACTTGGTGCTTGTTCATTAGGCTGTAATGTTGTTGAGCTTCCGTTCTCATACTTGGGATTACATGTGGGAAAAAATATGAATCGCATCACTTCTTGGCAACCAGTGATCGATAGATTTAGAACAAAACTTGCAGGATGGAAGTGCAGACTGCTATCGATAAGTGGACGGGTTACTCTCTTAAATCGGTACTTCGTAGCCTACCCTTGTACTACTTTTCATTGTTTCATGCTCCTATTGCTGTGATCCACACCTTAGAAAAAAATTAGAGCACACTTTTTCTAGGGTGGGACAGGGGAAGAGCGTGAAATTTCATGGATCTCTTGGTCTAATATCCATAAACACAAATCTCAAGACGGGTTGGGGGTTGGGGACTGAAAATATTGCTTTGTTGGGAAAATGGTGGTGGAGGTTTAGTGAGAAGAATGGGTGTTTTTGGAGAGATTTTATTCGGTTGTTGTATGGAGAGGGGGGCGGATTTAGTCTTATCCCTAAGATGGGTAGGAAAGGTATGGTTTGGAGCAACATTATACAAAACTTAGATAGAATTGAGAAGAAATGAGTGAATCTCTCTTCATCTATAAGGTGGAGGGTGGGTGATGGAAATAATATAAAATTCTGGAGTGATGTTTGGGTAGGAGAAGAGACATTCAAGTGCCGTTTCCCGAGACTTTACAATCTCGCCCAAGAAAAAAATTATTTCATAAAAGACCGTAGAAAACTATGTGGTGATGTGTGGGAATGAGAGTGGGATTGGAGAAGAGGGATAAGAGGAAGGGAATTAGGTGAACTTGTAGATTTTTATGCCTCCCTCCCAGATCTTTTCCTTGATGCATGCCAACATGATTCTCCTTCTTATAGCCTGAATCCACGAGGTTCCTTTACAGTTGCTTTCTTGCAGAAAAAATTGCTCAAAGTTTAAGGCTCTTCTTTGGCAAATGATGCCCCTCCATGCTGTTGGAATAATTTGATACCGTCCAAGGTGAACATTCTTTATTGGAGGGCTACAAGATGTAGGCTTCCTACACTTTTGAACCTCTCGTTGAGAGGCATATATCTCAACAGTCTACTTTGTCCATCATGCCCGTCGGATACAGAAGGTGGAAATCACATTTTTCTACATCGCTTCTTTGCTCTTAACATTTGGGATAAATTTTCATCTTGGTGGCGGGATCAACACTCTCCACCTTCGGATTGAAGATCATTTCACCACTACATCACTCCTCGGCATATAAAGGAAAAGAACATGTCCAAGATATAGGACGCCACAAGGAAAATAACATGTTGGAGCCTTTGGAAAAGAAGGAACAATCTTATCTTTAATTCCAAAAACTGTGTTGGTGGAGGATTTATTCATTGAGATTCAAGCACTTAGCTTTTCGTGGATTAATACTAGATGCGAAAAGTTGACGCTGGATTGGAATTCATGGAAAGTGTGCCCTTTGGATGCTCACAATTAGCCGGACAATTCTTTGTCTTTTTTGTATTGTTGCTCCTGGTTCTTGTTTGGATATTGTTTAGGCTTGACACTTCGTAGTAGATTGGTTTATTTTTTTTAGACCATGTAACCTTGTTTTTTTTGTAGCATCTTGCTACCTTCAATAAAAATTATTATTGTTGTTCAAAAAAAAATATTTCAAGATCAGTGATTGAGGTAAAATTCACCCTTCAAAAACAATTTGTAAAGACTCGAAACTGTGGGTAAACTAACTCTTTAACCGGCAGTGTACCGGGTCGATTGCTAGAATAGCTACTAGAGTACGAGGTCGAACCCAAGGGAAAAGTGTTTGTGAGTACCAAAGCGAACGTGTTACTTAGTCTAAGTGATCAATGTTTTTAAAGTGCTTGTTTACTACAACGACACTAAAGTGATTCTTACTAACGAGTCTAAAGATAGAAAAGAAAGAAAGAAGATTAAACTACTAGGTTTTAAAGATAGATTAAGGGACATAGCCGAACCATGATCAAAATAGCTAGTTTCAACCCCGAGGATAGACAAAACCGGGAGTGTGCATTAAAACTAATGAACTCTTGCATTCAATTTCACGGGTGCAAACTCCTAATCCCGGTGCTTAGGTCTGAACAACTCTCTCCTAACACCTTATGCCCTGTTAACTACCCTTCCCTAAAGAAGATTCACTAACAAGACATGTTATGCACTAGAGCCGCTTAAACGTTAAAACGAGTACCTCAGTTTGGGCTCGGGCTTAACAACTAAGCCGAGTCTACGCCGTGATCTTAGAACCCATTTTCCCACATCCATCTATCTGAACAACTCTTTAGAGTGACGTGTGTGATTTTGACCTAGGTGATCAATCCAGCCCAAATCTGTTATAACAAGTTCTAAGACACGAAACATGCAAGATACAACAATAAAAAGCACTACCCACTCCCAATTTCATCACCCAAAAGGTGATTTCACTAAATTTCACATGATTCGACTATGAAAAGGGATTAGCTACTCATTATACTAGTTAAAACACATAAGGAACTGTAAATTAAAGACATAACAAGTAAAAGGAAGAAGAAATTTACCATTAATTTGCAGAAATTCGAGATTAGATCCAAAAAGTACAAAATGGAGAACTAATTAAAAGATGGTCTCTTAGTGTTTGGAATAGAAATCTAAGCTAAGAAACGGAAAGATTAAGCTAAAATAATGTTGATTCAAGCTAAGAGAAAGTATTCTAAGCTATTACAAAAATTGAGCTAAGAAATGGGTAGAGTTTTGCTAAGAGAATAATTGATATCTCAAGAAATAGTCTAAGGGGGTATTTATAGGTGAGGGAAAATCTGCAGGAATTTGGCTTCAAACGCACATTTGGAGGGCTGAGACTGGCGTTTAACATCTTCAAACGCACATTTGGCTTAGTGCAAACGTGCGTTTTGCTTCATTTCTGGGCAGGGACTTGACTGATCTTCATATGGAACGCACGTTTCGAAGGTTCAAACGCGCGTTTGGAGAACTTGGAACGCACGTTTGGGGTAGTTTCAAACGCGCGTTTGGATGGCTTGAACTCTGAATCAACTGATGACTTCTGAAACACGCTTTTGGGGGGTTCAAACGTGCGTTTGAACCCCTGTTGCCCCAAATCTTCAACTTTTCCTCCTTTGATCTCTTCTCTTGCCTCGGTTATGGTTTTTACCATAAATCATCGCCTTCCGGGTCCTCGAGACACTGATACCCTATATCATCATAAATGACCAACAACATCCAAGCAATTCCGGAGGGTAAAAGTGCTCGGGAATGGGGTTAGTATCAACAAAAAGGGGTAATAATCCATCAAAGTGACGGATTCACTCCCCGTGCCATGAGCTCACGATAACACCCCGAAAACGGTCTAAATCACCCAAAAATGTGCTGAAAATATGGTAAACGGGGATAAACAATGCACCGGAGTCACGTAATGTTGACTCCCATCAATCGGCCACTATATATCATACTCACAAGCCTTCCTCTTATACCCCTTTGATTACTTTCACTATTTTGAGCATCCCTTAGTTGGATATTTTCACTGCTGTAAATTTTTATTTTTTTCTCATTCACCATTATGTATTTTTAATAGTAGACTTGCTAGTTGGGGCTGGGGCGCCCGTGTTTTCCAATTTCGTATTAATTTGTTTTCAATGAATATTTGTGATCCGTTAATGGCACTCTTCACACCACACTAAAGGCATAATGTAAGTCAAATTCTCATACGTTAGCTGAGAATCATATATAATCAGTTCGATTGTATAATCTAAGATTTGTTCATTATATATCTAAGATGATATTACACTCCTTTGACCCGTTCCTAAAAGAATGAAGTTTTTTTTTTTTTTTCATTGTTCATTATATACGTCAATTTTTTTCGTCACAAATACTTCTGGTGATGAGAATCAGCACATTTTGCAACATATATCTTGGTCACCAAAAGATTGTTTTTTATTGTAGTGTTAGATAGCTTATAATCATGATTATAAGACGTTAATCAGTAACATTTGTTATGTTTATCAATTGAACTAAGACGTTAATCAGTAACACCTATTATCTTTTATTTATTGTAATATTTTTTATTGTAAAAAAGAAAACGTATATGATTCAATAGATAGGTCTCCTTCGATTACGAACAAGGGAAAGTAATAGAAATAGAGGAAAACGAACAAGGAAAAAGTTGTGGGAAAATTAAAATCAAACGTCCGTCTTGAGCAAGCCTATATAGCAATTAACAAGCAGCAGTTATAATTCCAACGGGGGACAAAAACTCTGATTCAGCCATAGAAAAGCTATAATATAAAGGGGATTTATTCTCATTCCCAAAAGAAAGGAAAAACGGAGGAAAATTGGTAAGAAAAAAAAATGAATTTATCAAATTATGGAGGGAGGAAGAAGCTAGTGACCTACAGCAGCATTAGCAGGGGAAAATCGCAAAAATAGTCATGTAAGTTGGCCTCCTCATTTTACCCCGTTGACAAAAATAGTCCTGTAACTTGGTTTTTTTTTTTTTTTTTTTTTTTTTCGTTTTTGCAATAGTAGTCCTCCATTGCCGGATTGTGCTGACTGGGCACCGGAGTAACAAAAAAACTGTGTTGAAACACAGACGAGAAACTTGTAGTTTAAGAAAGATAAAACAGATGCAATCTAATAGAAAAATAAGGCGAAAATTGATAAAACACAGAAACAAAGAGAACACGGTGATTTAATGTGGTATCCGGCGTTGTGCCGACTAATCCATGGGCAGAAAAGAAGATATTTTATTATGCACAGAAGTTACAAGAATTTTCACACTCTTGAAAAGCACACTCTTTGCATTGATTACAATATTGGTATTTATAGACACAAATCTCAAACCCTAACCGCCAAAGATCTTTGTCGGAATTGTCATAAATACCCCAGATGTGGACCCGAGCTCCAGCTGTTATCCACTAGACGAATTCAGCTCAAAACTGACTTTCCTAGAAACCCATCTTTCCAGAAAACTCACTTTTTCCTTGAATCCTGATTTATTTATAAATCTCTCCTTCTTGGCAAAAATCTAAAATGGATATACACTAAATGCCAAAAGAAAATATTAGTTGTTATATGTAAAATTAATTATTAATTAATAATAAAAATACCTAAAAAATCTAGACTAAAGAAAAACAAATCGATGCACCTCTACCCAATTTTTCCTTTTTTTTTAACCATGCAACAATGGGGAGAAGGTTTGTTCTCTTTGATTCGGACCTCCAGGGTTGAAAAAAAAATTTGAACAAACATGAATATGGATAAAATAATATGAAAAAAATGTGCTCTAGGAGTTTGTTTTTTTTTTTTAATTTTCAAAGGAGAGGCGCAACTATCAGGTGTACAACCCGAAAAATCTGATGGACATAAAAATCTAAAAAAGACATGACTCAATTTATTGAAAGGAAAAAAAAAATCATGAAGAGAAAATTGAATTCTTATTAGACTTTGGGCAATATTGGAAGCTGCAAAGTAGTTGTTTTTTTTTTTTATTGGACGACAACTATATGCAGGAAAGAAATGCAATATGCAGTAGACCATATATATATATATATATACATATGAGATCAACATATGCAATAGACCATATATATGAGATCGGATGTTTGGTGATGGTGAAAAAAAACATAAAGCGGAAGAGGAACGGGCAAGGGTTCGCCAATGTTAAGGCACTCGAACACCCGCCTCTGCCTCTGATACCTCTGCTACCATGAAGAAAATCAAAATACGTAACGGAAACGTGCAACCGAAAACTGTTGTATTTATTTTTTGATTGATCAAAATGTTTACGATGAATCTCCTATATAGAATATAAAAGATAAGAGATAAAACTAAAAAACATATTGACGACGTTGGACTAGCCTTCGCCACGTGTCATCTATATATTGGCCAATCATTAAATGAAGACATAACAACTATAACATTAAGGGCCAGGTGCCCCACTTCAGGCCTGAGGGCAGATCCTAACCCCAGGTGGGAGATCGGCCCCGCTCTCCCGACCACCATGGGTCGACTCGGTCGCAGTAGAGTTGTGCCAGTATAGTCTGGGCCAAGGCGGCCTGGGGGGATCGACGCAGGTCGGCCAAAACCTCCTTTATATGATAGTTAGCCCACGTGCTTATAAGATAATTATGGGAAGATCTTAAGGATCCTTTACCCATTAAGACTCTGATTTTTAATATGTCCATAATTATACCTAAAATCATAGGGATTTACATGTATTAATCCTTAGAGAAATAATATTAATATTAAATACAACTCCTTGCAGGAAGGATTGAGATGTGACATCCTCTATATAAACAACCCTAAGGAACTACGAATGACTTGATTCCTGGAACACAACAGGATATGTAGGCAACCTGAGAGAGACTCTCAAGCTCAGTCTAAAATCACCCCCAAAATCATCCTTGATTCAATCATCCCTAGATTAAATTGACCCGAAATTATACATGACAAAATCCAACATCGTCACATATTCTATCAAATTTTCAAAATATAAAACATTTATTTAAATCAAACATCTCTATCTCTTCTTTGATCTTTGACTCCATATTCATCTCATGTGACTTTTATCTCTAATACCCCCGCAAATCGGTGCCGGGGTTTGAGGCATCGTTTGTCGTGTCAATGAAAATGATGATACTCGACTTTTTGACATGAACGGCTTTTAGCTCTCGGTTTGGCCATATTTTTGTTGTTGTTGTTGTCGTCGAAAACTCTTTTCAATCTTCTGTGATGACAGCAAACGTGCTCTCTCATCCGCAAGGTCCAGACGGAAGAATTTGTTTTTCTTAATTGCATAGAGATACAATATATAGATGTCAAAAGAAAAAAAGATAGCTATATGCAAGATAAATTGTTTATTTATTGTTTAAGAAAAAAGAACTAAAACAAGAAGTAAATAACGTGACCCAAATTGATGACTTAAACGAAAAAAACAAATTTTTTTCGAGACAAAGGCAAATAAAAAATAAAAAAAAACTCTGCACAAGTGGGCATGTGAGATTATTTATTTAGGGGGAATGGGCCACAAGAAAAAAAAATTAATAAATGGGTCTGGAAGGACAAAAGTAACATTTTCATGATTATAAAGGACAAAAATCACAATTGTTACTTTAAAATAGTTACTTCACGTGTTAATGTTACTTTGTGTTTCACAATTATTCTTCATATTTACCCTATTCCACATTTGTTACTTCATATTTGTTACTTCATAATTGTTACTTTTGTCCTTATTAAATTACAATTTCCTTCTATCCCGATTTTTTGATAATTTTGTCCTTCTGGACAAAAATCTAATTTATTTATGCATACCAAAAAAAACATAATAATAATAATAATAAGAGATAAAGAGCCAAAAGTCTTTTTTTTGGCACAAAATAAATAAATAGGACACATATATTTTTTTAGTTGCAAAAAGGATAAACAATTTCAGACGGACAAAAATATCCTTTAGGAGACACGCGCGTAGCTTCATTGTATTGTTTGCATATATGATATATTTAATGTAGCTGTTTATATGTTTTTTTTTTCTTTTTTCAAACAACCGTAACTTTTGATTTACAACTCCGATCATCGAAATTTTTCCACCAAAATTCATGTTTTTTTTGCTTTTCAATTAGAGCCCAAATACGATACCCTTCTGACGTATATTTTGAAAGATGAAAAAATATTTGTATTAACCGGAGCGCTTTTTTTATAAACGACCGTAACTTTTGATTTAGAACACCGATCATCAAAATTGTTTCACCAAAGTTCATATTTTTTTTATCTTCATTTTGAGACCGCGTTTGATACCATTTCGACGTAGTATTTGAAAGCCAAATTTAATCGCAGTATTTACACTAACACAGTATCGTATCGATATCGATATCGGTATCGGTATCGCATATCGATGTAATTGCATATGAGGTAATCAGTATCATTTAAGGCTTAATTCAAGTGACTACTTCAAGGCAGACATACCTGGCTCATATAAGACTCATTTAATGTTTAATTCAAGGGACACAATATCATATCTGGCTCATATAATGCTCATATAATGCAAAAAAAAACCTTCAACAAAATGCTTCTTGCATATTTTCCTCACATTTGCAGTGAAGTAAAGCTCCAATCTTTGCATATCTCTCTTAAATTATCAGCAATAATTGGCAGAAATTAAGGCCCAAATAAACATAAAAAAATGGCAAACCATAATGGAAGAAAGAACAGTCCAAAAAAACAGCAACAATGGCAGAAGAATAAAGCTCCAATCTTTACATATTCCACTCAAATTAACACCAACAACAACGAATTCAACGAAAAAATAGGCCGAAAAGTAATACCCCAAACTTTGTATATACTGTAACAACCTTTTTACCTATATATCGATCGGTATTAGTATCGGTATCGGTATCGATAACGATAACGATAACGATATAACGATATCGGTATCAGTATCAGTAATAGTATTAGTATCAGGCTCAAAAGGACTCGCCTTTCGGTTTTTTGTTGCAAGGTCTATGTCCCCCAAGTCCTTGATATGAACTGAATGTCTTCTTACAGTTCAAGCACTCATATTTACTTCTTTTCGGAGCATGTTTCGATACTAATATTTGAAGAATCTCATAAATTACTCAAAAGGTTTATATAAATTGAAGGGCTTTCTCACCAAAGCCATGCATTCCTATGAAATGGCTAATGCCTTTTTTACCAACCCATGTTCAACATAAGAAGAAATTAATCATAACATCCCAAGGTTGTTAAAAAAATAAAAAAAAATCATAACATCCCTAGATTCAAGGTTTCTATCCGGCATTTCGTTGAACACCTTTTCAGTATCCAGAAAACTCTCGCTCTCACAATACATCCCGAAAAACGAATTCCAAAAAAATGCAGGTGTATCATTTAAATGGTTTCGTAATCTACCATGAATCAATTTCCCATCACACAAAGACTTAATATTTGCACATGCTTAATTGAAACAATTGTTCATAAGTGTAGCAATGAAATGAACACCTGCAGCAACAACAATCAATTTATGTACCCATTCATAGACATTACAGATTGCTCTATAGCACTTTTCAAGGAAACATGATATCTCTTGCTATTCTAAAGTCTAATCCAACCCACTAAATATCTGCCTCCAAAAGGTGATCCCGTGAGTAGTAACATCACAAGAACTAAAAAAACTCATTGTCAGAGTTAAGAACTAAAACACGACATTTATGGAATATATCAAGATGAACATAGAGTGAGTTTGAAGAATTTGTCTTCAAAATAGACCCAAATTAAACATTTTTAATAAACCAAATTCGTTCGACATCAATATAAAAAAGAAAAAAGAAACATGAACTTCATTAAAAAAAATTACAGTTTGAAAATGTAGTTTTCTAAACCATGAACTCATCTCTTCATTGCAAATCGTCTACCTGGATAAGTAGTGCCACTTTTTTGTTGCATTTCATAGATCTAATGTGCACGGACTCACTTATTTCTGGAGGACAGATCCTTTTACTAACCAACCTCCCTCCTGTTTTATAAGCTCCGGTGACTACTTCCGGCGACTCTCAGTCATGGCATTCCGGATTCGATCTTTTCAATTGATCGATGGATTCAACGGCGGAGGTGGATTTTGCTTTTAAGGGGTCGACGATTACAAGGCCGAGGCCGGAAACGTCGGAATCGGTGCTTCGAGGATCGGATTTGAGGGTGGTGATGCAGAGATCATAAATTCATAATTTGGTGTCATTTTACATGTGTTTATTAGTATTATTATAAACAGGGGTATGTTAGTCCGGTCAAATATTTTATGTCCTTAATGCAACTTTTATTTGGAGTGTGGATTAACACTTAATTAAGGGGGAAAAGTGGACTATAAGCTAATTTTTCCTAATAATAATAATAATAATAATAATAATAATAATAATAATAATAATAATAATAAACTGGACAAAAAGATATACTCGTAACAACTTTGGCTAAAACTTCTCTTGAGATAACAACTTTTATCTTCTTTGAACTCCATTCTATCTATGACATTATCTTCTAATAGGGACCTAGAGAATTATGAAATATTCCCGAATTAAAACTCTAACCATCATTGGATTTCCCATATTACCCTAATTAATAATAAACCAATATTATATGTACCAACATAATTATTAAGTAATTTAAGAGCCACAATAATTATCTTTTTACTAAATGATAATTCTTACAAGTTACAATGTGTTATGAAAAAACGAACCCGAGTGTCAACTCTTAAAGGAAGTAACACAAAATAACAACAGAACGAAAAAGACAAAACACAAAATTTAACGTTGTCTTCTTCAGGATTATTTGGCCCTTGTGGCTAGTTTGTGTCTGTTTCGTTTTCTTTTGTCCGATGTGTAGGGAATGTTTCTGCGTATCTTCTAGCTAGACATGATTTGTTTGTTACTTCCCGCACCTTGTGGGGCTCCTCGCATCCGGGTGATGTCCTAGCCGCTTGTTTGGCGGATAATGTTTAATAAAATATTTGTTTCCTAAAATTAAAAATAAAATTTTATATATATATATATATATATATATATATATATATATATATATATTTTTTTCAGTCATTTCACATAAAGGTGTGAATCTAAATATATTTTATTATTTATATTTGATATACTTTTTTTTTCATTCAGTTGATGCAAGTGAGGAGGACAACAAATTACTACAGGCAAACCATAGAGGCACTGTTGCAGGTCAATCTCCAAGAAATTTTGCTTGAGGAAACTACGGCTGCCGCAGGACCCTGCGATGGAGATTATTTGGATTGCGATACTGAGAATGGGGACAAGGATTGTCCACCAAGCTGCGGTTGTGGCGTTGAAATTGTTGACGTCGTATACTAAAATTATTTGGATTGCACTGCATTCATACGAAAGAATGCAGCTTACCAAAGGAAATGTTACTGCCACAACAATTATAACATAACGAGTATAGAATGTAATACACTTTTGTATTATTGATTATGGTGAATAAAATGGTCACAACACACATTTACACCATTAATCTTCATAATAGGAATCAATAGGTCTCATATAATGATCAATGGTACAAAAATGTGTTGTGGTACTTTGTTGTAACACTATCACTTCTCAAAGAAAATGCTACTTTCATAACAGTTGTATCACAACAAGTTCACAACGCACTTTTTACATTAGTGATATGCTGGACCTAGCTACATCATGATTAATGATGCAAAAAAGTGTTGTATTACTCGGTGTGCCACAACCGTTGTGGTAGTAGCATCACTTGGTAAGGTAATAATAGAGGGGGGGTGCTAGTTCCACAAGACAAAAGTTATAGTACAACGACCACAACACACTTATACGTTATTAAACATGGTGAGACCTATATCAAATTAATGTCTTACATAATGGTGTAAAATTACGTTGTCATCGTCTGTTATATCACATTGTTGTGGAACTAAGACAAATCCTAAGGAAAAAGAAAAAAAAGACTTTGTCATAGCTTACATTTGGGAAATGCTAGTGTCGTAACAATTTTATCGCAACAAGTATATGTTAAGTTTGTGGGACTTATAAAAATCCCACATCGACTATTTGTTTTATATATACTTATACTTATACGTACTATATACTAAAAATGTGAATGTGTTTTCCCTTAATTTAAATAATAATCAATTAGTTTTAAATAATAAAAATATGAAAATCAATTAATTACAAGTAGAAAATCGAAATTAAAAATGACCGTTTTTACACTTATTTAGGCAAATAGGAAAATACGTAAAAGATGAATGGTATTAAAGACAATAACCGTGTATACATTCAACTTCAGGTTTTAAGCCTCCTCGCTTTGCATTCGAGTATATATATTGACACTCATGTTCCATTAGATTTAACAATTTTCAGGCAAGGAAGGATTTTGTAACGGCTAGTTCCCGACAACTATGTATTATTTGGAAAACAAATTTCTCAGCCATGCTTCATGACAAAAACCCCGAGCAACCATGAACCAATATATATACTTTGATCACTACGGAGGATTCCGCTACCCAAGTTGCCAGGGTTGTTAATTGAGGAACCATCCGAGTTAAACTTAAAGTAATTTGTAGGAAGGGGTATCCATTTAATGCTTCAAGACGTCGAGATGCAAAAGAATATCATCTTTATTGTCCATACGACATATGGATTTTTTATAGAAGACCATGGATATATATCCAAAAACAACATAACAAGTTTTTTCGTATGATATGTAAAAAAAGATTAAAACTTTTAAGGAAAATGATATTATATTTGAAAATTGGTAGTACAAAGGATTCAAAGGGTTCAAGAATATCATCTTTATTGTCCATACGACAAAGGATTTTTTTTTTAGAATCTAGCATTTAATGATTTTCTACCAAAAAAAATTCCGCCAATCAATGCATTTAAAGCCCCATTCACCATTATAACCGTAAATCAATTCTTCATAATTTATGCATAAATTATCAATACATATTTTTGACTTTAATTTAAAACAAATTAATCATTTTATCTACAATTTTGATGCAAAATTACTCCACGTTACTCGATACATATCAGTGTTACTATATTTTTTTTTGTTGTAACTATATATTTATTTTATCGGTTGTTACTACTATTTTTTCAATATTACTGCATTTTTTGGCTATAACTATATCTATTTTATTGTTTGTTCCTACTTGTTTTTCGAGCATTACTACATCTTTTTTGTTGTAAGTTTATTTTATTAGTCGTAACTACTTCTTTTTATATATTACTGCATTTTTTTTATTGTAACTATATTTTATTGATTGTTAGTTTGATACTATTTCTTTATATATTATTGTGTAACTACATTTTTTTATTATAACTATATATGTTGATTGTTACTATTTTTTTTTTATGTTACTACATCTTTTTACCTGTGATTACATTTTTTTTCCTTTCAAATTGAAGTAAAATTCCACACCTTTATAAGTGGTAAGTTGCCAGCATGCTATTCTTATTTTAATTGTTTCCCCCCCCTCATTTTACGTTGTCAAAGACTATTAACGACTGGAACTGAAATTATGACTGAATTTTCGTTATTTTCTGTTTTTTCTTGGGAAAGATTTTCTGTTTTTCAAAAGTTCAATAAATGAAATTCCATTCCCTGTACTCCGCATTTTATGGAAACATGATCTTTGAGATTACACGGCAGTTACTCCAAGTTCAAAAAAACAACAACAAGGGTATTTCAGTCCATCTATTATTAATTTGTCATTTTTAATCATCAAAAATAAAAAATGTCCTTGCTGTTATGAAATAATATCATTGATGGATTATCTATTATTCTGATTGATTTAAGTAGATTTGTGATTAATTCAGATTATTGTGTTCACATTGTAATCTCTACTATAAATACCCCTTATATCATTGGAATAATACACAAGCAATTTTCCTTTCTTCTATAATTGTATTTCCTCTTGTTCTTCCTCCATTATCTTCTTAGTTTTATAACACGTTATCGCACGAGTCTCTAACCACGTCTCAAATCATCAAAATTGTTTTGATGAAGTTTGGCAACCTTCGCAAAAACAAAAAAAAAAAAAGACCTACAAGAATCACCATTCATAGATTGCTGTAAGACTCAAGTCGATCAATTAATATATTTTATATCTACACATCTCGATACGGGTAAACATTAAGGTAAAAATTTGATTTATTTAAATTATTTATCGTGATCAATTCTATTATTTTATAGATATATGTAATATTGATGCTAGTGGTATTGACATCATCAAATCATTATGGATCAAGTCAATACCACGTAAGCAAAAGATATGAGTAATACTTTCATCGGTGATATGAAGCGCTTGATGGCTATATTCCTTAGACAAAAGAGTTTGTCTTTTGTGCAAATTGAAAAATGAGGTATGATCACATGAAGTTGATCAATGTTTGAAACGAAAGCATATAATGGATCGTAAATCCATATGAAAATAGAAAGCTCGTAAAAGTGAATATAAAATTCACATAAATGGGCATGTCAAAAACCGATGAAAGTGAATATTAAATTCACATAGATGAATTTCAGACGTGCCAAAAAAAAAAAAAATAAAAATAAAAATAAAAAATTGGTGAAGGTGAATTTGAAATTCACAGAGAAAAAAGTACAAACATGTCATTCATATAAATAAAAATTAGGACCCGATGTCCATAGAGAAAGACATGTTCCACGAGTGATCGAAATTCCAGAGATAAGAAATCTACTGAATATATCATGGGATTTCATGATCACAGTTGAGAAAATAATTAAATCATTTTCATCATGATGATATGCTATCGAAGCAAACGAATATCAATCAAAGTAATTTATGATGTATATGAAATTGATTATGATTTCGTATCATGAATGAAAAATAATAATCCACTGGATGTGGAATTATGAAAATAAATAATGAGTTCCGACCAAATTATAAGAGTTCATACTTTATAAAGAACGTGACTCAATTTATAAATATTTGAAATATTTGGTTATGGTCGTGGAGGAGGACATTATTGATACGGTCTAACAAAATTGTTTTATATGATTAAAACAATAATCATGACAAGAAACAAAGTAATCTTTTAGAAGATTACGCCACATGTCGGAGTTAGTGGCGATTTACAGAAATTGTTTATACGATGCATTTAAACTTAAGCATCGTTTATTAATAAATAAATTGTTTCTTGTCTTGGGTTTATTTTGATACGGCTAAAGTATTTTGTGATATATATAGTAGCTTTGGAATTTTTTTTATCGATTGTGTATAATTGATACGTGTGACTAGTTTTCTTCAAAAAGAAAAAGGAAAATAATTGTATCATCATGTATTTTTGGTAAGTAAATCTTGTTATTTGACCACAATAATAATATATGATTCTCAATCGCCGGATTAATCAACATGTATATTACTTTTGCAATCATATTCATATTAATTAAAGTCATTTTAAATAGTTAAAATTAAATAGATTATATTTTACATGATTGTGTACGTAGTTGTGTTAATCACTTACATGGTGCGCATATATGATCTTTATATTGATACGACGTGAGAATGTTTTATACGTCGCTTTATAATTTATCAATATATTTTTCACTATAAAGTTGATATGATATGAACACATGATATTTCCATATCATTTAGTTAATTGGATTGATATTAAACATAACTTTACAATATTTGCATGATCATTGCGGTAATTAATGCATTCGTTGTATTTTTGGCAACTACGTTTGCAATAATTTCAATAAACAAAATCATATTTGTTAATTTAATGAAAAGATTTTATTGACAATAAAAATAGTGATCATCATTAATGTGATTATCTATACACATGTTTATTACAACGAAAAATATTCAACCTGCGGTTTTTTTTTAAAAATGAATACCATGTATATAGGTCTTTGATTGTAAGGCGCATTCGCTCTATATTGTTATTATATTCAAAATTTGTTGTCTAGTTGTGATAAGAATGAATATGACAACATATTATAGTGCTTTATTGGTGAGTGAAATTATTCATAATGATTGATTCATGAATTGTAATACTTTGGATAATTGTCACTCGGATCCACTAGCATTTACAATATCAATTTAATTTGCTTGAATTGATACATAATGTAATTTTCTATTTAAAATAATTAATCATTGTAATTCATTTATATTATGTGACAATTGTTATATTTTGAAAAATTAATTGCTCATTTCGTTCTAAGGAAGAAATGGAGTCGGAGCATGAGAGCAATTAAATTGCCTCATCGATAGTGCGACACGCACATTATATTGAGAAACAAGTTCTCAAAAGTATTAATGAGAGATGCATATGGTAATGCAACATGCAAGTGCTATATTGAAACAAAATTGTTTGAAATAAAGCACTATGCTCTCTCAAGTCTCGATTTTTTTGAGTAATATGGGTGTTATATCGAGATCGAAATATTTGCTTTATATACTATTTCCCGATGAAATGTGTATAAATAATGTGTTTGAAAATAATGAGATATGTCCATTCCACGAAGAGAATGTGACCGATACTACATGCATCATTTAAAACAATGATATATGTATCATATTACATGTGATGCATCACAATCATTCTGAAATGAATGCGACAAAATTAAGTATTTAAGATGCATATAGTGATTCGAATATTGTGGTTATAAACATTCTTTATGTGAGAATCCACTAGAATTGGGATGGTGATTCAAGAAAATTGGTATAACTCGATACATTGTATTCATAATTGTGAGAACGGATATAATATCTCTATATGAGACAAAATTTCTCCACAAATCGAAAAAGATAAAAGAAGTTTGTTGATACCCGCATAAGAGGATCTCACATTAAAATGTTGAATCCGTCACGGGTTATTTCAAATTTTTGACATATCAATTATGAGAAAATGTTGTCCGAGAATGAGGGGAGGAAAACCCAATATGAATTATATCTCGTGACAAACTTCGACATAAATGAACTATGAGTTCACATATCATTCATTGATATCAAACCCATGAAGGGTAGATTTTATGCACATTTTGCATATATCAAATATTTTCCGAGAAAGAGGGAGAAACGAACCAAAAGTTCGTTGTCTCATTCTAGTGATTTCTCTAAATATAACGTGAATTTTTTCGAACGATTCTTGAAGAATCTAAAATCACATAGTGATATAGTAAATCGCATGAAGCGAATAAAAGAGCATCAATGTATAGCTCGGTGCTACATGTTCGATGAAGATCGATTCTCGGCATTAGGGGGAGATAAAGAAAATCTCATGTTAGAATAAAAGAATGCCGAGAAATTTTAACAAGATAAACGATCTTCCACGCATCAGTTTAACTGAACTGCGAAAATAATCTTACTTGTAGTATTTAACAAGTAATATGCCAGATGCCTATATTGAAATTAAATGAGTGATTATTTATAAATGCACCAACAGTATGATTAAAGATATTTCTCTACGCCAGAAGCGTAGAAGACCGATCGGTGTTAAAGATAAAAAATCCGCGGAAGAATGATCAATTTATTATTGATATTCGATCACTCATGAAATCTCTTAAAGAGATTCGTCTTGTAGACGAAAACCCCAAAACAAAAAATTGCACGTGCGACGTGATGATTAAATATTGGGGTTGCGGAACAACCAATCCATACATTGATAAGGAATTGGTTTATGCTAATATCAAATTAGCAATGAATTTTATGGGAGAAATTTATAATAAAATATAATAGTCGTCGACGACATATTTGCCTCTTTAATTGTTATTATTATATCCGGATCCAAAGACGAAGTCATCGCGAGTGTCATAAACACTCGGACTAGGTAAAAATGAAATAAGCAATTGAGGTTGAGTTTGAATTGAAAATATTTGTTTGTTAATGATCAAATATATTCTCCCATTATAGATAATATAATGTTCCGCTAACTAATATATCGCGTAACTTTATGTCATGACGGTATATTTATGGGTCGTTGGACATTAATATTGATATGAAAATCCTTGGTGGATTTCAAAAATAAATTAATATGACAATCGCAACATGCAAATGGTTAAGGTCATTAACATTCATGTTGATGTAGTATGACCAGTTGAGAAGATTTCTATTGAGAAAGGAATATATGTAAGTAATGCATTGTTAATGTCATAAATTTAAAGGAATTACGATGCATGATAGTGAAAATATATGCATGCAAATTTCGATTATATTACTTCCCCCATTATTTAGGCGATTACGGTGTTAATTGTGTTGCATGTGTTGCACAAGTGAGTAGTGGGAATGACACTTATTAGCCCCTACATTTGACTATCCAATAAACTCTAAAAGAGAGTGATATGCAAAAGTACGCTCTAGTGACAATCTCATAGATTTGTTCACTAAGATTATTCCTACATCGGTTTTGGATAATAAGTGTTTATAATAATGGAATGCGTACATTTGAAAGATAGTTGTCGTCAGGAAGAGCGACAACTTCAAAACTTTTGTGTGGATTTGGTCTTAAAACCAATGATTGTACTCTTTTTTTCCCTTTAACCAAGTTTTTCCCAAAGGGTTTTCTTAGTTAAAGGTTTTTAATGAGGCGATCGGTGCAACACATAGAAACGCATATGTCATGAACTATTTACCTTGTCTAGTTTTTTTCCCACTTTGGGTTTTTCTAACAAAGTTAATAGTACATGACATATACGTTATGCAACTACGATCGAGACAATCAATTCTACCATTTATTCATTGAGACATTGTCTAGATGAGAATGAAAATCATTTAACTTGCACTATATGAAGACAATGCATCTTGCATATCTCAATTGAATTGGGCTATATTAATGGGGATAGAACAAAACATATTTCACCCAAGTTCTTCTTTACTCATGATTTGCAAAAGAATGAGGAGATTGATGTGCAACGAGATCCGGTCAACCGATAATTATTTATCAAGACATTGTCGACTGCAACATTTGAAAGACCAGTGA
Organism: Gentiana straminea; assembly: GCA_036785695.1. Taxonomy (NCBI): domain Eukaryota; kingdom Viridiplantae; phylum Streptophyta; class Magnoliopsida; order Gentianales; family Gentianaceae; genus Gentiana; species Gentiana straminea. Next base: position 1,413,328 of record JAVUPR010000410.1, on the reverse strand, counting down.
AGAGCATTGGGAAGCAGCAATTGAAATATCTAAATTGACGCTTGGTTTAGGGGGAGTAAATCAAACAGATAAATATGTACTCTTTTTCCTTAACTAAGATTTTTTTTCCCACTGGGGTTTTCTCTTAGTAAGGTTTTAATGAGGCATATCATATCGTTGTATGTTTAAATAATAGATATCCAAGGGGGAGTGTTATGAAATAATATCATTGATGGATTATCTATTATTCTGATTGATTTAAGTAGATTTGTGATTAATTCAGATTATTGTGTTCACATTGTAATCTCTACTATAAATACCCCTTATATCATTGGAATAATACACAAGCAATTTTCCTTTCTTCTATAATTGTATTTCCTCTTGTTCTTCCTCCATTATCTTCTTAGTTTTATAACACTTGCATCCTTATTTGTGAATTTTTTTTGTACTTCTGGCCCCTTATCCCTAAAAAATAGCCTCTAAACAAAAATCAAACGCTTCCCGATTATCCCAATCTTCATCGGTGTTGAAACGAAAAATGTTTAAAAGTTTTAGAGGCAATTTTGAGTCCTCTAGTGCCTTTGGGGATCGATTGTGGCGTGAAAAATCCTCCACACATGGCGTCGACAATGCAAAAAATCGAGAAAAAATTGCAAAACTAGCTAGTCCTAAGCCTGTGTCTAAGCCGTGAAGATTGAAGGAGTAACAAAGAAGCCTCCAAGTCATCTCCAACAACCGAAAATTATCTGTCAAATCCGGAGTTCTTCAATAGTGTATGTCGGTCTTTTTGTCCTATAAATTGACCTAATCAACGGAATATGTCGATTTTTTTCGTCCAAGCCAAAGAATGAGTGTTGCAATTTTTGCGTCAAAATCTATTTTCCCCAATTTCAAAGACACGCGAACATAATCCCCCTCTATAATTTTGCCACGTCAGTATCCTCCGGCACATGCAAAACACTAAAATTGAAAAAAAAAACAAAAAAAAAAAAAAAAAAACAAAAAAAGACACACTAGGTAACAACGCTAACATTGCAACCGAAGCAAAAAAAACATGAATAAAACACTAAGAATGTCACACATCCTAGTACTATTCTAGCCCAAGCATTCTTAACTTCGGAATGGAATCCGGTGCATTGATGCTGGTATGATTGCCCCCTATTAATATTGAAGGATTTAAAAAAAAAAACAAAAAAAATGAAGAAGCTAAGAAGGTCAAGTTATACAACTAATTTCGTAATTTAGACATATATTGTACCTGTTCCGGGAAGCAGCTCCGACTCCATTGCAGCGGAAAAGCAAATCAGAGACAGCAGAAAAAGCACAATGAATGAAATGAAGAAACGAAGATTAGTCATCTGCAGTTGGTATGTGAAGAAAATATAAACTAGTTTAATTGGTCGGGTAATTGAAAGCTCTAGCTTTAAAATGACTTACCAATTAAACCTCGGGATACTTTGATATATATATATATATATATATATATATATATATATATATATATATATATATATATATATATATATATATATATAGTGAATTTAACGTTTGGTTCACGGTATCGTCTCCAAATTTGTAAGAATATTAACGTCAAATCAGAACACGTAAATATACAATTAAATTAGATAATTTTTGTTTCATTCCAAGGATACCAATTGATGGAATCCATTTAAGTTCAGATATGGCATCAAAGAAGAAAACAATTATAAATATTTGAAAACAATTATAATTATAAACAGTTAGCTAGAGAATAAAACTATCTTGTATTTATTTACGGAGTGGTGGAAACATTCTTGTGTTTTGGGTCCACAAGTGTCTATAGATGTAGGGAGGTTTTTAAACATTTCGGGTTTCTTTTTTTAAATCTTGCGCTTGTTTTGGATGCTTAATAGTTTAAGTACCAAAGCATCATTTAATTCTATTGTCTTTCTATGGAAGGAAAAGTGACGCAATTGTCCCGGATATCAAGTCTTTATCTGGAAAATAACGTCCGACACGTATATAAATAAAATTTAATCTAATTATATACGTAAACCTTACGTAGATGAACATCATAGTACAAGGCGGAAGACGAAAAATGACAGACTTGGGTAACTAAAACATCTAATAAACGTTCGAAAGCAACACAAACTGCATCTAATACATCATCAAGAGACTTATTATAACAATCAAATACAAATAATCCATTATAACTCGAAACCACAAACTAATACCACTAATCTTTCATTATTACAAGATAAAAGAGTCTATGCCCAAAGTTACAACGGAAATAAGAACAATAGACTTCATCTGCATCATCTCCAGGTCACTCCTCAGTGGGCTCGAAAACAACCTATAAATACACCACCTTCTCGTGATGGGGACATTAACGAAAGGGGGCAAGTACATGCGTACTTAATTAGTTAGGGGTAGAAGAAACGGTTACAATAAATAACGGTGCATATATATATATATATATATATATATATATATATATATATATATATATATATATATATATATATATATATAGAGAGAGAGAGAGAGAGAGAGAGAGATAGATAGATAGATAGATAGCATGAATACTTTCTACAATCACCACCGCATAAGTTGTCATTGAGATCACAATCACCCTCTACTAGATCACATAGTACTTCATTGCATAAGTAAGTTTGATACATCAATATCAAAGGACACTGCGCATGGTGAAGAATGCACCACGCCATGGTAAGTACCTCTCTAGGAGCACAGACGTAAGTCTCCGTGTGGGAGTTACACAAGTCCCTTGACACACAGCCTCAAGTGGAGGTGTAATAGTCCTCATGATTCGAAATGTAAACGTGCCTTACCAATGATAAAGATGTTTTAGCTTTTAGACACAACACATATGTAATTTACGAGTTTAATCTAATGATCGCGTGCAAAGCACTTACTAGCAATAGAACTAAGTCTATCGTAGTAGAGTACTGGTGAGTCAAGATCGATCCCATAGAGACTCATAAGAACGCAGATTATCGAAATTGATATTGTCATGACAACGGTCTACGACCAACTATAATATAGACAGAAGTAAGGTTGGTGCCAACAAACAAACTAGATTATGCAAGTTCAAACGGAGCAAACAAGAGTTTCTAAGGTATTAGTCTAATTATGAGTTATTAGTTATTCCCCCTATGACATGCATTAGTCATCCCCGTTGGTAAATTTTAATTCATTGACAGCTACGGGTGCAACTCCTGACCATATCTACTTCCATTGTAAGGACATCAGACAATCTATACGCAACTAACCTTCTTTGTTGGTTGTATTAGTTCATACGCAATAAGTTCTAGAGTTGCCGGCTCAAGACTGAAGACCTCCCTAGACAGCTATCGACTATGACTAACATGTTCTTAAGGATCCATCAAGACAATGTCCAAATTAACACTTCACTAACAGTCCTTCATGCTAATTTACGATGATATGCAAATAGTTGATCAGGCTACTAACATGTAAATTAAATATGTCGATCAACGTAGCTGGCGCCGATTATCATGAACTAGTAATTTACTAAGTATTCAGATCTAACGTTATAGACCGTCGCAGATCTGAAGAACGCAATCACTACTTCATGATTTCTTCACCAACGAATCAGATCTATCCATACATGGGGTAAAAATAAGTAACTACTACATAATTAAACTAAATAAACAATTAAAACATACTAGTCAAATAGAACAACGACAGATCTACATCTTGGAAAAGACAGAAAATCACACCCTCGAAGATGAGTGTAAATCTCCCTCAGATCTCTTCCTAGGCGGCGAATTCGTCGTCTCCGCGACTAGAACTCATAAAATAAAATAAAGCACAAAGAACTTTTATTGCATAATACTTGTAAGTTTTGAGGTACAATGAACTCAAAAGTGGACACACTAAATTCTGAGGCGATTCCTCTTATTTATTTCTAAATAAACCGACTTAGAAACACCTAGAACTACTCCTCGTCCAAGAAAACGTGTTTAGGAAGATTCTGGAGTCTTGGTAACCCGGCAGTACCTCCCGGTTAATCGGGGGTATTTTCGTCCTTTTCTTTCTGCCGACTTAGCTTTGAAGGTTCTGGGATACCCTAGGCCCAATCCTTTCGTTCAGTCCACTCTAGAATTGTCCAGCCCAATATCTCGTATCCTGAAAATAATCAAGGGCATGAAATAATATCGAATAATGGAAAATAAACGTTAAATGCAAAATACTCGACTCATGAACCCGACATATGATATTCACCCAAATGGTTCATAATTATAGGTCGAAACAACTATTTTTAGCTCATAATGGATAGAATATTGATGCCATATGATAGACTATTTAAAGCGTCATCATCTAACCACCTGATTCATCACATAAAAGGCTTCCTAAGGACTTTTAGTCCCAGACAACTAATTACACTACCTAGCACATTGTAAAAGGATTGTTGACTGTTAAGTCAATGTCCCACAAGGCCTAAACAATGACTTCCGGTGCTCCCACATTCACCCCGCAGAGGGTCTCAGTTGTGGTGCTGAGCCAAGGCTACTAGAAGTCGAATTTAGACATTGCCATATTACAATTAATGTCCCGAGGGAACACACAAATCATATATGCATTGAATACAAAAGAATTGAGAAATAATTCAAAACTGCTCAAGGACCACGTCTATAATCAGAGGCCCACACCTCTGGTCTCTAAAAAATTCTGTTTGGAAAACAGCTGTTGCAGGTGGGCACCTACAGCTAGTGGCCCACACATTTGGCAGTTTTCCTGCTACAGGACCGCATCTGTAAATATAGGCCCGTACCTCTGTCAGCTGGAAAATGTCTTTCTGAATACAGAAGCTGCAGATGTGAACCTCCTGCTAGAGGCTTACACTTCTGGCAATTTTCTGCAAAATTGCAATTTCGAAACCTACTCATTTTCAACCCTTTTATGCGAACTTTCACCACCAAAGAACACCAAAACATCCTCAAACCTGTAAATAAGGACCACCACCATGGAAATACCAAAATTTAAATAAGAACATGAAATTAAAACCGATTTAGAACACCCTCTTACCTTTTAGCAAATCCAAAAGCAAATTGAAAACAAAAGCTTAAATCCTTCGATTCCACAACTCCTACGATCATCCTACGATAATTAAACGGCACAATACAATTTTTCTCAACACGCTATTCTATTATAACTCAGATTTTTCGCGATTGAAGATTCTCCTTCTCCCCTTTCGGGCATCTCCTGTGTTGCCAGGTCTACCCAATGCTCGATGCTGAGGTGCATAATAGATCGATATGAACATCATGAGCTGTCCCGTAGTAAAACCAGTTGTTGTTGATACCCCTTCTCGGTTACTTCTTCCATAACCTAAGCTCGGAGAAGGAAGAAATAAGAGGGCCCTATGTAAAATGTGGTCAAAAATCCATAATAGAGTCCGACCACAACGACCGAATTGATTATCTTCATGCATAAGGATATTAGATTACCTAGTAGAAAAGATTGAAAAATCATCACAAACCTCCCTTATTTCTGGTCTATTGCAATCTCTGGATTATACATGATGATTTCTTAACTTTCCATATCATATATAGAAAAGAAATCAAAAGAGATAGACTAGAAACGACATCATAATTAAAAGACCAATAAAATAATCCTTTATAATAATTAATTTCCTTTTGATTAATCAATTATGTTAAACGTAAATAGGAAACCATTATAATTTAAATCCCATTTACCATTTTACCTTCCTTAAAATTTCGGGGTGTTACAAAAAATACATAGAAAAGTATGTAGGAAAAATTATGGTGGAATGTGACGACCACGGCAATCTCGAGCAAAATGTCATGGCTTCCGACAATGATAACAAACTCTTTGCCGCATTTTACAATCTCCCGAGTAATAACGTGGCTCGTTTGGCACTGCTGATATATAGGTTTCGGAAAGTGATACGCTTGACCCGTAAAAGAGCCTGTGGATCCACAATCGGGTCTGTCTGACTGGCCAAACAGTGGATAGGGTCTTTGTTCCAGAGAGTCTGCATCATTATAAGCTGGATATGGCCAAGTACAATCAAATCCAATCAAAGCCGCCAGTCCGCCTCATACAGTGCAAGGTGGGTCCAGGGGGCGGTCAGTCCACCCATCAAGTTATCATTTCGCCAGCTCGGACTAAGCCCGCTCAAATAGGCAAACAGGTCAACGTGACGACTACAAGACTCAAACTCAGACTCAAGCTCAAAAAATGGACAAGTGTTGGGTCCTCCCCTAACCGAGTCCGCCATCCCAGCTATCGAGATCAATTAGTGTCAGATCATACTTTAATATGTCTTGTCGACATTAGCCTATTTGTACTTAGCAATCCGCCTATATATACTGCGGCACAATGTAACATAAAGGGATACACAATTCATTATAAGCAGATGCACTCTGCCAATTTGTCGACACCATTCCTATCTTCATAGAGCATCGAGTCCGACCACAGTACATTCATAAACTCTGCCGTGCACCACTAGCAAAATCACATATAAACAGCCATATTTCCTCATTAAACAACCGTTACTGCCACCGTGATAATTCCGATGTTATCAGATAGGCTGGATTCTTCTTAAATGACCCGGCTTTCCAGTACAGTCCGTGATCTTAAGTTCTCTTCATCCTTGATATCTCTATTGAAAATCTCCTGATAAGAATCAAACTTTGCTCTGGCAAAAGATAACAGGATGGCGGAAAGCATACAATCCTTTTTTCCCACATCGGCAGTATATATTATAGGTTTAGCGTATTATTTTAAGAGGTACCAATTAAGATAAAATCCCAATTGTTTTAGCCTTGGATTTTGTTTTTAAGGTTGTGGGGGGGGGGGGGGTTGTATCTCTTGTATTTCTCCATTATAGTAATATTCTCTGTTAAGATCAAGCGCTTACCGTTCTACTAAAACCAATTGGTTGTAGTAAAGGCGCTACTATATTTCCTTATACATTCAAGAGTGTGGACAATATCTCCCAACACTCCCCCTCAAGTGTGGGCAATCAGTCTCAACATTTGCATAATTTTTCATTCAAGATTATGGGCGATCTCTCCCAACACCCCTCTCAAGTGTGGGCAATCTCTCCCAATACTTGCACGATTTTTTTTAAATAATGCCGATACCAGGGTTTGATCTCATGACCTTTGGCTCCGATACCATGTTAGGATCAAGAGCTTACCATTTTACTAAACCAATTGGTTTTAGTACAACGGTAAGCGCTTGATCTTAACATGGTAGTAGAGCCAGAGGTCATGAGATCGAACCCTGGTTGGAACATTATTTTAAATAAAATTGTGCAAGTGTTGGGACAGATTGCCCACACTTGAGGGAGATGTTGAGACAGATTGTCAACACTTGGGTGGGGGGGTGTTGGGACAGATCTAGATTGCCCACACTCTTAATGTATAATTAAGGAAATAAGGTTGCACATTTACTAACACCAATTGGTTTTAGTAAAATTGTAAGCGCTTGATCTTAACATGGTATCGGGAGAGATTCTCACACTCTTGAATGCCTAAAGAAATATAGAAGCGCCTTTACTAACACCATTGGTTTTAGTACAACGGTAAGCGCTTGATCTTAACATGGTAGCGGAGCCAGATGTCATGAGATCGAACCATGGTTGGAACATTATTTTAAAAAAAATATTATGCAAGTGTTGGGATATATTGCCCACACTTGAAGTAGGGTTCTGGGAGAGATTCCCCACTCTTGAATGAGAAATTGTGCAAGTGTTGGGACAGATTGCCCACACTTGAGGGGGTGCTGGGAGAGATTACCACACTCTTGAATGCCTAAAGAAATATAGTAGCGCATTTACTAACACCAATTGGTTTTAGTACAACGGTAAACGCTTTATCTTAACATTCTCTGTTTACAACGTAAATTTGGTGTTTTTTGATAAGCCTATCCCCTTTTATAAGCCTATCCCCTTTTACGGCTGATTTTAATGCTATATATTGGGATACTTGGCTGAATTTGTGACATATGTGTGCCTTGAAGTAGTCACTTGAATTAAGCCTTAAATGAGCCTGATACTGTTTACTGATACTAATACTGATTCTGATACCGATACTGATACTGATATTGTATGCCTTATATGATACTGTTATTGATATTGTATGCCTTATATGAGCCTTATATGATATTGTGTCCCTTGAATTAGCTCAAGTAAAAAGGAAAAATGCAATTCCAATAGTGTTTAATCTCATACACCATTCTTAAGGTCTTTAGCTCAGATAAGAGTACCATCAAGAATCTAGTTACCCAAGCAGCAAAGTCCTCTAAAATAACAACATCCTTCCCCTCCAAGCCGCAAGACGGCTGCCATTGATGCCCTTGATACTGGACTCTATTCTGAAGCAATTCCAGTATCTTGCTGCGATTTGTTGATCTAATTTACAGCTTAAGGGAGTCAAATTCCACTTATTCGGACATGTTTGCTAGGAAGTTTTTTTATTATTACTTGGAGCCATTGATGGATAGTGCAAAATCTGTCATTTTGAAGGACTAATTGTTAGTTTGGTGATCTAAGACTTTCATGGTAAGTAGTAGTAACAACTATGATCATTTTGCATCTAGGATTTGTGGTTTGAAGTAGTCACTTATATGAGCCTTATATGAGCCATATATGATATTGTGTCCTTTAAATTAAGCCTTAAATGAGCTAGATGTGTGCCTTGAAGTAGTCACTTGAATTAAGCCTTAAATGAGACTGATACTGATACTGATTCTGATACTGATACTGATGCTGATACTATGTTAGTGTAAATGTTGTGATTAAATTTGGCTTTCAAATACTACGTCGAAAAGGTATCAAATGAGGTATCAAAATGAAGATAAAAAAAATATCTGGATTGATCAAGAAAAACCCACATGAGCCATGCTTTTATTCTCTTCAGTTCAATGTTAGCTTCTAAAATGATGTTTGTAATGGAAGTGATGATGATTTTTTCTTTACTAATAGCACCTCAGCTTCATCTTCTTCTTCTTCCATGATTTGAGATATAAATAAATGATGTAATTTAAAGTTTGTTGACAGCTTATATGTATATATACATATACATATTATGGTTTTACAACTTGTTTAAGCACAAGTGGTCGGATATTTGTGTTATTACATAATTTTTTAATTTCAAAACTCAACATACACGACTCTTGTACAGTGTTAAATGAGTTTTTACTATAACAAAAAGGTACATATTAGATAAGTGGAGGAGGGATGCAACATGTGTATGAATATAGTTTAAAGAATCACATGGAGCTTGGGAATCTCATGACTTGTGCCAAAGTTTTTCTTTCCTTTTTTCTAATTTGAAGGATGACATGAGACTTATATGAGCCAGATATTTGTGCCTTGAAGTAGTCACTTGAATTAAGGCTTAAATGAGAATGATACTGATACTGATACTAATACTGTGTTAGTGTAAAAGCTACGATTAAATTCGGCTTTCAAATACTACGTCGAAATGTATCAAATGAGGTCTCAAAATGAAGATAAAAAAAAAATATGAACTTTGGTGAAATAATTTTGATAATCGGTGTTCTAAATGAAAGGTTATGGTCGTTTATAAGAAAAACGCTCCGGTTAATGCAAATTTTTTTTCGGCTTTCAAAATTTACGTCGGAAGGGTATCGTATTTGGGCTCAAATTAAAGAGCAAAAAAAATATTTGAATTTTGGTGAAAAAATTTCGATGATCGGAGTTATAAATCAAAAGTTACGGGTGTTTGAAAAAAAAAACAAACAAACAAACCTGAAGCAGCGGAAGATTAATGCATATGTGCGCGTCCCTTTAATAAAAGGGATAATTTTGTTCGTCTGAAATTGTTTGTCCTTTTTGCAACTAAAAAAGGAGTGTGTCCTATTTATTCATTTTGTAATGTTTTTTTGTCATTTTCCCTCAATCTCTCTAAATTATATACCATTTTACTATATGAATATATGTGTATATGTTTTACATTTTAGATGATAAAATTTTGTATAGAAATATGTATGTTTCGTTTTTCCAAAAATATATGTATGTTTCGTATGCACCACACACACACACACACACATATATATATATATACTAGAGGTGGAGCTGTGCGATGCACAGTAGGCCCTGTATTGCATCATTTTATGTTGTTAGATTGCCTAGTTAATTTGTTTTGCGTTGTTTACGGATAATAATGGTTATTTGGCCCATGTGTTTTTTGCTATACGCAGCTGATTTTTGTTGGTTTTTTTGACTAATGTCTTGGGGAGCTACTAATGTTTTTTTTGACTGATTTTTTTGACTGATATTTGGCCCATATATACTAATGTTTTTTTTGACTGATTTTTGTTGGTTTTTTGCTATAAGCTGATCAGCGTATACTGTGCAGAAACATGCTGGGGGATTGTAAGCGTACTCAGTGGACTTGGGGAGCAGGACTTCAAAAGGCTCAGTACGAATCTTATAGGTTTTCAATAAACTGGCCATCTCAGTCTTGGTCATCTTACTAGCGATACCATGGCAAGCCATTATTGCCTTGGTTTTATCAAATCGATTTATCTCTCTCTTTAAAGTGCTTAAAAATGCTGTATGATCTTCTGGATATTGATTAACAATGGAAGTAGGAGTAAAGATCCCTGGGGGAAGAAGGTGAGAAGGCAAAAGACACAGAGGATTATCCCCAAAAATGGAGGTATTTCTCAAGTCAATCGAAGAGGACGGATGATTGATGTTTGCCACGGTTTCAGGATTAGAAATGGGATTAGAGGAACTCACTTCCTCACTTTCTAAGGCAATCGAGGTTTTTTCTGGCGATTCGAACAACTTTTCTACAGAATCACTGGAGGCTGTATTGGCTCTTAGACTCATGAACGAAATAAAGATTTAAAGAAGTAGAAGAATACCACAGAAAAAGAAACTTACTTGTAATTGACGAATTGCGATTCCAAAGGTTTGATATAGTGGTGCTGATTGACAAGAGGGGCGATTATATGACAAGAAGTGGATACGACACAATGGTTCAATTCACAGTTATAATAATGACCAGGTGTGACTTGGCCTCGTTTCACGATATAATAATAACAGAAGTTAAAACGTTTCAGACTAAAGCGGCTGTGAAGCAGTCCACCCTAGTCTGAGGGGACTTATGATGATAGGTGGGCCCATTGGGCCGGGTTATCCATAGTTGGACCAGGCCCCAAATTATACAATCAAGACAATGGATTGGCAGGGCAGGACCGTTAGTACTGACCAGCAGGGCAGGGCCGCAAGTACTGACCAGAATAGTTAAAGGAGCAGGACTCCACCATACGCTGTGCAGAAGTATCTCTAGACAGACATTGGCTGCGCAGAAGTATCGCTAGACAGAGTGATCGGCTGGGAGCATAAAGACTAGGTCAGCATCAGCCCAACCGCTTGTAAACGTGGGTGGGCCCCACATCCAGTAATGCTCAACGATCTCTGATAATAACTTCCCATGATGTCAAGGAAGAGGATCACGATCGACAACTATAATAGAAACACCCTGAACTACGAGGGGGACTTGATTCCAGTTTGTGACCTAAATTGGATACGTAGGCAGCTCTCTCGAGGAGTTCAGTCCAAAATTATATACAGAGTACTTGTTCTTAGGTTGTTTTCCTAATTAGAATTACTCGATTACCCGATTGTAATATTTATACCACATCAATATATATTGAGAAAGATTGTATGCAGTCCTGTATTTTCTAATATACGAAAAAGTTGTAAAACAAAATGTCAAAATTAAACACTTCAGATTTCAGATGGATTGAGTTATCAAACAGTTTTAGATTTCAAATTTCAGATACTTATTGTATTCAGATTTCAGATACTTATTGTATTCAGATTTTAGATTTCAGATTTCAGATTTCAGACTTCAGATTCAACAAACGGCCCCTAAATTCCCATCCCCGACCTTCCATCCAAGTGAAGATAGAAGTTTAACCCCTCTTTTTTCAATAGCAAAACCATTTCTAACAATCCCCGTCCAAACCTTTCCACATCCACCCCTCAAAGCTCCGTCCCTAAGCCCCCATCACTACCCTACACAGCCTGAATGAGATTATTCCACATCACTCCCTCATCAGTCTTAAGCGTCCACCACCATTTCCTAAGCAAGGCAACATTTTGAACCTCAAGCCCTCCCACCCTAAGGCCCCAACCTTTTGTGTTTAATAATGGTTTCCAAGGAATCCATGTTATGTGTCACTCTTCCTTACCCCCACCCCAAAAGAAGCGAGCTCTCAATTTTTCTAAGGTGCGAATGATGGCAATAGGGGCATGAAAGATGGAGAAATAGTACAAGGGTAGGATTCCCAGAACATCTTTAATCAAAGTTAACCTCCCTCCAACCGATATTAATCGAGCCTTCCACCCAGCCAGTCTCCTCCTAACTCTATCAATAACAGGCTGCCAAGACGATTTTATTCATGTTCTTGCCAACCGGAAGACCCAAGTATACAAAAGGAAGATGATCCGAGATGCAATGCATGGAAGATGCACAACTTGCTAAGTCCGTGCTACTGGCATTAAGGCCATAAACTTACTTTTCTTCACATTAATATTTAGACCAGATATCGCAACAAACAATTTCAGAATTCTACCAAGATTCCTCAAATTGTCCTTATCCCATTCCCCGAAGAAGATCGCGTCATCGGCGAATTGTAAATGCGTAATGTGGAGATCCTTATTTCTCAAACCAACACCTTTAAAGAGATTTTTTCCAACAGCATCACACACCATAATATTCAAGGCTTCAGCTGTAATCAAGAAGAGAAAAGGAGAAAGAGGGTCTCCTTGTCTAATTCCTCTTTCCATATTAAACGCGCTCGTAGGACTACCGTTAACAAGCACCGACACTATAGCTGAAGATAACTTCCTTTAATCCACTTTCTCCACTTACTACCAAAATTCATCTAACAGAGAACCGAATCAAGAAAGTTCCAATTAACTGAGTCAAAAGCTTTCTCGAAATCAGCTTTGAAAATAAAAGCTCTCTGCTTATTCCTTTTGCTTCAGCATCTTATCCCAAATATTACTCTTCTCAAACATGGTATTTATAGCTCTAACTCTCTCTTCCACCTCTGATCCATCCAAATCACGGTCTTCAGCTAATTTGTCAAACCTTTCAACTTCACATCTGGATTTATTAACTTCCTCTTTCAGATTTCCGAAAACTTCTTTACTCCACCCTTTAAGGACATTTTTCACCTTTTTTTAACTAATCTTTCAAAACCCACCCTGGTCTGCCCGAACTGCCATGCTCATTCCAAGCTTTAAGAACCACATTACTAATTAAAGCTATCATGATTCATCCAGAAATCATAAAATTTAAACGGTTTAAGTCCAAAATCCAGAAGTGTTTTGCCTAAGCAATAGGGGGCAATGGTCAGACATTCCTCTTTTTAAAGCAATAAGAGACAAATTTGGCCAAGATCATGTAAGGAAACTGGGAGAAATAAAATTTCTATCAAGCCTGCTCAACTTAGATCCATTCTTATTGATCCAAGTAAATTTCCTCCCTTGGAGTTTCAAATCGATGAGACCAGCCATGGATATGATATCAAGCAGAGAATTTGCATCTCTCTGACAGAAGATAGACCCTTTTCTCTCATAGCTATAGCCTATAGCACACGGTGTTAAAGTCCCCAAGGACACAACTAAGACCATTCCAATTATTCAGAATAGACACAATTTTATTTAAAATACCTTCTTTAGCTGTTGAGGATTGCGGCGCATAAACATTAATGAAAAGGATTGGATTCTCAACGCCCACCCATCTACCACTAACTCCCAAGAAGCCATCATCTGTGTAAGAATCAATTTTCTGAAAAAAAAATTGATGTTCCACAAGCAGGCCAAACCCGGCCCTAGATGCGCCTATGGAACCGGCAAAGCAGTAATCAACCTCTGAAAACCCGGGAAATTTACTGCATGTTTTCTTGGCTGGAGTTTTTTGTTTAATAATCAAGACAATGTCTACTAACATTAGAGGTCTGGGTAGCAGCAGCCAGTGCAGATGGATTAAGGAGTTGGTATCTAAAGAGAATCTGGAATTCCTAGCAATTCAAGAAACTAAGCTTGATAATTTATCTATTCAGAAAGTGAAATCTTTATGGGGTTTTCAGGGACTTAGCTCGCAAGCTCCTCAGCAAAATCTTCAAGATCAACCGAATCAAAATTGACCCCCAATTTCTTACCGAATTCCATAACTCCTCTTTCTTCTGCGCTCCCTCGGACAGCAAGGAGGTCTCCTTCAAAATCCTGACCATATTTTTACGAAAACGAAATATTTTTCGAGAAAATACAGATATGTCTTTTTACGAAAACGAAATATTAGGTTTACTCTAATTATGGTTTAAAGAATTATAATTATATATATATATAGAGAGAGAGAGATGTATATATAGATATATGTATATTCGAATTTCTCGCTTCCTTTGGCTCTCCGCTTTTCCGTATAATCCACCGTATTTTATCCATCAATTCATTACGGCTCGGATTTTGTCGATTTTTGTTGTGCTATCGTCTTCATTGTCCTTTTCGATGCTTCGTGATTCAATTTCTGCTTGCTTGGTTGTGTTGGTTTCGTTGAATTCACTTTGTAAATCGGCGTTTGGATCGTTTTTGTGTTGGATAATCTCGATTCCGTCATTTTGCTTGGTAATATTCACCATTTGCTATTTACTTTACATTTATTATGCATCATTGTGCAAATTTGGATCTTAATTTGATGGTTTTCTCGATTCTAATTTATCGATTACAAGTGTGCATTACTTGTATTTTGATGTTTTTATATTTGTTCAAATAATTCTTCTTCGAATATATGATCATTGCTTTGAATATCGAGATATTTATTTTAATTTTTGACACCAGTGTTTTTTCATGTGTTTATGCAGTGACTGAATAGTTTGTCTTACATTAATTATTCCTGTAGTGATATATTATTGATGTTCTATTTCAGATTCAGTGAGTATGATCATTGTTTTGAATATATGATCATTATGTTGAATTGTTATTGTCATATTTGAAGTGTACTTTGATTTGGAATTAGTACATCTCGTTAGTTTTATGTTAAGTGATTGTAGTTCGTGAATTTACTTGTACATTAACCGTGATTGAATTCTAACCAGGGGTAATTTAGGGTGTCGTTGATTGTTTATCTGTTGCTTCTAATGCGGTTGACATGTTTCATTTATTGACATTTATTGTTAGTATTGTCGATCTGTTGTTTTATGCATTGATGTTTTATGTTATTTATTCCCCATTTTGCATATGTAGTGATATATGTCGTTGTTGTTTGGTGAATCTTGTAATAAATGTATTGAAATTTGATTTTATGCGGTGACTTCGCTATGTAGTTAGAGATATACTTGTTTTTGTCCCGATATATTAGGTTATTGATTTAGGTCTTTGGATTAACATATCGAATTGTTTTCAATAATATTTTGTAGTGATTGTAGTGTAATTTGAGTTGGAATTATTATTCATTGGTTGTGGTCAATGCAATGAGTTGTTATTAGTTATGCGGTGACATGTAGCTATGCGGTGACATGTAGTTATCTTTGTGACATGTAATTAGTAATGCATTGATCGTGTTCTTTTTCTTACATGCATTCATATTTTGTTTGGTTTTAATTGCTTCCAGGATTACAATGTTGATTCTTATGTGCTCCTACAAAGAAGAGACATGTGTCATGACAAATGACACCTACTACTACCTTCAAGTCTATCGTTGATAGAATTTCAAATCGCCGGATTGATTTGAAGGACTTATGTATTAGTCTTTATTACTTTTTGCCTGATAATCCGAAGTGTCTCTTAAGCTGTGATGATGATGTTCAGGCCATGATTTGTGTTGCTGAATCTTATAGTGCTAAGCGCGTTAATGTGGAGGTTGTAGGCACTGGTTTGGTTGGTTCTGCATCGTCTTACAATGGTGGTAGCTGTGTTGGAGTGGAGGATAATGTTGATGATGAAGTTTGTCTTTTGTCGTCTTGTACATCTTCGAGTGATAGTAATCGCTTGACTCTTGGTTGGGATAAAATATTAATCGGGGAAGGTCAACGTTTTGTTGGTGGTGCTTGTGAATTTAGGGATTGCTTGCGTAAATTGTCTATAGAAACTGGTTTTAAGTACGTGTACACAAAGAATGATAATAAGAGGATTTATGCTTTCGTGCGAAGAAGGATGAAGTAAACTTATTCTTTGGAATGTTCGTGCTTCAAAACGGAAATCAAATGGATTCTTTTATGTAAATTTATTGTGCAATGTTCATACGTGTGGTACATCTTCCAGATCCTTTGGTCGAGATCGTCGGATGACTTCTGATCTTCTTTCCAAGTTGATTGTTTCTAAGGTTCGTGATGATCCAAGTTATTCTCGCAACGATTTGCGACTTGCGACGAACATCGATTATAGGAATCCGACTTCTTATGATGTTGCTTGGTCTGTTTGTTAAAAAGGCTAGGGATTCCTTATATGGTGATGTTGAAAACTCATTCAAAAGAATACCAGGTTATGTTGCTAGTGTTCGTGAAACGAATCCTCGGTTCTCGTTGTATTTTTTGAAGTGCAACCTCGAATCTCGGCGTTTTCATCGGATGTTTATTGCGTTTGATGCTTGTATTCGTGGGTTCAAGTATTGTCGACCAATGCTTTGTTTCTTGATGGGGCACATTTGAAATTTGATATGAATGGTCATTTGTTGGCCGCAATCGGGAAGGATGGTGAGAATGGTATGTTTTATTTACGCTTACAATTTATTTTTTATGCAAGTGATTAGCTGATTTTCCCCAAAGGACGCTTTATTTTCCCGCGGTGACATCTCGATTTTAGTGCAGTGACATTTTCTTTTTATGCAGTTTTGTTTTGTTTTTTCCTTTTCTTTTTTTTAAAGTGAGATTGGGAATTCTTTGACCCCTTGTTTTTTCAACTCCCCTGTGTTAACTGTCCTTCCATTTATTTTGTGCTTTTTTATGATGATTGTGTTTTTGTACACTCTACCTTTCGTAGTTTTGATTCTTTTGCAGTGACTCCTTTTCTGTTAATTTGAAGTGATATTGTTTTGAAATTCTTGCAGGGATATATCCTCTGTGTTATGCCGTTGTTGATTCTGAGGATTATCATAATTGGAAATGGTTCTTGTTGCATTTGAAGGATTTACTTATACCAATTCGTCAAATTACGTTCATGACAGATAGGAATATTGGATTATTGGATGCTATACGGGAGGTGTTTCCTGATGCATTCCATTCTTATTGCATTTACCATTTGAAGTTGAATCTGAAGACTTGTTTTAGTGGTAAATCTACAAGTAAAGCTTTGCGTGACGTAATGGTTAATTTGCTTTACAATTGTGCCTATGCTCCGAGTGTTGAAGAGTATCAGAAGTACATGAATGATTTCTTACTTGAAGGTGGAGCTCAAGCAAGAAGGTTCTTGGAGAATTTAGATCCTGAGAATTGGGCTAATGCTTATTTTAAAGGTTGTCGATACGGTCATATGGCGTCTTCTTTGGCTGAATCTTTTAATTCATGGGTATTTAAGGAGAGGCACCTTCCTGTATTGAATATGGTTGATGGCATTCGTATCAAGCTAATGACAAGATTATCTAATAGACGTGCTGATGCGGCGTCATTCAAGTCTTTGATATGTCCAAAGGTTGATGCTATTTTATATAAGTCGATGGATTCCGGGAGAGGCTTTAGGGTTGCTAGTTCTACTTATTATATGTATGAAGTTTTTTCATCTCCTCCAGCAAGTGTTGATTTGGATCGTCGTGCTTGCTCGTGCACTGAGTGGCAGCGGAATGGCTATCCGTGTGTTCATGGATTGGCTGTCATTAGGACTACTGGTTTTCCGTTGGCTGACTACGTTGATCCTTGTTTTTTGACAAGGTCTTATGTTGGTTCATATGAGTTTTCAATAAATCCAATTCCCGGTCCCTTTTTGAAGAATAATTCGAAGATGTTGTTGTGCTTTGTCCCGTTGCAAAGAAGCGACCGGTAGGCCTCGGACGAAGCGTATTCGATCTCGTGGTGAGTCGTCCAAACGTGTTATCCAATGTGGTAAATGTCATCGGTTTGGGCATCATAATAAGAAGACTCCGCCATGCTCCCGTTGCTTTATAGTTAATGGATGTTTTCTTTTTTAAACATTGAGATTGGAGTTTGTTACTCATGGTTTCGACATTTTATTTTCATATTTCCCAAATGCAGTGACATTGGTGTCACTGCATCAGTATGTTCATTTAGATTACTGTAATGCAGTGATGATATTAAGTTTTTTTGTTAAATCTTTGTTGTTTGTAATCCTTTCTATTCCCTATATATTTTTGTTATTGGTATGTTTTTATTTCTACTGAAACGACGATGAACTTATTTGCAGTGACATGAGTGTCACTGCATAGTGATGTTTATGCAGATTTGATTACTTTATTGACTGGATGTTGTATTTAATGGACTGAGTTGATTATTTACTTAATGTTATCATATTTGTATTTGTTTTTGTCATCCATATGTTATCGACATCGGTAGTTTTGTATTTTTTTGTGTATACATTGAAATGATCGTGTATTCGAGCTTTTGGTGGTGACATGAGTGTCACCGCAAATTAGTGGCAATCCGTTCGCCTGTTGTTGTTGTATTCAATGTAATAAGATGATTATGTACTTAATGACTTCAAATTTGTATTCGTTTTTATCCCCTATATTTTATTGATATTTGTATCTTTGTATTTATTTTGTGAATATATTGAGATGATTGTGTAATTTATGCAAAAGGTGACATGGATGGAGATGTATTCTATTTTTATTTCATTGATCTGGTAATGTGTTTAATGGAATTACATTATTATGTACATAAATTGTTAACAATGAATGCACAAAAAAAATAAGACAAATTCACAAAAAACATGAACGATCAAATATTTCCAATTTGTCAAATTGCTATGAAGCTTCCAAACTGAACCATCAAACCCCAACATAAAACCGAGAATCGCCATTATGGACCATCGATCCACACTTGTCATTGCATTTTGTGATTGTATCATTCAAATACTTTACATAAAGGATTGACCATGAATATTCCAAAAGTAGTAGACTAGTCGAATATTTAAAATTCTAGTTACAACCATTTTAGTGCTTTCGTGTAAATTCGTTAAGCACTAATGAATTGACAACCATTCCCTTGAGCCGCCGCACTTGTTGATCATCTAGATGTGGTTGAATTGTGAGATCTTGTGCTAGTCCGTACATGTAATATAGCAAGTAAAGGGCACGCTTCTCGCATTATATTTCAATGATTCTGTTATTATTGTGTATGATTTGTTATGGTCATTATGTTACGTAATTGCATTCATACTTACGTTTGATTATCCTGTAAAGGTAGCTTTTGAACCTTTTCCACTTTTGTTGGTATGCTTTGTTGCCTGGTTCTTGCAAGTCTTGTTGGTGGAGTGGATTTCAAAATAATCTCTATCTGCAAATAAGAGAAGTTTATGTTTTTTTTTTTTTTTTTTTTTGGAAACATATTGACAAGAAAGTGCAGTGACAGTACTGTTTTTGTAATAATGTCATTGATAACTTACTTTATCCTTGCATTCTTTGATGAAACTGTCTGTCTTGCCCTTCCCCACTGGTGCAGAATGAAACATTTTCCAGGTTGGTTCTCCTAATTTGTATGTTAGTAGTACCCGGTGGTATGGCCTTGACTCTTCTCCCATACAAAGATAAGGGGATGAAAACTTTATGTCCTTCATATATGCTTTCCACCATTCTTTCCAATTGTTCATTTGATAACTTTCTCGTCACGCTCAAGCTCTTCTAGTATAGCCCGAATATTCCATATTTATCGCCTTATGAATGTAATCTTAAATTTATTTATTCAAATTAATTTGTATGCGTACCCATGTCGCCGTAGAGAATATTTGGTAGTTAGGTTTAACTACATGTGCACTTTTTAAGAGCTCCGCGAACCCTTCAACCACCCGTTTCAAATTTCATTATAGTAAGTTAGTTTATTTATTTGCCGTTGGTGAACTTCAAAATCAATGTTTTTTCCCCGTATATGTATTTACCATTTGTTGTCATGCAAGATATTCATGTCAACTAATGCGATGACACCAAGATGCATTGACAAGAATATGCAAAGGATATCATGCAAAGGACAATACTATGGAGTGAGAGTAAAATGCGGATGACGGATTAGATTTTACCGATTCGTCTATGTACAAGTCATTTAGCACTTCCATTATTGAGTTGACGGTGACATATGGGTAATCACCTAGTGTCTTTGCCCGAGTATACCCCCGCAATAATAGTATGTTGTTAGTATTCTATATATCAAGAATCTTTATGTTTAATAATGTTGTTTAGTAAGTTGTGCTTACTCTTTCCCTTCCTTATCGTTTACTTCCTGAATTCTTTTGAATACTTCCTGAACAATGTGTGGTCCACAATAGTATTCATCTTTGTTGTCTTTGATTATGATTTTTCCTTGAAACTCCGGATTTCCGTCAGGTATGAAGTATTCTTGCTTTTTTCCTTGTTTTGCTTTCTTTTTCTGATTTGGGTACTGAAAATCAGGATCCTCATTCTTTGTTCTCTTTCTTGCATTTTTCTTCACTCCCCTTTCAATTGTGAAATCTGGGGTGAATTGATGCCTATCCCCATGTTCTTGTTGTTTACCAGGGGTGACTTGTTGAGTATCAGCATGTTCTTCATGTAGATTTTGTGTCACTTGATGAGTAGCAAGGGAATCATATTCATCCTGGAGTTGTTGGATTTTGTTTTCCATTTCTTGAATTTTAGCTTCCTGTCTCTGCATCTTCTCTTTCAATCCTTCATTGCTTTCTTTCTTATCTTGAAGATCAGTTTTCAAATCCCCGATTGTCGTTTCCCTGTCAAACAATTTTTCCTGCAGGTTTTTCACTTCTTCTCTAAGTGCGTCAATTAATCTTTGTTTTTTCTCTTGCTCTTGTAACATACCACCATGTTTTTCTCGTTGTTCTCCCCGGTCATTGTAGCCGTTCTAACAATGTCTTTATGTACTCATCTTTCTTTTTTTCATTGTCTTTTTGCTGATTAATTGTAGACAACGCAATCTTCATCTTATCATTCAATTCGGAGACTTGCAACTCCAATTCTGTTCTCTCAGTACTAATGACATCTAGTGTCTCATTCAGCTGTCTAGATTGTGCTTCAAGCTGATTGTTTTTGTTCAAGATTTCAAATTTTCTACCTTCTTCATGCTTTCCACTTTTGAACTTAAGCTTACATTGTCATGCTCTAGCTCTTGAATTCTCTTCTTCATCAACTCGCATTTGCTTCATCGCTTCCATTTTGCCCGTAAATATATTTAAGATATAGATTATTTACCGAATGAAGTTGGATGTTAGTATGATGGTTTTTGTTTATTTGGAGTGACATCATTTGATGCAAAGTGACATCCGTTGATGCGGTGACATCCGTTGATCTTTGTGAGAATGACGATAGTTTGTAGTACTCATTACCATGTGTTGCTCTAGTTCTTCAATTCTCGCTCTTCGCATCTTGTAATTCTTTTGACAAGAATTTGTTTTGCTCCTTCATTTCTCCAATTGGATCATGTACATCCCGCACAAGTTGTTCGTAGTTTAAAATTCGATATTCATTTATAATATCATGGATCATGTGTGCATAAAAAAATAGAATGAGTAGTTGTACATGTGGTGGTGATGGTGTTGGTGTTAGTAATCCGAATGAAGGAGTGCTTCCAAACTTATCTCCAGTTGTGTTGGTCGTTGTTGAGGACAGTGTTGTTCTTGTATTCCTTGATTGTTTTTTTGTGCTTCCAATTCTTCTTCCTTGTCATGTCCTTCCCGGTGTCGCTCATTCTCTTCACCTCCCCCGTTATTTCCTTTGTCTCCGTTCCCTCTCGTCTCTCATTCCCTTGACACTCTCTCTTATTTCCTTCCTCTCGCTTCCCGCTTTTCCTCATTTTCTTCATACTCCCCGTCATTTCCATCATCTCGCTTCCCGGTTTTCATCATTCTCTTCGTACTCCACATCATTTCCTTCTCGCTTGCATATCATCTTCTCCGATTCCAATTGATTTCCTTCATCTCGCTTCCCGGTGTCCCTCATTTTCTTCACACCGCCCGTCATTTCCATCATCTCGCTTCCCGGTGTTCGTCATTCTCTTCGACTCCCCATCATTTCCTTCTCGCTTGCATATCATCTTCTTCGATTCCGCTTGATTTCCTTCATCTCGCTTCCCGTTGTCCCTCATTTTCTTCGACCGCCCGTCATTTCCATTATCTCGCTTGCTTGGTGTTCGTCATTCTCTTCGAGTCTCCGTCATTTCCTTCGCTTGCATATCATCTTCTCCGATTCCGCTTGATTTTCTTCGTCATGCATGTCATGGCTTTCATCATCTGTTTCCTTGTCTCTCGGTTCCTTTTTCTACCCTCTCTCCCAAGCTTGGTATCGCAAAGAAACTCGGTCAATGTAGGAGTCGGTTCTTCAGATTGAACTCGTTTCATTTTGAAATACACACGTATTCAGTTATGTTGGCATGTGATGTTTTAGGTTGTTGTAGAAAAAAACTGCATTACTAATGCATTCACATGGTATAATAGTGCTACTAATGCATTCACATGGTATAATAGTGCATGGACATACAAAGTATTCTAGTGGCATGTAATCTTTCATCTTATTGTACAAAAACAAGTGCATTACAAATGCAATGACATGGTATAATAGAGCAGTGACATACAAAGAATTTTAGTGTCATGTAATCTTTCAGGTTATTGTACAAAAAACCTGCATTACTAATGCAATGACATCATTAAAAATGTAGTGACATGCCTTAATATTGCAGTGACATAGAGAGACTTGTAGTGTTATGTATCAAAAAACAAAATTTAAAACTGCAGTGACAAGCAGCAATTGTGCAGTGAAATGCATTAATTAAGAATGCCTATTCATTGAGCATGACATTTTATTGATCACAACATTCTTAATGCACTTGTAATTATTTACCTTATGTTCTCCCATGTTTTGTAGTTTCTTTTTGTTTAGAATACTTTGTAGATCTCTCAAATTCCACTTTGTTATCCTTGGAATGCCTCTAGATGAGATACTCTTCTTTCCTGCTTCTGCTCTTTTTTTGTTTTCCTCTTGCACAACATCTTGTATCATATGTGTGTGCTCGCAGAACCAGTACTGTAACATAGCATTACATGAACTTCACTTAGAATGCAGTGACATGATTTTTCATGCATCATTTATAATGAAATACATTTATATTGAAATGTTCAAGTGAGTAGCATACCGGGAGGAACACAAAGGTGCATCCATTAACATATCTTGCATTTGTCCATTTTCGATTGAGGCCATTTTGTAGTTCTTTGAGTATGTGAGATGACCAATCATATGAACTTAATCTAGTCAAGTCATCCACATAATACAGAACCCCCATGATATGTTACGGCCGTAGGTGGCAAAGAACAACATTGCAAGTAATAGAAGACATAGTAGCTTTACCGTGTCTTCTATTGATGTTGAATCCTTTTCCTTTATCATGTCCTTTATTATTTCTTTGACAAAGACACTTACCTTGATTCTTTTGACATCAAAGAATATCCTTGTTTTAATGGATATGTCTGTGGATGGGTTTGTGGTCATATCTCCAACCTCTCGTGTTTCCATCTTCTATGCCAAAGATTAGCTTTACATCATTTCTAGTTGGCATATGATGGTGCTTGCCAATCTTGAAACCTCCTTTGTCTTTGTTGTATGTATTTATGAGGTCATCCAAGCATGTCATTTTTCTTTTTGTCCAATATGACCTTCTTTTTTCGAATGCTCTAAATATATGTCCGAATGGTGTTTCATCCATCAATTTTTCATGGTCTTTTGTGATTTTTCCTCTATATCCTTGAATATCTGTTGTATCTTTGTTAAGTGTCGATCTATATTGTTCTCTTGTTCTCGTACACATGAAAAAAATTGAGTTACTTCCATTCTGTGACATGTAAGTATTTGTAGTTTCAATGTAAGGCTAATGGACCGACATGAATTTACTTCCATTCTCGTGACATCTAACTATTTGTAGTTTCAATGTAAGACTAATGGATGACATGAAATTTTAATGTTATTAGTGCACTGATATGATATTTTTCATTGTTGTGATTGTAGTGCCATGATATCTTGAACATTATGAATGTACTCGGATATTATGAAATGCAGTGACATGATATTTTCAATATTTTGAATGGTATCACATGATATTTTCAAGTTTATAATTCAGTGCCATCAAAGTTTTGCACTTCTACAACTATACTGAAACTTCACTCATTATGTAGTGGCATGCCATTTTCATTTATGTAAATGCAGTGAAGTTATATTTTCAATGTTATATTGCAGTGACATTCTATGATTATGCAGTGACATGATATTTTAGCAGCATTTGTAGCAATATATACGCAATCAACTACACAAACCACTTAAACCAATCGAATACGATGACATGATCTCTTGTACATAAATAAACGAACCGAAATTTGTTCAAAAATGCGGTGACCACATAATGCAAGGTTTCACGTTTGGGAACAATGTGATATCTTTCGGTTTATTGTACAAAAACAAGTGCATTACAAATGCGGTGACATGGTATAATAGAGCAAAGTGACATACAAAGAATTTTAGTGTCATGTAATCTTTCGGTTATTGTACAAAAACCCGCATTACTAATGTAATGACATCATTAAAAATGTAGTGACATGCCTTAATATTTCGGTGACATTGCAAAAATGCCTTAATATTGCATTGAAATTTGTTCAAAAATGCGGTGACCATATATTTCGTTATCAAAAACTCGTTACAACTTCTTTCTTTGATAATTTCAAGCACAATTTCGATCTCTGATTTTGCTATAATTTAGTGACATGTAATCAATGACTATTGTTGTGCCCTATTATTGATTTTACTAGCACGACATTTCAATTTTTCACAAAAAAAACCCTGTTTTCTTCTACTTCTACATTTCTGAGTTTTTCTATTGTTGAATATTCAGTCATAATGTATACTTACTTATTTTTCTTCGATTTTGATGCTTTTCGTCTCTGCTCCGCCGAAATCACTTGTTTTCTCCTCGCCATCGTCCACGATTTCGTGCTGTCACTGTCTTAATGCGCTTCTTCTCTCTTCTTTCTCGCTTTCGCTACTTCTTCTCGTGTGGTTTTTCTTCGATTTTCCTTCGATTTTGCTTCGACTTGGCTTCAATTTTGCTTGGATTTTGCCGTTCGCCGTTGAAAGCTTTTATGTTTGTATATAGCGGTTTCACTTTGCAAATGCGGTTTCAATTTGCAGCGAAACGTATTTCATAACTTCTCCTTATTAGTTAATAGGGTTATTTTTGTCTATGTAGTAATTTTGTGTCCTTAATAGATATATGTATATACTTATGGGGACTGAATTGTAATTAAAGGATATAAATGGTAATAGATTAGTGGGAGGTTTTATTTGGGAAAACTTGTCAGAAAACCTTTCTATTGAAAACACGTTCAACTTCAGACTTTGAGAGCAGAAGAAAGACAAATGAGACTTTCTGCCAATTCTCACAAGATAGTTATCCATTTTCTGATCAAAGTAGAACACCAAAATCATGAGGAGACAAGGATCGTGTTGATACTAAGTTCATCAAGTTTCATCAATGTATGAAATTCGGCCCTAATGGCGTTTTGATCAAGTGTGGAGTTTTCTTGGTTTGATTCGTAGTCATAGTTGTTTAGAAACTTTGATCGTAACTCGTGTGTGTATTCAATAGGTTTCTTCTTGGAGTTTGGGACAAGTGTTGCAGTTTTCCTTCAGTTGGAGTTGGTTTTGTGCTTGAATCAAGTAAGAGATCTTCCTATTGTGTAAATCCAAGCGTTATAAAGTTTAGTTGAGTGTTTAGAGTTGTTTTGATCCAAGGTTTCTTGTGTTTTGGTGTTTAGGCCAATGTGCTATGTTATGGTATGTTAAACTTGTATGTTTTCTTCTGTTTTGCTGCTAAAATTGATGATGAACGTGTTGGAAAGGATGTGGAATCGTAAGAAGTGTAAAAAAAATTACGTTTAGGGTTTTCCCAGGTTGAATGCGTACGCATTGCTGGAACAGGTTTGGACTGGATTGTTCCAGCGGGCAGAATGCATACGCATTCCAATGAATGTGCACGCATTGCTGCTTCAGGATGTTCAGAGTTGTTCCCAACAAGAACAATGTATAAGCATTGCAGACAATGCACACGCATTGGTTGAACGAAAACTTTCAGCAAGTCTCTCATCAATGAATGCGCACGCATTGACCCAGTTTTGGGGAAAAATGATGTTTTAAGCTATGTGTTGAGTTCTGAGTGTTGTTTTTTGATCTAATAACACTAAATAAACATGATCAACCCTTGATTGTGTTTCTAATGCGTTTAGTTCCGGCACCGGATGTACTCTTTCAAAGAGTTGAAGTTCGGGACCGTCGGAATAGCAGGATAAGCTTGTGCTTTGGTGGATTAGTATTCACCAATGTCTATGTATGTGATAGGACGTTGTGTCTAGACGACTAAGTGAGGCGGTAGAGTTGGTTAAGGTGAGGTTTACCTTGAAAACACATAGGTGGCTAGTTAATGATTAATAAATGCATACATGTGTAGTAAAAGACTAAATATCATGCCATTCTTGGTTAGGCACAAGGCTATATCGCGACGTGTGGGTGGTCAGCAAAAGTGAATAACTCTGCTGGCCTATAAACGACTGAATGGTAGAGGGAATTCGCTGAACGCGTGCACTATCAGGTTAAACCCGTGGCTATCAGTGTGATCCATTGTTAGGTTGCAAACGATATCTCGCGGTGGATATACACCATGCGTAGTGCTCTTGAATGCGGGTATAACAGAGATAAGCTAAGTAAGAAACGTTTAGTCATGACATGTTGATAAGAATGAAATGAACCCCAAATTAAGTCGGCTTTATAAAGACAATTTAATAATCATAATGAATACCTTGTAAACTTGTTTAATACAATAGTTTCTACCTTTTACTAAGAACTTTTGTACTTACATTGAATGCATATTGTTTTGTGTGTTTGGGGATGAGAAGATGAACAGGTGGAACACGAGTTCGACGAGGACTTCGAGAATGATATATGATCTTGCTTTTAAATTATGCTAGACCTTTCTCAATGTTATAAACTATGTATCAAATGATGTTGTACTTTGTTTAAAGACATGTTGTTGTTCTTTCTTTTGAGACTTGTTGTAAGTTAAGTTATACTTTTTTAGACAACGTATGATGGTAAGATGATTGTTGTTGTTTAAGTTATCTTTCTATTCTTAGAATGATGCATTTCTATTCGTATTATTCAAAAAAAAAAATACCCGAGTCTTTTAGCTTCCGTTAATGCTAAATTCGATACGGCGTAGTAGAGACTCACATATAATATTGATTTATTTAATATTATATATGCCGAACGTTTATTTTCCGGATATGAACTCGATGTCCAGAAACAGGGCGTTACATTCCAATATCAGAAATAGAAATGCCCTCAATCCGAGGTTCTGCGCACTCCTTAGATCCCACTCTTTTAGAGTTTTTCTTCTTCCGCAAACTGATGCGACAACTTTTTCTTCTTCTGTTGCTCTTTTCCCTACCAATATTTATCCTTGAGAATTGAGATTGAGATTTTTTTTGATAAGATGTCTGCAAGGTTCCGGTATTCCTTCCTTTTCCAATCAAAATTTCTTGTCTTTCAGTTGACCGTTATCTTCAGCACAATTACCCGGTTGTCTAGTAATTGGGCTAGCAATAGATGGGCCCACCGAACCGAGTTTACATGGACAAGAATTTGAAGTGTTTACTGTTTCCCAAGTGGGTTGGTCTAGCAAGCTCCTTTTAGAATTTAGGCCCACCATATCCTAATTACTAATAAAATTAGGAGGACCCACCCATTTAATCTCAGTATATATATCCAAAAACAATATATTTAACAAGTTTTTCCGTATGATATGTAAAAAAGATTAAAACTTTTTAAGGAAAATGATATTTTATTTGAAAATTGGTACAAAGGATTCAAAGGGTTCAAGTGGTGATGCATGAGACATAAGTAGAGTGGATACTACTTATTCATAGTAAAAGAAACTTTGTCCAACCCTTTCACCAAGTTGAAGCCTAAACATATATAGAACAAGCTTATAATTATATTTGAGAAAAGGTGCTTTAATTTCTTCTTTTTTTTGAACTCAGTGTGCAGCCTTTAATTTTTCTCGGGTTTAGTATAGCTAGTCTCATCGCAAATCGTGGTCTCTTCATTCAAAAGAAGGCCACAAAAGCATTTCTCATACAGTTCTTTACAAACGTCGTCATCTAGGCATACCACAAAGATAACCTTCGTCGGTGTAGCAAGGATATGAGTATAGCAATTTCCTTGGAATTAGTGCCCCCGATGCCGATGCATCGCAAATCGTGGTCGTTTAATAGTGTAATACTTCATTCAAAAGAAGGCCACAAAAGCATTTCTCATACAGTTCTTTACAAACGTCGTCATCTAGGCATACCACAGCATAACCTTCGTCGGTGTAGCAAGGATATGAGTATAGCAATTTCCTTGGAATTAGTGCCCCCGATGCCGATGCGACCACCTTCGCTACGAAATACTAAAAAGTGAGATTGTAAATGAGGTTACCTTTCGGAGTGAAGATGACAATTGATGTAGGCCTCTCGATTTTGAAACCGCACAATCGAGGATGTGGCTATGACTCTACGGTAGCTAGCCAACGGTAATTTGCTGTCCATTCTTGCTTCAACTGGAAAAAAAAAAAAAAATAAATCAATCAGATAACTCAATCCGATATATATATATATATATATATATATATATATATATATATATATATATATATATATATATATATATAAATGATCATACAAATAAATGGCATGAATTTAACGTTTGGTTCACCGTATCATCTCCAAATTTGTAAGAATATTAACGTCAAATCAGAACACGTAAATATACAATTAAATTAGATAGTTTTTGTTTCATTCCAAGGATACCAATTGATGGAATCCATTTAAGTTCAGATATGGCTTCAAAGAAGAAAACAATTATAATTATTTGAAAACAATTATAATTATAAAGAGTTAGCTAGGGTGCTGCAAGCTGCTATGGTTTTAATCAAAGATAATAAAACTATATTGTATTTATGGAATCGGTCTCACAAGTGTCTAAAGATGTAGGGAGGTTTTTAAACATTTGGGTTTCTTTTTTTAAATCTTGTGCTTGTTTTGGATGCTTAATAGTTCAAGTACCAAAGCATCATTTAATTCTATTGTCTTTTTACGGAAGAAAAATGTAACGCCCCTGTCCCGGATACCGAGTTTTTATCCGGAAAAAAAATATCCAACACGTATATAAATAAAATTTAATCTAATTATATACGTAACTTTACATAGATAAACATCAGAGTACTAGGCGGAAGACAAAAAACGACAGACTTGGGTAACTAAAACATCTAATAAACGAACGAAAGCAACACAAGTTGCATCTAATATATCCTCAAAAAACTTATTATAACCATCAAATACAAATAATCCATTATAACTCGAAAACACAATTAATACCACTAATCTTTCAACATTACAAGATAAAAGAGTGTATACCTAAAGTTACAACAGAAATAAGAACAATAGACTTCATCTGCATCATCTCCGGGTCACTCTTCAGTGGGCTCGAAAACAACCTACAAATACACCACATTCTCGGAGTGGGGACATTAAAGAAAGGGGGTAAGTACATACGTACTTAGTGGATAGAAGAAACGGTTACAATAAATAACAGTGCATATATATATAGATAGCATGAATACTTTCTACAATCACCCTCTACTAGACCACATAGTACTTCCTTACACAAGTAAGTTTGATACATTAATATCAAAGGACTCTGTGTATAGTGAAGAATGCACCACGCCATGGTAAGCACCTCTCTAGGGACTCGGACGAAAGTCTCCGTGTGGGAGTTACACGAGTCCCTTGACACACAGCCTCAAATGGAGGTGTAATAGTCTTCATGCTTCGAAATGTAAACGTGTCTTACCAATGATAAAGATGTATTAGCTTTTAGACACAACACATTTGTAATTTACAAGTTTAATCTAACCACCTGATTCATTCACATAAACATGCTTCCTAAGGATTTCTAGTCCTAGACAACTAATTACACTACCTTGCACATTGTAAAATGATCGTTGTCTGTTAAGTCAATATCCCACAAGGCCTAAACAACGCCTTCCGATGCTCCCACATTCTCTCCGCAGAGGGTCTCAGTTGTGGTGCTGAACCAAAGCTACCAGAAGTTGAAGTTAGACATTTCCACATTACAATTAATGTCTCGAGGGAACACACAAATCATATATATGCATTGAATACAAAAGAACTGAGAAATAACTCAAAACTGCTCAAGGCCCACGCCTATAATCAGAGGCCCATACCTCTGGTCTCTAGAAAATTCGGTTTGGAAAAAGGAGTCGCAGGTGTGCACCTATAGCTAGTGGCCCACACCTCGGCAGTTTTCCTGCTACGCAGGCCTGCACCTCTGTCCGCTGGAAAATATCTTTCTGAAAACAGAAGCTACAGGTGTGCACCTCCTTCTAGAGGCCCACACCTCTGACAATTTTCTACAAAATTGCAATTTCTAAACCTACTCGTTTTCAGCCATTTTTAAGCGAACTTTCACAACCAAAGAACACCAAAACATCCTCAAACCTATAAATAATGACCACCACCATGGAAATATCAAAATTCAACAAGAAAATGAAATTAAAACCGATTTAGAACACCCTCTTACCTTTTAGCGAATTAAAAGCAAATCCAAAGCAAATTGAAAATAAAAGCTTGAATCCTTCGATTCCACAAGTCCTACGATCATGGTACGATAATTAAACGACACAATACGGTTTTTTATCAACACTCTATTCTATTAGAACTCAGATTATTCGCGATTGAAGATTCTCCTTCTCCCCCACCTGCGTTGCCGTCGTTCTTTTTTTTTTTCCAGAAGTTGCGAGTGACACATTTTGAGTGACACATTATGAGAAGATTTTGGGATTATTTTCCTTTTATAGGATTAATCAAATCCACAATTAAAACACCAATTAAATAATCCTTTATAAAAATTAATTTCCTTTTGATTAATTAATTATGTTAAACGTAAATAGGAAACCATTACAATTTAAATCACATTTACCAATTTACCTTCATTAAAATTTGGGGGTGTTACAAAAAATACATAGAAAATTATGTAGGAAAAATTATGGTGGAATCTGACGAACACGGCAGTCTCGAGCAAAATGTCATGGCTTCGGACACTGATATCAAACTCTTTGCCGCATTTTACAATCTCCCGAGTAATAACATGGCTCGTTACGTGATGACCAAAATAGTAACGACCAACCTTAACCGGCAAAGTACCGGGTCGGAAGTACTACAGTGGAAGAGCAAGGTCGTATCCCACGAGGAATCAATCGAATATCAAAGTCATTCTCATGCTTAGTTTAGGTCAATAATAGGTTTGTTCACGGTAATTATGCTATAACGATATTTAAACTAGAGATAAAGAGAGAAAGAGACATAGCCAAATCACGATCCAATTGAATACTTTCGCCCCTCTAATCGACTATTTGGGAATGGAGACTACCAACCAACCATCCTAATGCTTATATCGACTCGTTCGTGGGTGCAAACTCCTAAGATAGTACTAGACGCCATGCAACAACATAGTACCCTTTGCCCGGTTCAACAGTCCGCCTTTAAGGATTTAACTGACCGAAACAAGATAAAAGCCCTAGAGCCGCTCGATTTGCACCGACAAACCTCGTTACCCAATCGATCTAAACAACTCAGTCAATTGTAAATAACGATCTTAAAACCCCTTTTCCCACACCCATTCGCAACATACATTTATAAAAGTGGTGTGTGTTCATGAACTAGGTGTACAGTCTAATTCACGCTCTAAGAACAAGTTTTAAGACATGAATTCATCGATATAACAACAATTAAACACTACCCAATCCCAAACACATCAACTAGAGGATGATTTCTTCAACATTCACATGATTTGACTATGTAGTAAAGTAGCTACTCATCACAAAGCATGAAATAACAATCAAAGCATGAAATCAAAGCCATAAACAAGATAGAAACTAGATTAGCTACCAAAATCGTAGCAAAAGTCGGATTACATCAAGCTCCAACACCACCCATGTCACTTGGAAAGAGGAAGATTATCCAAAATGCAAAATCAAGGGAAGAGAAGCTAAAATCTAAGGAAAGGAGAAGTAGAAATTAATCTAAGGGGAAGAGAGGAAATTTCGACCTAAAAGGGTAGATGAGTGTCTAAGAGTGTGTGTACGTGATTGGGGTGAGAAAAAAAATCTGTTTTTATCCTAAAAAAACGCAGCTATCCATTTTGAAGAAATTGTGGTAAGTACCCAGAATAGTCTGGTAACTACCGAGATTTCTGTACATCCTGTCCAAAATGTGGTGAGTTCTGGTGACCACCAAGATGGCTCCGGTAAGTACCAGGAATGCAGAGTTGCAAATTTAAGCTTTTTCTTCAACTTTTCCAACCCCGAGCTTCGGTTTCGTCTTTATAAGCCTCATGCCTCAACTTCCGGGTATACGAGTTCGGAGCGACCGCGGTCTTTTACCGGGAGCTTTCAAGGCCGGTCACCCGAGCCTTATGCTCGGGTGATCCGGGGTTAGATGAGGCTTCTTTCCTTTGTTTTGCTTGTTGATTCATGGAGCTCAAACTATTGTATCAAACCCTGTGAGTTTGTTCTGCAATTAATTCAGTCCCCGTTTTATCTTCATGATTTATGATTCGTTTTGTATCTTTTCTATGCAATTATCATGCTATTGTGTGACTAGATCGAAAGATTGGTTGCTAACTGTTGTCTAACGTGATGAGAATCGTTGTTAGGCTAGATCACCATAGAAGAGATGTGATTTTTAACCTTGACATAACGAAAGTTGATAGGTTGATTATCTAGGTTATTAGATTGAAAGATCTTACACCTTGTTTTGTATGCGTTAATCTCTATAGATCGAAAGATGATGAGATTGATAGGCGAATTACTACGAAAGTAGGATTCATACCTTTGTAAGGTGAACCCACAATTCGAGTTAAGATCATGAGGTGAACTAGGATTGAAATTACATGGTTTGCGCATTGTTTGATTTCATGTTTCCTTAGTTTAGGTCGTTTTTATGTTTTCCTTAGCTTTAGGACTGTTTCTATCTTCTGTGATTTTCTTGTTTGTTTGTTCTTAGTTATGTGTTTCCTGGCTTTGGACTAAAAATCCTCTGTCCAGTTTATTCTCCTCTTTAGTTTAGGTTTAGTAATAACTAGTAGTAACAATTGGAAAGATTAATGAAATTAGATTCAACATCCCAATTCCCTGTGGATCGACCCCTTACTTATCTCGCTATACTATCAACTACCCGGTGTTTGGCCGGTTAGGAGTTAGTTTTGCATCTAAGTTAGGGTTTATAAATTTTCTTTTGTTTTAAATGATGCAAAATCTTTCAAACAAAAGTGGCGCCGTTGCCGGGGAATCGGTGTTTTGTTGAATCTACTTGAGTTAATTCTTGATTTTGTTACAATTTACTGTGTTCAATAAAAGTAGCGTTAATTGAATTGAGAGTTTTTATTTTTGCCGTGTTTCGATAACCGTTGGGTTAAGAATGTGCAAAAAGTTTTTTTTTACTCAATTTATGAAACGTGAATTATATGTTTTCCAATCTAATCCTCTGTGCTAAAATTTGATGGGGCTGCTGTGTAGTGTATATATGATGTATAGTTGGTTTTGGATTGATAATCTGTTGAGCTAGTGAAGGCAGGTTGTGTTTCTCCCGCATTTTGTCCAAATTCGATGCTTGGACGGGCGTCCAAGCATAGTGAACGCCCGTCCGGGTCACAACACACGGATGAACGCCCGGTTGATGGTCAAACGGCCGTCCAGTGCCAAATTCCAGGAAACCGCCCGTTTGACATTCAGAACGCACGTTCAAAGGGTTGGACGGGCGTCCAACACTGCGTCCAGGTTCCAGAATTTCTCTTAACTTGATTTTTGATGCTTTATTTGATATGGATACTTAAATTTGAGCTTCTGTGGCTAATTGTTTTTACGTAGATGATCTGAACTTGCATGTTTATCTCCCCATCTATGAATCCATGTTAAATAATTGAATCTAATGGATAATATACTTGATTCATCTAGGCATGTTATAGTGACTGTCGGTTATCGTATGCTATAACTGGTCTTTTTGTTTATTTAGTAGCTAATGTCGGTTTCCGTATGCTACACACCGCTGTGATGAATCTTTTAAGCTTTGAGACTTATGTGCTTTCTTGTTGTTTTTATAACTCATATGGGTAGCTACTGTCGGTTTCCGTATGCTACGTCCTTTTCCATATGAGTTATATCTGTTTAGTATAGCTGACTGTTGGTTTTCCATAATGCTATCACCTTTGATGAGTCTTAAGGCGCGTCTGCATTACATGTAATGAATAGTACTGTCGTTTATCGTAAGCTATCATTACTTGGTAGACGTTTATTTTATACATGTCATGTTGCAAATTAAGGGGCTAGTTTTCTTCCTTTTATTTTCTTTTATTTGTGCATCTCATTTAGTTGCATGTCATCTAGTTGCATTGTTTTCTTTTCTTTAAGGGCCGTAGTCACTGTAGGGTTGTCTTCACAACCTGGCTCGGCTGAGCCTGTTTGCGTTTTCTTTTATTAGGATTACATATCATGTAGTTTGCATTGTAATGTAGTTGCACCTAGCCTACTATTTTGCAATGTCCATGTATATGTTCCATCCTTATCTGAGCTTAATCTGAAACATCTCTATGATTTATTCTCCTTGTGTTTTCAATGTATAATTCTTTTTCCCCGTAGACTCTTTTTGCACCGATCAAGTATGCGGGACACTTTTGATAGGCGTTGTGCGCTTTCACGTCGATGTCGGTATTCTGTGATGCTCCACAAGTCTACCGATCTATTCAAGTTTACTTGGATCTCGTGATGCTCCACATTTCCAAGGATAGTCAAGCAATTTTTGTTCTTCAGGGGTTCTTTCCAGAATTGCCAGCTTGGAAATACAATCAGCTAAGTTCCTAAACTTTTTATTTCTGTACAAATTGAGGACAAGTTGCAATCTAAGTGTGGGGGAGGGAATGGGTATCTACATTCATTTGCCATACTATTATATTTCTATGAAAAAGTGCTAAAATTTTCAAATTTTTGTTTTGTCCCAAGTGAACAAATGCATATCCTTATTTGAGTTTGTATATCATTGGTGCATTATTTTGCATATTTAGTAACTTTAGATGTTTCACCCAACACTATTTCACATGCCATAGTAGATGATGAGCTATAATTTAAAGCTATGCCCATTTGATTGGAGATTTTTGATGATTATCGCATGATTCTTTGCTTTCATATGAATTTTGAAAATTTTAATAGTTTGTATTTAGAATTAAAAGTATGTCATACTGTGAATATCTTGAAGTTTGAATGTGATAAGTGACACGTAACTATTGTTTTTTTTTGAAAAGTTGAGTTAATGAATGAATTAGTTGAGTATGTCGAAAGCTGGTCGATGATTGGAGTGAGATAGGGCATTATCTCGAAATGTCCTATACCACTATGATGACCAAAAGCTCACGACAGTCAGGAAAAGCTGCCTTATGATTTGAGTAGGTAGGGGATTATCTCGAAATGTCCTATTCTACTATGAGGGCAATAGCTCATTCTGATGTGTGTTTAAATGAGAAATAATTAAATCAACTTAGATGAGAAGTGATATGAATTGAATATAAGACATAGTTATCGTATATCTTATCCCCAGTATAAACTGAAAGATATGTTGTAGAGATTATCCTCTAAGTATGTCGGAAATATTTTAAATACTCCCTATTATTGTTTTTCGAATATGTATGTTTTGTGAGGTGCATGTTATAATCGTTTTTATATTTCTAATTTAAATGGGATGTTAGCTAGTTTTGCTTGAATCAATTTCAAGTGTGGTTTTAGTGGAAATTTATTATGGCTATGCACACACACACCTGGGTGAACCTCTAAACGACTTGAATATGTTTTATATTTGCATAAATGTTTATACGTCTCGAGTCTTGATTTTGTTTTGTTTTGCTCGGGACGAGCAAAAAGCTAAGTGTGGGGGAGTTGTTCTCGGTCAAATTATACGATTTTTAACGATATATTTTATATCAATTTTCCCCATAGTCTTATGTTTTTCATAGAAATCGAGCTTTATATTGAGCAAATGATGTTTTTAATCATTAAATTCCAAAACGTAGTGAATTTTGTGCTTAAATGATGATTTTATTTCATTTTGGAATTATATTACATTTTGCTATTATTCCATGATTAATTAGGAGCCTACAAGTGTTTAGAGATTGGAGTGACAAGTGTCAAGGATAAGATCAAGGAGGACAAGTCATGAATCATCTAGAATATGCAAGAGATAAGGTTTGTTGCAAAAGATAAGGATGGCTTGTTAAGAGATAATGACAAAGATCAAATGCGTACAACTCAGCACAGGTGGAACGGCGTTTCCAAGCGAGAGCTCGGAAGACGTAACCGGCGTTCGGGACACCAAACTGGAGTTCAAATGCTCAAACTGGCGTTCAAGATCTCTGCCACTGATTTCCTATAAATACCAGCAGATCCCAAACCCATTCAGGATTCGACATTTTTACATCAGAAAACACTCAGAGCAGCCGCAGTCTTTTCTGGGAGCTTTCAAGGCCGGTCACCCGAGCCTTATGCTCGGGTGATCCGGGGTTAGATTAGGCTTCTTTCCTTTGTTTTGCTTGTTGATTCATGGAGCTCAAACTTTTGTATCAAACCCCGTGAGTTTGTTCTTCAATTAATTCGATCCACGTTTTATCTTCATGATTTATGATTCGTTTTGTATCTTTTCTATGCAATTATCATGCTATTGTGTGACTAGATCGAAAGATTGGTTGCTAATCGTTGTCTAACGTGATGAGAATCGTTGTTAGGCTAGATCACCATAGAAGAGATGTGATTTTTAACCTTGACATAACGAAAGTTGATAGGTTGATTATCTAGGTTATTAGATTGAAAGATCTTACACCTTGTTTTGTATGCGTTAATCTCTATAGATCGAAAGATGATGAGATTGATAGGCGAATTACTACGAAAGTAGGATTCATACCTTTGTAAGGTGAACCCACAATTCGAGTTAAGATCATGAGGTGAACTAGGATTGAAATTACATGGTTTGCGCATTGTTTGATTTCATGTTTCCTTAGTTTAGGTCGTTTTTATGTTTTCCTTAGCTTTAGGACTGTTTCTATCTTCTGTGATTTTCTTGTTTGTTTGTTCTTAGTTATGTGTTTCCTGGCTTTGGATTAAAAATCCTCTCATCCGCTTTATTCTCCTCTTTAGTTTAGGTTTAGTAATAACTAGTAGTAACAATTGGAAAGATTAATGAAATTAGATTCAACATCCCAATTCCCTGTGGATCGACCCCTTACTTATCTCGCTATACTATCAACTACCCGGTGTTTGGCCGGTTAGGAGTTAGTTTTGCATCTAAGTTAGGGTTTATAAATTTTCTTTTGTTTTAAATGATGCAAAATCTTTCAAACAAAAGTGGAGAAGTTAAATTAACAGAGCAGAAAAATAAACTAAGGCTTAAATCTATGAAATTGATCAACAAGCAATTTGGGAAAAAGGCGGCAAACATTGGATCAACAATTTACTCAAAAATTAAAGGTGATCTTATAACGATTTACTGCGTTTCTTAAAAGAGGCGGGTCCACCTATTCTAAAGCAAAACGATCTAATCTCTCAAAACGTTCTATTCAATTAACAAGCAAGGTGTAAATCTCTCGATTTAATGACCTAAACAACAACCGAGCAACTCTCGTTTTAGCTAACGATCGATTGTTCAATCAAAAAGCAAGGTGTTCTTAATTCACGAAATTTTCATTCGGAAAACAATTAAGCATTCATCATCTCTCGATGTAAATGAAATTAAACCATAAAACGAGCTAAAAGATCGACCTCTATTGAAGAACACAGTAAATCAGAATGAGAAAACCAGAATTAATAAGAAAATTGCATCCCCAATGCTGCCAAATTTGATTTAGCTATCCATAGAGTGAATGATTACAATGCTTGAAGAGAAATCCATGAAATCTAAGCTAAAAAGTGAATTGAATCTAAGAAACCCAGCCACCAAGAAGGCTTTTGGGACTGTTTTTGATCTGAGAAATTTTATCTAGAAAGGTTGTATATTCTCTTCTAACCCTAACTTAGATGCAAAACTAACTCCTAACCGGCCAAACACCGGGTAGTTGATAGTATAGCGAGATAAGTAAAGGATCGATCCACAGGGAATTGGGTTGTTGAATCTAACTTTATTAATCTTTCCAATTGTTACTACTAGTTATTACTAAACCTAAACTAACGCGGAAAATAAACTGGACAGAGGATTATTAGTCCAAAGCCAGGAATGACAAGAGTGATAAAAACGAAATAAAACTACCATCTATAAAACGAAATAATTAAACGAAGATGATCATGGTGGATAAACAATTGAACAAACAAAATCATCCTATCCAACAAATCCCTCTATCTCCTCTCTAAGATTATCTTATGCTGATTAACTAAAGATGTGGTTCACCTCACAAAGGTATGAATCCTACTTTCGTAGTAATTCGCCTATCAATCCCGTCATCTTTCGATCTATAGAGATTGACGCATACAAAACAAGGTGTAAGATCTTTCAATCTAATAACCTAGATAATTAACCTATCAACTTTCGTTATATCAAGGTTAAAAAAAATCACATCTTTTCCATGGTGATCTACGGTTTAACATGACTCTCATCAAATTAAACATCAACAAGCAACGATCTTTCGATATGCATTGCAATGACAAATAAACATAGAAAAGATACACCTTTAGATAAAGATCATACAAACAAACTTAGATTAAAGAATAGAAAAACCTGATGAAAAGGGTTCAAAAGCTTGAACATGATCAGCCCCCAAAATCAGCACAGCAATAGCAAAAAGAAACGAAATTAAAGCACCTAATCTAACCCGGATCACCCGAGCACAAGGCTCGGGTGACCGGCCTCGAAGCTCCAAAAGAGTGGCTGCTGCTGCTCTCCTTGTTGTGGAGGAGAAATTATGAATGTAAGTTGAATTGTGAATCCCGGAATGATTTGGGATCTGCTGATATTTATAGGAAAACAGTGGCAGACATTCTGAACGCCAGTTTGAGCATTTGAACTCCAGTTTGGTGTCCCAGAACGCCAGTTCTATTCCTGGAACGCCGATTCGTTCTCGAACGCCGCCCGGGCTTGGAACGCCGATTCCACATCGTGCCGAGTTGTACGCATTTGATCTTTGTCATTATCTCTTAACAACCCATCCTTATCCTTTGTAACAAACCTTATCTCTTGGATATTCTAGATCATTCATGACTTGCCCTCCAAGATCTTATCCATGACACTTGTCCATTCCAATCTTTAACACTTGTAAGCTCCTAATTAAACAATGAATGATTCCAAAATGTAATATAATTCCAAAATAATAATAAATCATCATTTAAGCACTAAATTTGCTTTTTGCTCGTCCCGAGCAAAACAAAACATCCAAAACTAAAAACACATACCGAGCATAATTCCATAAGATAAATAGGTCTCGAAAAGGGTCAAAAACATCGTAAAATGCCGAGGTTTTCCATCAATGTGATGGATTACCTCAAAGTGAGTGCTCTATGTGTTTTTACCCTATAAAAAACTACCCAATATAAGTCTAAAACATGCACCGGGGTATAGTAAATTTGACTCTCATCAACCACCCCCCCACTTAGCGTTTGCTCACCCTCGAGCAAAATGAGCGTTTTAAAAGAATCAAAGAGTCAACGTAACATGCGTAGGTCAAGCCAATCACATATCAAAGATAACCGACAAGTAAAAGAGTAAATAAATGCAACTTAACCCTACCTTATCAAGCAAACGGGATGTGTGTGTGTGTATGAATAGCTTCTCCTACATTTACCACGGTTTACCGGTTTGGATTATGGATGCTAGGTTATTGCGACTACACCATAGGCTCATACTTCATAAGCATCTCCACTAATCGTGGCCAACCGAGGCTAAGCAAGGTCGAGTAGGACTTGCAATGTTGTAACGTTAGGCTAGGGACGGGGCTAACCGAAGGGGATTTCTAGGGAATAATCAACAAAGAGATAAACACGAGCAAACTCAATCATGGGGTGTAACAATACAAAATGTAGCTAGCTCTACCCTTCTCTAGCTCAAAATGAAACTAGAAACATGATCCAAGAAATAAAATGCCATATCGCACTATGTCTCAAGTGTAACAAGGCAAAAATGTATAAGAATCATGTTTCCACATTAAGGACTCATCTCAAACACCAACATCATGTACAAATGAATACAAGAGTCCTAACATACTTGGCTTTCTTTGACTCAACCTATTTACTTTTCATGACTTTTTTTTTCTTTCTTTCTTTCTTCTTTTTTTTTTTTTTTTTTTTTTGAACTTGAATTTTTATTAGGTTTGAGTCAAAGGCCATCACGTATACACAATATGAAAAACGAGCCCCTTCCCTCCAAATCGTGACATAGCTCGTAAAACACACCAACTCCTCTCAACATACACACCACTCTGCCACCCCACACTTGCCTAAGCAAGTGTGATAAAATGAAATGATTAAGCTAAACTCGTAGGGTGTTCAAGGGAATGTAGACCACAAATAAGGCTCAAGGGTCGGGTAATTACGGGCTAAATAACGAAGGCTAAGTTTCGGATGGGGGTCTAACCATCCTACCAAGGCTGAGAGGGGTTACTGTGGAATATGTCACGGGATGGCTATTTGGCTCTGCTGCGGATCCGTTTCATCGATGATCGGGCATCCAAACGAACTCTGATTGTCACGAAACTTTGTGGGCCTGTTCTTCACTCCTTCTGCTTCAATATGGATGGTTGGATCCGAGTTTCGATGGCCCAATTTTCTCCAGCAATCCGCCGATCCAACTGCTGCATCTGTTTATAACTGCGGCGCAGCAGTGTCTTCCCGGAGCCGATCGGGCATCGAGACAAAACCCGATCGACCTGAAATTTTTACGGCTTGTTTATAACTCCATGTTAGTCAATCAGAACGGTTGGATCTTTGTTGCAATGTTCTAAACTCTTCCAGAAATTCGACGAACTCACAGCTAGGGGTTTTATTGGCTGTTGTGCTTTTCTGTTACAGCAGCAACTTTATTGCAGCGATCTGATATTGAGACGGACTCCGATCGACACAAAACTTTGAGGGCTTGTTCATCAACTTTTGATCTTTATTCTGACCGGAGGGATTGTCGTTTCAACGGCTCAATCAACGGGAAAACAGAAATAACCGAACATAAACAAAACAGATCTATTTCGAGAATTTAAAATTACATCAATAAAAAAAATTACAAAATTTTCTATACTCATATAACGAATTTATATGAGTTTACAATAGATCTAACGGGTAAAAAGTGCCAACCTCAATCCATCTCTTCAACCACAACAACCAATCACATATGCATTTTTAAAAAAAATATCTACATGCAATTCCACTCATTTTAAATCGTTTATCTATGAATATAATTCATAGATCGTGGAACCTTGCTCTGATACCACAATATGGATGTAGGAGCTCAGATCTGTACAAAATAGATCTTTGCGCAGTGGATGGATCACGATCTATAAACTACATATCATAAATAAAGGATCTAAACTTCCTACAAGGGGGTTTAGATCTACTTACCAATAGTTGGATGAGTAGCCACAATCTTCCAACGTGTTCTCCAAACGGCGGTTGGTGGACACCGATCCTTGGAATTGAAACCTCCTTGATATGCATCAAGAAAAAACCTAAGTTTTTCTTCAACCAGATCCCCAAGACAAGAAACAAGTTTTTCTCTCTATTTTATGTGTGTATGTCGAAAATTTCATCTCACATATGTCTTGGAAGAACTCTCTTTATATAGGAGAGTAAATCATTGGCCTCCAAGTTTCTAATTAATTAAATAAATAATAAAAAGAAATCACAATAAAAGATAATTCCATTTATAAAAGATTGTGATTAATCAATCAATCAATTACAATTATCTTTTATTAATTAATTACTTACCAAGTAAATAATTAATCACACAAGAAAATCAATTCTTGCATTTTATTAGAGGGAGGCGCCACACCTTAAGGTTTTAGGCCCACAGAAAATGTCTTTTCTGTGTATTATATTATTTAGCCCAACTAAATAATATTTTGCATATCAATTAATTGGGCCAGCCAATTAATTATCACTGAGGCCCAATAACAAGAAAATACTCGTAGGAGCCACGTTGGGGACCATGGACCTATAACTAGTAGCTCCAATAAATTAAGTAAAATATTCATCGAACATAATATTTACACTTAAATTATTAATTCCGGGATTACGCCACTATAAACCCGAAACTGAACTCTATCAATTATAGATATATACTTACACTCAATCCTATGAGTAAATAAGCGTACATTGATATAATCATTACATACGGACTAACCCTCCATAGATTGTCCATTCTGAGTGGGAAGTCTCCGTAAACCCGACTCAAAATATCTTATCCTTATTTACCATTAACCCCCTAGTGATCAATTAGTTCACATACCGGACTAGTAGCTAATTAGTCTAATATGAACTCCCGGGATCGATCATTTTCTTAGGGCTAATAAATAAGGGGATTGTCTCTCTACTTCCCGCAGGAAGGAATGGATTCCGTGTCTGTGAAACACAGAACTATTCACTCATTAGGGAATAGTGCCAACAAGAAGTGACTCAGATCACATATTAAAGTGATCCTTAACTAACACATCAAACACTACCCCGAGACAAGCAGTACCATGTGATCACCTCAGGATTAAGGTCAATCCATATATGATCATCTAATGATTTAATAAGTTTTCTTGATTACGGAATTATATCGAGAAACCCAGATTAAATCGGTCCAGTCCTATATGAATTCCATCACATATAAATGACCTACTTAGGAACCCTCTACCGACAGTCCGGATAAGACTATCACACCCTAAGGTGTTCTAGGTGCATTATTGGTGTTTTAATCATGAGACCCTAGACTCTGATTATTGGTGTTTTAATCATGCTTTATCTAATTAGGATTGAACATTGGTGATATA
This sequence comes from Gentiana straminea, assembly GCA_036785695.1. NCBI lineage: Eukaryota > Viridiplantae > Streptophyta > Magnoliopsida > Gentianales > Gentianaceae > Gentiana > Gentiana straminea. Next base: position 1,370,033 of record JAVUPR010000410.1, on the reverse strand, counting down.
CGAGGCCAAGGTTATGATAATGGTGCTAACATGAAATGTCATTACAAAGGTGTTCAAAGTAGATTGCTTAACGTGATTCCTAGAGCATTTTACACGCCTTGTGGGTGTCATATTTTGAATCTTACATTGTGTGATATGGCAAGGTCATCTCCTAAGGCCAATAGTTATTTTGGCATGGTTCAACGCCTTTATAACCTTTTTTCATCATCAAAAAAGCGGTGCGCAATATTGACAAGAGATGTGAATGTCCTTACACTTAAATCTTTGAGTCACACTCGTTGGGAGAGTCACATTTAAAGTGTTGAACCAATCAAACAACAATGTTTGAAATTAGGGATGCTTTGGGTGATTTGGCAAATTCAAATGATCATTCCGATGCAACTCATGGAGTGGATTCTCTAGCTATAAATGAATTTCATAGTTTTGAAATCTTGGTTAGCACGATGAATTGGTTTAAAGTTCTCGATGTTATCAATGTTGTAAGCAAGTCTTTACAAAGTGAGAACATGCATAATTATGTCGCAATAAATCATTTGAGGGGACTTATTGATTACTTTAATAATTATAGAGAGAATGGGTTCGATGATGCTATAAGAGAAGCAAAAGAACTTGCTCAAGAAATGGGTATTGAGCCGGTTTTCCGTGAAAGAAGAACCGTTCGTAGTAAAAGACATTTTCATCAGGGTTCAAGTGAAGAAGTCATGTTTGCTACTCAAGAGGGTTTTAGAGTAGAGTACTTCATGTTTATAGTTGACAAAGCTGTTGCCTCACTTGAAGATAGATTTAAACATTTTCGTGTGTATGAAAGAAAAAATTTGGTACTTGTTTGATTTGATCAAAAGCTCACAAGATGTTGAAAGTTTGAAGATTTCTATCTTTCAAATATTTTGACACATGATGGAGAAGAGGATGTTGATAGGGATGAGTTGTTTAAGGAGTTTCAACTTCTTGCACATATTTTGCCTTCAAAAGTATATGGATCTATCCAAATTTTCGAATATTTAAAAAGGTGTGATTGATGTTTTGCAAACACAGAGATTGCTTACCAAATATTATTGACTATTCCGGTGACAGTTGCATCTGGAGAAAGAAGTTTTTCGAAGTTGAAGTTAATAAATAACCATCTTCGGATCACATTGACTCAAGAACGTTTGAATGGGCTAGCCATGATATCAATTGATAAGAATATGGTTAATTAATAAAATTGAGAATTCTACTTTGATTAGTTATTTCGCATCTAAATGTGTTGCAAGAGCGATCTTGAAGTAGTAATATGTATGTATGTTTTGTGTATACGTAAGAATTTGGTTTTTGTTTCTAAATATGCTAGAAAGACTACTTTGTAGGTAGGTTTTAAGACTGCCAATGAATTGAATTTTGTATCTACGGATATTAAAAACCCGATGATGAAGTAATATTTAATAACTATGTTTTTTCTGGTACACGAAGTATGCATCCTATAGCTTGGAAACACATATGCCAACCAAAACTAGAGGGCGGGCTTGGAATTCGTTGCGAACAGGACATGAACACTGCTTTTTTAAGACAACTCTCTTGGCAATTGCTCATTGATCATGGAAATCTGTGTGTCCAAATTATGACTCAGAAATACGGATCCCCTCTTGAGGTGCCTAAGCCGAACTCATCCTTTATTCTGCGCCATATTTGCTTTGCAGCTAAGACTCTCCACGAGGCTTTTGAGGTGAACGATAATGGTGAAGTGCGTTGGAAGCTAACTCCGTCTGGTAAGTTTTCAGTGAGCTCGGCGTATCATGCAATCAAACAACCTTCAACCACACCCTTTACCCAAGGTAATCGTATCTGGAAACATATTTGGTCCATTAAGGGGCCATTGCGGTGTAACCTACTTCTTTGGCAGATCTGCTGGGACGCACTCCCTGATGTGGCCTTTCTCCTCAACCCTTGCATTGCGGAGGATGACATGTGCCGCATTTGCAATACACATGCTGAGTCCACTTTACATGCGATCAGAGACTGCTCCTGGGCTACGCATATATGGCGGAAAGTCATTCATCGACAATATTGGTCCTTATTTTATTCAATTCGTGAGATTCCCGCATGGCTTGAGAATTGCCTCAAGATGAACATGCACAAACATGATAACAATATTTACTGACGCATCCTATTCCATGAAATTGTGATGGGACTGTGATACTGGCGGAACCAGGAGATCCACCATACGGAAAACAATCGTTCCCCTAAGACTATTTTCATTTCTGAAGCCATTCGTCGGCTAAGGAACTTAGACTAGCTTGGATGTAATTTTGTGCTTTCTGTTTTAGAACAATATGGCTGTATATTTTGTATAATGTCCCTTGTACAGTTTTTTGATTAAATAAAATATCCATTTTCGAACAAAACATAACAACAAAAACCTATTTCGAAATAAAAGGCATAATTCAGCGACTTGACCTAAGGCCTAAAAAATTGCAGTGTCGGCCCCGTATCTGATGCAAGTGTTTTAATGGATCACACAATTTTCGAATGGTCCAAATTGTCAAGTTTTATGTGTATGTCTTTTGCAAAGAACTAACAAGATATGCAAGTTTTAATTTTTTTTGACATATAGCTTTATTTCCAAATGAATATATACAAACCAAGGTTAAACACATATGCAAAAGACTAATATCCTTGATAATCAATTTTAATTCATGGTAGAGATTGAAAACGATAATATATATATATATATATATATAGCCTATCTTTGAAGAGATTTTAATTACCCCAAAGTCCAAACATAATCAATATTTTCATCCTACAGCATATAAATGCAGATGGCTAATCTTCCATTCTTCATTTCATTTATTCTTCTTTTGCCGTTATCTGCTGCAATTCATGCGGAACTGCTTCCCGGTATGTAAAATACACAGTAGCAACCGTAATTTAGAGTCTCGCATGTATCTATTTACCCGAATAGATCGAGTCGTTCACCGACAGACTCGGGTTTGACTTGCTTAAACTCTTATCTCTTACTTGTTTACATGAATGTCCCGAGCTCAAAGGTTATATTACATTTGTTTATTATAAGAACGAACACAAGTTTGCTTGAACGAATAAGTATAAACAAGTATATATATATATGTGTGTGTGTATATATATATCATCATATGTTTTTATTTTCTTGTAAGTATAAGAAAGCATTCTTTTTTCTTTGACATATATTTTCTGTGCATCCAGTTGATCAAGTTAGCGCGGACAATAAATTACCTGTACAAAGCCTCATGGACGTAGGCCAATCCGCCACGTCACGTAGGCAGATGTTGCCAGCAAAAGTTCCGTGCTACATGCCGGCGACAGATAACTTTCTATGGGCATGCGATCCTGAAGGAGAAGACGAGGTTAATACCGATGATGGAAGCGATGCTGAATCACGATTATCACCTAAATGTCCAGTAGAAGAAGGGTGCACTTGTGACCTTTTTCATGTCGACAATGATGATGATTGGTATTGCATGAAGTTTCCGGTGGTTAATTAATTACCTACCTGATTGCCTTTTCTTTTACTTTTTCTTTTTTTTAAGTTTCGCACCACACAAAACTTACTTTTGTGACACCATAAGGAGGTTCAACTTCTGGAAAATCAAGCAACAATACAATATGAAGTTCGAGTTTCATGACATCACATCAAATCTACTTTAAGTGATGTCACAGAGTACTGCTGGAAAGTTGAACCTCATACGTTAAAAAAGATTTTTTTTTTTTTTTTTTTTTTTGGGTATTGTACTATGTTATGCTCTTTCTTGTTAAAAGGATTGTGCTCTTTTTTCTCTGTAAGGTGGACAGAGTTTTTTTAAGGAGGCAATCTGTAGAAGCCTATATATTATATCTTATGTATTGTGAAGGTTTCATAACCTTTAAATGTTAAGTATTTCTTGAGATGTAATACATTTGTGTTTTCCACCATATTTACACAACTTTTTTTTTTTCATTCTTTTTTTGTTAATGTAAAATTGTTCTTCTTTAGCCAACTAGCTATATACATATGTGAATGTACACAAGAAATGAAATCCAATAAGTTGAGCAAAACACTATACTAAAATTAATGAAAATTTAATGAGTCTAACAACACATTCACTAAATCACTTTGATGCCCTGCATTCCTAGAGAATTTCAGCACATCACAGGTACAAGTTGTTCGACCATGCCTCATAAACCTAAACCTCAAAAACACGGAATATTTCATGTTGTGGCTTTTTTTTTGTTAATTAACTAAATGTCTAATGTAAAAGCTTTCTACCACCAAGTGACTGTCTACACATTTGAAATAATTAAGAATCAAGATTGCGTGGTTCACATGTTAAGTGAGCGTACATTTTCTATCGGTGTAATGGAGGATCATATATAAGATAAGACACGAGCATGACTTAGAAATACCGGAATTGTTTTAATTGCAATAAGCTTGTAAAAGAATTGTGAGCGTACATAGAGAATAATCCACAATATGCATATCCCCTTGCATAGATATGAGAACCTTCGGTTAGAAAGGTTGGTGTAACTACGCATTAAGCATGATCAGAGGCTTCGAGGCTTTGTAGCTCTATAGGCTATGGTGATGATGAAGGCAATGGACGTTAACAGGCGGGTTGAGGCCAGTGTCATGATAGTGAGGTTGAGGCCAGTGTCATGATAGTGAGAGTGTCAACAGCTTGTAGCTCGGCTAAACCTTAAGCTATTGGGCATCCGATTGATAGCATGTTGATATCATGCTCAACCCTTAACTACTGTGTTGTAACAGATGGAAATTAAAGAACATATTCAGATGCATCAAACGCAATAACTATCAACAAGAACAGAAACAAAGAGAACGTACACGGAGATTTACCAATTACAAGTTACAATAATTACATTTAGAATCACAACCTATAGCCTTAAAAATGCCTTATAGCCTTAAAAACCTAACCCTAGTCGTCATTATGACTTTTGTCAAAAATACCCATAAATACCTCAGACGTGTCTCAGCTCAGCTGAGTCACCAGACGAAACCGGACGAGATGCAGAACCAATTCAGCCATGTTCAACAAACTCGGCTGATAGACAAATCTCAGCTGGCACTTCACTCAACTGACTTCTCAGACATGATCGAACACACTGCTCGGCTGACCATCACTCAGCTGATAGCAGATTCATACGCATAGATCAAGTCACCTTGACAACATACAGAGTGCTCACCCTACTACCTCGAAGTGTTAAGCCCTTAAAGGGGTAGTTATACCTTGGTTGATATACAAATGGAGAGAGAGATTAATAGATATAGAGACAGACAGAGAGGACATGCAAAATATCGTTTTATTCATCGTATTTTCTCATTTTTTATGGCACATATTATAAATAGAAGAGGACGAACAACTATTGCCGGCTTTATTATCTTCTCCCTTTTGCTATGTCCTGTGTAGTTTTTGTCTGTCTATATCTATATGTAATGGTGACTTAAACTATGCTACTGAGTCTTTGTGGAAACTGTGATCTGGTCAGCAGTGTATGAAGCATTTGCTGTGATCTGGTGTTCAGGTGGGACATCAGCATGGTGGGACAACCTGCTGAGGTTAGGGTTTCTGAGTTGGTTCTCAGTAATATTGTGGAGAACGTTTGCATAGTTTTCGTTTGGGTGAAGGTTACTTCGGGTATTTCGGTCATTTACTGGGTTGACCGTTAAGACGGTTAAGATTTGATTTCCAAGGCTATAAATACCATTTGTAATTGCATGTAATCGAAACTCTCTCGTGATAATAAAATAATCCTCGTTTGTCCGTGGAGTAGTTGGCACATTTCCGGAATCCAAGTTAAATCTATGTGTTCTTCTTGTTTCTGTGTTTGTTTACTGGTGAATTGTTTGTCTTTACTCACAATCACCATCACTTCTTGAACGATCCGTAATAACAATATAGAAAGATATTGATGGATAGATATATAGACAGACTGCCAAATAGATGGATGGATAGATAGACAGACCAATACATAGATAAACAAGACATGGCGTAAAAGAAAAGATAGCCGGCTATAGCTATGAGAAAATGAGAAAATCGGAGAGTAGGAAAAAAACAATGAGAAAATACGGAGAGTAGGAAAATTGGGGCGTTTCGTGTAGGGCATTGTTGGTAAGAGTGGGTTGGTGGCCATGCTTGTTGAATCGGGGTATTGCCTTGATAGACTTGGCCTTGTACATTAGCATAGTATGAGTTCTTGTGTTGAGGTGCAAAGGAAGGTGACGATCCTTGTTTGTTCGGGTTTGCGGCCAACAGAGAGTAGGAAAATCTCTTTGAATGGTGTTGCATGAATTGGAGTAAACATTGTTCAAGCCGATGTTGCATAAAGCTCACATCCTCATTAGAGTATTCACCGGATTCTATCATTCCCAATGGCACATTGTCATCATTTCTCATTCCTTCACTACAATTCTCATTGGACACAATACCTTTCAAATTCTTGTTTGCTTGCATACCAACGACTTTCTTACTAATGGATGCCAATTGAGCTAACACTTCCGATTGAGTGGTGGACTCTCCCAAAAAAGCAACCTTTTTAGTACTTGAACCGGTTTCCCACATTCGGTTATATTTTGAGATCTTCTCTATAGCATCATACACATCTTGTGCCACACTCATCATCAAAGATCCATTACATCCGTGATCAACTTCCGCGTGGGCTTCTTTCCTTAGCTTCTGACAAAAGAATTGAATTTGCATATCCAAGGAATCGCCCTGGTCAGGACATACTCTCAACAACTTCTTGAATCTCTCCCAAGCGGCTCCAAGTTATTCATCGGCCCCTTACTTAAAGCTAACAATATCAACCTTTAGTTCCAAATTTCGGCCCGGAGTGAAGTATTGTTTCAAGAACTCATTTCGAATTTCCTCCCAACTCGTCAAAGATTGGTGAAGAAGTGACATAAACCAATCCATATATTTTCCAACCAATAAGAAGGGAAACATTGAAATTCTAGTCAACTCGTCTGCTATGATTGCTGAATTGTTGAGGTAGCCACAACAACAGAGACAGATACATTAGGGCCTTGCAATATATACAAGGTTCCCTTCTTGATACCTTTGAGGACCACAGCTGAATCTTTGTAGTCACTCAGCTCTCCACCTTCTCCCTTGAAATTGAAGCTCTTGTTGTCCAAAAGAGTAAGAGATGCAAAATTCCTGGTCATCTATGGGACATGTCTAACATCTTTCAGTGTGCAGAATCTACTATCCTATGTCCTCAGCTGAACTGAGGCAATCCCCGCTATCTTGCAGACCTTGTTATTTGCGGTAGATATATGACCACCATCTATCTGCTCATAGGTTATAAACCACTCCATGTGGGGACAAATATGATAGGATGCTCCAGAATCTAGAATCCAAACATCAACATGATATGCTGAATCCCCAGAAACTAGAACCTGATCCTCATCTGAATGCTCAGCAGCCATAGCTGTTGTGCCTGAATTGTTAGGAAATATACGCGGGAACGCAGCGGAATTCAAAATTTTATTTCCTTTAACCAGGATCGACTTCGTTTAAGCAACAAACATAACAAGTTAGTAGACGGTGGTTACCTTGCTTGATCTAAAAGATCGACGCTTTGACCGTCTAAGGAGAGTAGTGGTGCACGGAGCCGCCCAAACGTTCGGCCTTTACCGCCAGTCCACACGAACAACCCGCCGGAATCCACCATTGGATTGCTACTAGAAAAATCCGATTGCTAGACCGGCATTTTCTCTCTCTCAAATCTCTCTCTAAGAAGCTATCTATTTTTCACAAGAAACTATTAGTCTCTTGGAATTGTGATGTGTAAAATAGCTAGCCAAGTCTCCCTATTTATAAGAGAGTCTACGCCCCACTGTAGTCCCAATCTGATAGAGAAGCTTCCTAGTAGATTGAGAAGAAAGAAAACATTTTCCTAATAAAATAAGGAAAATATATTTGATTGATTTATCTCATTTAATTTAATATCTCATATTAAATATTTCCAAAATATTATCAATATCTAATATTACACTATCTTTATATCACATATATATATTACAATATAAATCAATTTATATATATATATATATATATATATATATATACAATATATAAATATATATATATATATATATATTGGAAACAAATGTGCACAAGCATAATCTATATGCATGTCACGTATGTGACTATATATATTTATATATTAATATCTTATATTCATAAATGGTAATACTATTAATCAAATATCACAATCCAAATGTATCTTATACACTCCAAAATTGCGCCACGTTTAGCCTACAAATTGACATCCGTAATATTCTTTAATTAATTAAAACAATTAATTTCTTGTATTTAATTTATTCATAATAAATAAATACCACCATATTAATTTATCACTATAACACTTTATAGTCGAGATAAAACTTGTTTTATTTGGTTATCGCTAGAACCACATTTTTATCCGGTTATATGTTCTTATGTGTGTGACCCGATAGGCTTTCGAATATGTTGGCCGTAGGCACAAAGTGCAAATTACGAAAATGCCCTTCATACCTACCGATCACGGAATAGCGTCTAGCAACACACCGTGACCCCCAATCATCTGAAGAGTCAAATGCAATGACTACTACCTTTCATGTGAAACCGTTACCGTGTAAATAGAATCCTATCGCTGTAATGATGGAAGGTCAAGTTAAATTACTAACTCGATGCCTAAATAACCACTAGCAAGTGAACTAGGTTCAATCGCAAAGTATAGCTAGATAGAGTCGAGGTCGATCCCATGAGAGAATCAATTTGTAGATCCTACTTAAATAGTCAACTAGTTACTTCGTTGAACAAATACGGTCTATGACCAACATAAAGTACGAGAAAGAAAGACACACTCAAACATATAAACAACACGTAAACACATAACGTAATCAACTCGCCCAATTATAACCATAATCATTTGGATCTAGACAATTTATATGACAACAAAACTCATCTACTATTAATCCGTTCATATCTCTTTATATTGGCTACGGGAGTCATCCTCTACAACTTGATGTAGCACCGGTAGGTCACTATATCACCGTGGTATTGTTACGTGACTTCGCCTTTTGGTGCCTCCATCTCATATAACTCACACGCTTACTACTCTAAGGATGCCGATATTAACCGTACACCTCGTCCGGGCAACATTCCTTTGGTTAGGCGTACTTCCTAAACGATCACTCAAACTCTCGTCCAACTAACAATTACCAAGTTATAGTCTCATGCTAGTTTACGATCTACGTGTATCAAGGTGCGCGCAATTCCACTAATATAAACCTACCTAGATAACGCCGAAAGTCCGAAGATCAATTCATAAGCCTACCTAAGAGTTTTATACCGGTATTTCCTTTTTACACGTTTTAATTAAATCAAGTGAGTGACGTAGCCATAGCCATACCTACCGAGATAACGAGATTCAATTAAGCTAACCTAATCATAAAGACGTGATCGATTAACGGATGAAAACGGTTTGCTAACCCTCGGTCGACCGAATAGGTGCTCTCGGTCGACCGAGTGACACCTCTCGGTCACCCGAGAGTCTAACTCCCGCATTTACATCCCCGAACATATTTCTCGGCGTCTCATATACAAATCGGATTATATAGCGAATTATCAGGACATCATATAAACTAATCTAAATACACGTAAATTAAACACACAGATTCATCCGTAGACGTTAGGCAGAGGACGTAGGGTTTGGGATCCTTATAGACAAGGTATCACTGCTGCCCTAACGTCATATCCTAGATCTACATCATCTAGATATGAATACCTACTCAAATAATCAAAGCATAATTGGGAAATTGATTACTAAAAAGAAAACAAGAAGATAAACTAGGGCTTACATGTTTGCAACCCTCGCAACCTCCACAAGCCTAAAGAATCCTTATGTGTTTATTTGTAAGTATGAAGTAATGTTGATGAATGCATAATAAAAAATACAAAGGACTTGTGTTTATATAGAGCCTCAGCCGTCATAGACAACCGACTTAAAAATGCCGACATTCTGAACCCTAACCGACTCAATTAATGTGCCGAACTTCCTTTGGACTATAGGCCCACTCGGTCGACCGAATGCATAGGCTCGGTCGACCGAGCCTTACATGCTCCTGGCTTTCTCCTCTTTTCTGTCTTGGGCCTCCTGAACTTGTCTGTGATCCATCAAAGCTTTTCCGAAGTCCATCCATGTGCTCCCAAATGAGTTACTACAAATATAACGTGAAATACAGTCTGTAATACCAAATAATATAATAAAACCTCTTAATACATAATAATGAATCGTAACTCTCGACATATGTGAATTAAGCGTATTACGACTTATTATTACTCTAATATAGCTCCTTTAAACTAGAATCGGGGATAAAGGTCATAGAATAATGGGCACAAAATGACCGTTATCAACTACCCCCCACTTAGCCTTTGATCGTCCCGATCAAAAAATCAACAAGTTATTCCCCATAAACTACTTTCCAGTGGTCACAGTATACTGACACAAGAAACTCGAATCAACTCATATCCTCTATGCTCATCAGTTATCCATTATCCACTATTCACCATGAATCGATGTGTTGTGTGCATGTGCATTGAGTTTTAAACATTCGTAGCAAGATTAGAGCTTATGCAAACTTCGTAGTCTTAACCTACCAACTTCAGTATTCTCACTTCTTAGCCTTTTAATTTTTTTTCAAGCACTAGAATAATAAGCGAGAGTGTATCTATAGGGTTTTTGGACTTGGAGACCGAGTACTACTCAAAGCCTCTTGAAGAGTTGAATATTCTTTTCATATCTTCATATTTTTCAGATACTATCAATCTCAAGAAGGAAAATTTTTTAGAATTTCCCTCTATCTTAGATCAAATATTAGCATCGAATATTACCACAAGCACGAGGCTACTTTGGTAACTTACTACAAGCCCAGTGTTTTAACATTGTCAAACACAGTACGTCTCAAGCTTATTACTCGGCTTTTGTGGCTAGAAGTTTTAGGAACACATCGACGATAAATTTGACACTAGGTAAGCATAATCAATTATCTATGCAATGTACACATTATAATTTTACTTTTTATAACAAGCGGAGTACAACTCGATTCGGTATTGAATAATTGAATAATAAACAACTACTTGCAATGGACAATATGAATATCGTTAAGTTTACTAATCAATAAATCGCGAAGTATAAAGTGATCACGTACTCATGAAATATGGGTTATTCCGATATAGTTATCAGGACTTCACAAAAGTAAATGTGATTCTAAGTTTAAATTTTAAAATTTTTTCCATTTTATTTACTATTTGATATATGGGAACATATGGAATTACTCATTTGAGCTAAGTGACTTGTACCCCCCACTTAAACAATGCATTGTCCTCAATGTATATAAAAAAAAAAAACGAAAGAACAAACTCAAAAAAGGAACTTAGCTCTGGATAAGCGTGGAAGTTTGAACAAGTCTTAGGAAACCGGCAAAGTTCATCAGGCACAGGAATTGGCTCCATAGCAGGACAGAAGCATAAGCACTGCAACACAGATCTTAAACAAGGCTCGCAACTCGTTGCAGGATTAGTCCAAACAGTAATAATCAGAAAAGTGACCGTAAAAGGGATAACAAATTCCTTAAACATTTTTAAGTCCATTAATTAATGATTACATTTCAATACATTTCAATACATTTCAACAAGTCCAAAACTTTACATGAGTTCAATTTAGGTAACAGAGAAACTTGCTCTATATAACACGACATACTAGTAGAATGGAATCAAAATAAAAACTCGTTAATTATAGGAAATGCAAACACTCAAATTAAAATACTTAATCCCATCCTGGATTGAATGGTGCTAGTTGCAAATTGTTCGGGCCGGTTTCGTTAGCATCATCCTCGGGTTCCCTTTCTTGGTCGTGGCCGTGAACGACAGGCGGTGGGACAGAACTCAAAGATAGGATAGGCATTGGCTCCACATAGGAATCGCCGCCTAACACCGGGCACTCGGCTCCCTCACGAATGTAGTGATTAGTGAACCAAAAGGTAAGGTATGCCGAGGCTTGAGAGCATCGTCTCGTCATCTCCTTGCGTATCAATGCCCCCACATTCACGAGCCATCCCATGTACAACCAATAGAGCGAGTGGCATGAGTATAGTAAACCGTAGATACATGCTTAGCCGGGAAGATATTGGAACGAATAAGCCGATTAAGGCACTTATCCTCCCATCTCCTAAAGTCGTTTCCGCAAATGTGCGGGCAACCTCCCTACTTGTCCATTCTATTCCCGGATAGGCTCCAACTTCCTCCAACCAAGCATCGGACCCATCAAACGTCGCCATATACTCTGGCCCGTCCTCCGAGATATCCAACCCAAAATAAGTATTAATCGTACCCGGAGAAACTACAATAGGTCGTCCACGAATAATAACGACATTGGTGTCGGGGTGTATGCGCAAATAAGCATAAAATTCTCTCACCCAATTGACGTTGACCCGGCCTGGGGGTGCGACGACATCACGCCATTGATAACTTTCCACCAACTCCAAAAGCTCATTCCCACAATTTTCCAAATCTAGACCTCGAGCTCGATGTACGGGGGCATTAACGAAATGATTAGTAAACGAAGAATATACCTCCCGACTCGCGAATTGTGGTACCCCGTTGATCATTGGAATATCGTCTTCCACAGCCACAAACTGAGCGGCTCTGCTTCTTCTTGGCGGCATCCTCACAGAATCTTGGCAAAGAAGAGGACGGCGGCGGCAAGGGTACTCTCGGTCGACCAAGAGTAAGTACTCGGTTGACCGAGTGATGAAACGGCTGAAACGGTGGATTTCCGGCTCGTACTGCCCCAGTGACGAATTTGGTTGATCTGAAGCAAAATCCTTCAGGAATTTCAAAGGTGAGGGAAAAATGGTTAATTGGATGAAGATTTTTGGAACACTTCCATTTGATTTCTACTAGGGTGTGGGGAAAAAGAGAGATGGAGAAGTGGGATGAAGGAATTGGGGAAAAGGATGAGGAAAATGAAAGAGAGGATGGTGGGTTAAATAGAAAAATGGAGTTTGAAAAATGGAATGTGATTGGTGTAGAAAAGTTGTTGGGGATTGATGAGGTGGAAAGGTGGAATTTGAAAATTTGAATTAGGATAATAAAGATGTTGGGAAGAGAAAAAGGTGAAAGGTTGGGAAGAGGGAAAGGTGAGTGGGGATGTGTAAAAATTAATGGTGTTGACCATTTTAATAAATTTGACACATACCGTAAAATAACTACAATATATAACAGTGCCAAAATGTATTATTTCACTCTCACCGCAAAAAATTTTCTAACCAATAGGTCGTCTCAAGCATAAAAGCAACCTCATTCTTATCATGAATAAATCAAACAATCTGGTCTAAGCATTTGTAAAATAACGCATTATCATTTCCTTAATCAACAAATTTTTTACAAAGATTCAATTGCGACACTTCACTTCACATAAAAACGATTCGAATAAAAAAAATTATTTTGCACATCCTTAACTCAACAGTCGTCGGAACATGGCAAAATAGAAAAAAAAACTTCTTATCGTTTCATGCTACTTTTATTTTAAAAAAAATATAAAATAAAAATAACGAAGGATAGAAATAGTTCTACAGTTTAAGTCGGTAGCTCGACTTCCAAAAATATCACTCTAAAACACTGCCCTTGACTTGCCAGGCTTTCACCCGGCCAGCTTTCACCGAAAAAGTTTGACCGTCCTTTTCTACGAGTGCCCTTCCCTTGGGTTTCAGTCCAATGAAAAGACAATCGAATTGACCATCCAGACAAGCGCCTACTTTTGGATTTGTCTCTGATTTCGACGAGCTTTTGTTACGAACTCTCCTAGTTCGTTTCTTCGCTCGGTCCTCCTATCCTTAGGTAGGTCTACGGCTTCAATATTGGTCGGGGTACGGTGCGGTGAACCGACCTATTCCGACTTAGAATAGTAAGGACTTCCCTCTCATCTTTATCATCGACATTATCATCGCATCCTTTCCTAGACTTTGAGTGGCATCAAGCTTTTCCGAACCAACTACTTCTAACACATTCACACTTGCCGGTACGGGGAAATTCGGATTTGTTATCCCATAACGCTCGAACCTTTAGCGTCAAACAATACTATCTCATGTCCGGTCATCCGCATGAAAGCTCTAGCGGTGTTGATAAACGATCTACCCAAAATGATTGGGCATTCGGGATGTTCCTCGATTTCCATTACCACTATGTCTATCTTAAACCGTAATTGCCCCACACCAATAATCATGTTGTTCAGTCTCCCAGTCATGATTGTCCTAGTTCCATCCGCTAATCTAACTTGGAGCGGGGTGTTAGTGGGTGTTAAAATGGCATTCCTATCACAAAGGCTTTTAGGAAAGATATTAAGGCTTGAACCGGAATCAATCAAGGCTAAACCTAGATGGGTTTGTTCTAGGGTTACTCCAACCATAAAAGCTCCTGGGTCTGCTAACTTTTGCATCAGTCGAGACTCGTCTTTAATCAATGTTTCATCTCTAGAACAAATGACAACAGGGCTCTTCATAGCTGTGCTACCCTCTGACTCAGATTCTATCTCGGACATGTAATCATCATAATCTAAAGTTGAATCAGAATCCGAAGAGATTTCCTCTGGATTCAAAATAGACATACCTTTTTGCCAATAGGCTTCTTTAGCCTCTCTTGATTTCCTCGCCTCTCGGATTTTTGCTTTCATCTTTTCTATCCTTTCCATGAGCTTCGGTGTTAGCGGCTTCCTTGGTGTAGTTTTTGTTCGTAAAACCTTGACTTCTTCTTGGTCTTTGGTAAAATCGTTTGATGACATTTTGCCGATCTTGAGCGGAGTTATGTGAGTGATTTCCGTCGAATTATACGCAATATTTGAAAAACAACAAACGGTCAATAAACTAGCGATCCGTACGATTACTCGTACCGCTCGCTGGCTTACAACCTACGACGGGGAAAAATAGAAACGAGAGGGAAACAATGATCGTCGATAATTGATACACCAGAAATTGCCCCGCTCCTATTATAATATTTTATCTTCCCAGCGAGATCAGTCAACGGCCGGTCAAGTATGTCACCGCCTCGCCATCGATTAAACCAGTGATTATCGAGCCCCTCCGCGACATGTATCAGCGAAGTGGACCCCAGACCAGGGGGCCCGCCCAACGAGTTTATCAGTGACCTCGCCTATTTCGGCGAGCTTATCTATTGTGAAGATCACCGGGCTCGGCCTCTCGACCTCGATTCGTCTACCTCGGCTCGAGGCCTCGATCATCCGCTAAGCCTCGTATCCGAGCCCATTATCTTAGCCACGTGTCTTATCCTACTCGTTTGGCCTTAACCGTAAATACACACTAAGCCCTAAATGGGCTCATGCCTATAAATAGGAGGTCTCCCTCCACCATAACGGAGGATGATTGATATATTCTCAATATGCCTAATACAACACTTGGCTCCACACTAAATAAGCCAACTCTTCCAATACCGAGAACTACGCGTGGCTTGATCCCTCTCTACAGGGTACGTAGGCAGCCTCCACGGCTCAGCTCACAACCACCCCAAACACCATCCATTTGGCCGGAGAGCCACCACTGTACACCGAGAAATGATATCCTTCCGTTTGATAACATTGATGTACCATTTTTGGCATCATCATTTGGCTCCGTTACCGGGAAAGAATTGAAATAGCCAGCTGCACCGCCGTGTTCTTGAGCAGATCTGCATCGCCGGTCATCTTCTCCGGCGACCTGTTTCGTCAAACTCACAAACTTTGGAGAGGTGCATCTACGGTTTCTCACCGAGATCGTCCCATTCAAACCAAAAATGGTAAGTTCTTCAATCGGTCTTTTAAAATACATAGTTCTATATCACCCTTTGCGTTCGAAGATTCACCATCGGAGTGATATTCAACCGTGTACGGCCGTGAAGAGCTCCGTTTGCTTTCAACTTGTCAATTTCGGTGATTGCATGTTGGTTAAAGGATAGGAGAGAAGCCCGAGAATCGTGTCAAAGATCAACGTTTAAAATTTTGGCCGATTTGGGTATCAAACTATTGGTCTAAATCAAAATTACCAAATCAAATAGTTACCATTTCTGGAAATATTTGGGCTGTTATTGTGTCTCGGCTGGCTGTTGGGTTCACACCTCAAATTGGATTGAGTTGCATGTCGGATTAACAACCTGGGAAAACGGGATTCTGCCGAATATTTCGCCCAGTTATCTCACACCACGTGTCCGCCAGCTGTAACCCACTACCAAATCTCCCCAGCAAGCTTTCAGACTGTTGATAAAATGGTTGAAGACAACCCGCTAGATAGCGAGGTCATAATCACGCAGGGTAAGCAAGACGCCGAGCAAACGTTACCACAGCCAAAACTCAGCGAGGCTGATCTCGCAAAGCTAAAAGAGTGGGGAATATGTCGCGCGAATGAAGATAGTAAATGACATACTTGTCGCAGCAAAGCATCCCCCTTGCTAATACAGCCTCCGCCTATCTTCGGTCCCATCCCCGCCAAAGCTCCGATCGCCATCGACTTGGCTGGGTTAGGAGAGCCAGAAGACAATGAGCGAACTGATCAGGAGGAGGAAAATCTCCGCGCCAAGCCAGGGGGCCTCGCATTGGATTTTCTGGATTTTATGGTTTTCTTATCGGGCTCGGCGGAACAAGTAAGCTAATCGATTCATTTATTTTTAAGCTTTACGCTTTAGCTTATTTTGGCATCGCGCGTTACATTTATAAACGAGCCGCCATTTAGTCAAAACACACGGGTCACACCAACGAGATAAGACCCTTAAACCTCTAACACTATAAGCGACTCCGTGCAACCCACGCGTTTTTGCCTTATCTTTTAGAATTGCTCGAGGATAGGTTGTGTTTTCTTTCGTACCTAACTTGCAGGTGGTGGTACGGGGCAGCTCGCCTCGCGACCTTTCTGGAACCGCGGGCTAAATCGCCCCCTGCGGTGTTCTAGAGACGGCCCTTATAGGCCCATCTTTACATGTAAACTCAGCGGCCACAGTCTGGCCTCGCTATATTTTACCCGCGGCCTCTATCGGCCCGGCTATGTTATTTCGGCCGGCCCCGCCGGCCTCGTTATATTATCTCGGCGGCCACGGTCCGGCCTCGCTATATTTTACCCGCGGCCTCTATCGGCCCGGCTATGTTATTTCGGCCGGCCCCGGTCGGCCTCGTTATATTATCTCGGCCGGCCACGATGCGGCCTCGCTATATTTTACCCGCGGCCTCTATCGGCCGGCTATGTTATTTCGGCGGCCCCGGTCGGCCTCGTTATATTATCTCGGCGGCCACGGTCCGGCCTCGCTATATTTTACTGCGGCGTCCTCTATCGGCCGGCTATGTTATTTCGGCGGCCCCCCCGGCCTCGTTATATTATCTCAGCGGCCACAGTCTGGCCTCGCTATATTTTACCTGCGGCCTCTATCGGCTTGATTATGTTATTTTCAGATCGGCCCTCAGTCGGCCTCGACTTAGCTTGGGCCTCGGATCGGCCTCGCTCACCAATGGCCTCGTTCTGGCCTCGCCATAGCTTCGGCCTCCGAAGGCCTCGACTTAGCTTTGGCTTTAGTTCGTCCTCGACATCAACGGCCTCATTTTGGCCTCGCCATAGCTTCGGCCTCCGAAGGCCTCGACTTAGCTTTGGCCTCGATCGATCTCGACACCTCGCCACTCGCAAGTCTTGAGAGGTTCTACACGTCATAGCTACTCGCACAAAAAAAAAAAAAAAAAAAAAAAAAAATGGGAGTAGGGGTGTACCCCTCGTCTTAGTACTTGTGTTTTAATTGGGAAAATTAAAACTTTTCCAGAGATCAAATGAAATTGTTTTTACAAAGTTTGGAATCAGGAGTATGTGTACATACTCTTTCGGTGCTTGCATTTTTATTGCGAAATAGACAGACTTGTTGAACAGTCTAGCGCACAGCCTCAACTGTTTAGAGTCCGCCTCGACGGTTCGGTGCCCCGCGCCAACTACATGGAACACCGCCTCCGTTAACCATTGGGGTGCGCTTCAACGGTTCGGTGCATCGCTCCGGTAGTTTTCTTCGGCCATGGATATACTCTCATATCCAAGCCTTGCCGAAAAGGGTAATCGAATGATACCGCACCGATCTTGCTTCGCCACCAACGCTTTTTACAGTCGACAGACTTCTAGTGTTCCTCGAGAATCATCGCAACTCGATCATCAATGGCTTCAGTTCCAGCGACGTCAGCAACGACTCACTTTTGTGACCTCGGCAACAACTCACATTTGTGATCTCAGTGACTTCCTCAATTGAAATACATTTCTCAAATGTCCTCAGTGCCGCTTAAGTTCTAACACACGACGTCTCGACTTTCGAAGCAAGTTTTACTACCCGTAGATGACTTCTTCCCCGCGGTTTTTACTTCGTTTGATAATTCGGATTTGAGTTTCGCCATGGATATCTTTTTATCATAGGCGAAGTCCCCGGTATTTGGGGTCGCTTTGATGTACGGCGCACCACCTCACCGCGCTTAGCTTCTTCTCGGCCAAGGGTTTGACGAAGACCTCCCCGGCGTACCGCATATCAACTCACGGCTTGGTCTCGCGAGCGACTCCCAAGTTCTCATCTCACAATCATATGAAGATGGCTCTTCGCAACACAACAAGGAAGAAGCCCCTGCCATAGCAGCAAAGCCGGTGTCCTCGACATCGCATCTCAAGCCGCGGTCGCAGCGACCAGAACAGCTCCTCGCGGCATATCTGGGACGCTCTATGCTGTGCACCTGTCGACCTCGGTCGGACCAACGAGCACGGACGATTCACATCGCAAGCTCTCAAGCCGCAGTCGCAGTGACCAGAACAGCTCCTCGCGGCATATCTGGATCGCTCTATGCTGTGCACCTGTCGACTTCGGTCAGACCAACGAGCACGGACGATTCACATCGCAAGCTCTCAAGCCACAGTCGCAGTGACCAGAACAGCTCCTCGCGGCATATCTGGATCGCTCTATACTGTGCATCTCAAGCCGCAGTGCGATCAGAACAGCCTTTGCGGCATATCTGACGTTCTATACCGTGCATTTCAAACCGCTTGCTACTAGCGTATATCGAGAACAGCTCCTTATAGCACATCTCTTATAAGTCCGATCTATCTCGGCATCATTATTTTGGAACTCGCCATTCGGCGAACATCTCTTATAAGTCCGATCTATCTCGGCATCATTATTTTGGAACTCGCCATTCGGCGAACATCTCTTATAAGCCCGATCTATCTCGGCATCATTATTTTGGAACTCGCCATTCGGCGAACATCTCTTATAAGTCCGATCTATCTCGGCATCATTATTTTGGAACTCGCCATTCGGCGAACATCTCTTACAAGTCCGATCTATCTCGGCATCATTATTTTGGAACTCGCCATTCGGCGAACATCTCTTATAAGTCCGATCTATCTCGGCATCATTATTTTGGAACTCGCCATTCGGCGAACATCTCTTATAAGTCCGATCTATCTCGGCATCATTATTTTGGAACTCGCCATTCGGCGAGCCTTCTCTTATAAGCCCGATCTATCTCGGCATGATTATTTCGGAGTTCGCCATTCGGCGAGCCTTCTCTTATAAGCCCGATCTATCTCGGCATCATTATTTTGGAACTCGCCATTCGGCGAACATCTCTTATAAGTCCGATCTATCTCGGCATCATTATTTTGGAACTCGCCATTCGGCGAACATCTCTTATAAGTCCGATCTATCTCGGCATCATTATTTTGGAACTCGCCATTCGGCGAGCCTTCTCTTATAAGCCCGATCTATCTCGGCATGATTATTTCGGAGTTCGCCATTCGGCGAGCCTTCTCTTATAAGCCCGATCTATCTCGGCATCATTATTTTGGAACTCGCCATTCGGCGAACATCTCTTATAAGTCCGATCTATCTCGGCATCATTATTTTGGAACTCGCCATTCGGCGAACATCTCTTATAAGTCCGATCTATCTCGGCATCATTATTTTGGAACTCGCCATTCGGCGAACATCTCTTATAAGTCCGATCTATCTCGGCATCATTATTTTGGAACTCGCCATTCGGCGAGCCTTCTCTTATAAGCCCGATCTATCTCGGCATGATTATTTCGGAGTTCGCCATTCGGCGAGCCTTCTCTTATAAGCCCGATCTATCTCGGCATCATTATTTTGGAACTCGCCATTCGGCGAACATCTCTTATAAGTCCGATCTATCTCGGCATCATTATTTTGGAACTCGCCATTCGGCGAACATCTCTTATAAGCCCGATCTATCTCGGCATCATTATTTTGGAACTCGCCATTCGGCGAGCCTTCTCTTATAAGTCCGATCCATCTCGGCATTATTATTGTGGAACTCGCCAATCAGTGGGCACTTCTTGCAAACCCGACTTCAGTCGACATTGCATTTGCACGGGGGCCTTTACATGCAAAGACAATGCATTATATTATTATATGGCCTACTCTTCTACAACAAGGCAAAGAGGAAAGACGACGCGCCACGACGGTCAACTCGCGAACAATTTCCTTGCATATAATCCGAATTATTTGCTCTATCCCTTTCGCTTCAAGAGAATCGCTCAAGGCACGGCGGGGGGCCTTTGATACACCGTAAATTGCCCCGCTCCTATTATAATATTTTATCTTCCCAGCGAGATCAGTCAACGGCCGGTCAAGTATGTCACCGCCTCGCCATCGATTAAACCAGTGATTATCGAGCCCCTCCGCGACATGTATCAGCGAAGTGGACCCCAGACCAGGGGGCCCGCCCAACGAGTTTATCAGTGACCTCGCCTATTTCGGCGAGCTTATCTATTGTGAAGATCACCGGGCTCGGCCTCTCGACCTCGATTCGTCTACCTCGGCTCGAGGCCTCGATCATCCGCTAAGCCTCGTATCCGAGCCCATTATCTTAGCCACGTGTCTTATCCTACTCGTTTGGCCTTAACCGTAAATACACACTAAGCCCTAAATGGGCTCATGCCTATAAATAGGAGGTCTCCCTCCACCATAACGGAGGATGATTGATATATTCTCAATATGCCTAATACAACACTTGGCTCCACACTAAATAAGCCAACTCTTCCAATACCGAGAACTACGCGTGGCTTGATCCCTCTCTACGGGTACGTAGGCAGCCTCCACGGCTCAGCTCACAACCACCCCAAACACCATCCATTTGGCCGGAGAGCCACCACTGTACACCGAGAAATGATATCCTTCCGTTTGATAACATTGATGTACCATTTTTGGCATCGTCAATAATATAGAACAATTAAGGGCTCGGTCGACCGAGCAACATCGTTCGGTCGACCGAACATACAGAACACATATATAACTTTTTCTTTTATTTATTTATTTGTTTATTATTATTATTATATATATATATTTTTTATTTTTTATTTTTTACTGACTTGCAGAAGAAAACAGAAACAAAAACGAAATAATCAAGTAGATTATTTAAGCAACTGGACCATTGATTCCCCGGCAACGGCGCCAAAAACTTGATGGAAGGTCAAGTTAAATTACTAACTCGATGCCTAAATAACCACTAGCAAGTGAACTAGGTTCAATCGCGGTATAGCTAGATAGAGTCGAGGTCGATCCCACGAGAGAATCAATTTGTGGATCCTACTTAAATAGTCAACTAGTTACTTCGTTGAACAAATACGGTCTATGACCAACATAAAGTACGAGGAAAGAAAGACACACTCAAACATATAAACAACACGTAAACACATAACGTAATCAACGCCCAATTATAACCATAATCATTTGGATCTAGACAATTTATATGACAACAAAACTCATCTACTATTAATCCGTTCATATCTCTTTATATTGGCTACGGGAGTCATCCTCTACAACTTGATGTAGCACCGGTAGGTCACTATATCACTGTGGTATTGTTACGTGACTTCGCCTTTTGGTGCCTCCATCTCATATAACTCACACGCTTACTACTCTAAGGATGCCGATATTAACCGTACACCTCGTCCAGGCAACATTCCTTTGGTTAGGCGTACTTCCTGACGATCACTCAAACTCTCGTCCAACTAACAATTACCAAGTTATAGTCTCATGCTAGTTTACGATCTACGTGTATCAAGGTGCGCGCAATTCCCTAATATAAACCTACCTAGATAACGCTGAAAGTCCGAAGATCAATTCATAAGCCTACCTAAGAGTTTTATACCGGTATTTCCTTTTTACACGTTTTAATTAAATCAAGTGAGTGACGTAGCCATAGTCATACCTACTGAGATAACAGATTCAATTAAGCTAACCTAATCATAAAGACGTGACTGATTAACAGATGAAAACAGGTTTGCTAACCCTCGGTCGACCGAATAGGTGCTCTCGGTCGACCGAGTGACACCTCTCGGTCACCCGAGAGTCTAACTCCCGCATTTACATCCCCGAACATATTTCTCGCGTCTCATATACAAATCGGATTATATAGCGAATTATCGTGGACATCATATAAACTAATCTAAATACACGTAAATTAAACACACGGATTCATCCGTAGACGTTAGGCGAGAGGACGTAGGGTTTGGGATCCTTATAGACAAGGTATCACTTTCTGCCCTAACGTCATATCCTAGATCTACATCATCTAGATATGAATACCTACTCAAATAATCAAAGCATAATTGGGAAATTGATTACTAAAAAGAAAACAAGAAGATAAACTAGGGCTTACATGTTTGCAACCCTCGCAACCTCCACAAGCCTAAAGAATCCTTATGTGTTTATTTGTAAGTATGAAGTAATGTTGATGAATGCATAATAAAAAATACAAAGGACTTGTTTTTATATAGAGCCTCAGCCGTCATAGACAACCGACTTAAAAATGCCGACATTCTGAACCCTAACCGACTCAATTAATGTGCCGAACTTCCTTTGGACTATAGGCCCACTCGGTCGACCGAATGCATAGGCTCGGTCGACCGAGCCTTACATGCTCCCGGCTTTCTCCTCTTTTCTCGTCTTGGGCCTCCTGAACTTGTCTGTGATCCATCAAAGCTTTTCCGAAGTCCATCCATGTGCTCCCAAATGAGTTACTACAAATATAACGTGAAATACAGTCTGTAATACCAAATAATATAATAAAACCTCTTAATACATAATAATGAATCGTAACTCTCGACATATGTGAATTAAGCGTATTACGACTTATTATTACTCTAATATAGCTCCTTTAAACTAGAATCGGGGATAAAGGTCATAGAATAATGGGCACAAAATGACCGTTATCATGTAATAATATCCATACGGTCATTCGTCGAGTGTCAAACATCAACGACCGTATCTTATAATCTGGATATCATGCTCTCTCGAAGTAACTCATTTACTTCCACTTTGCAAAGATTCACGAGAGTAAGACAATCCTTATAAGAAGGCCCTTTCGGATATTCACCCCTACTGATAGAGTACGCGATTTCCGGACAACCAAACATGTATACTCCGTATGCTTCAGTATCACACCCAATCACAACCACATGATCGCCCCATGCTGGGGGAACCTCAATAGTGTCAAAGCATGACAATCCACACCGTGATGCCAAGTAGACTCCGGTCATAAGGATAATTACACAACCGTCACATAGTGTGACACTTAACATTGTAAGTGGGTCAGTCTAATGTACGCATTCTCTAATACACGTCCACGTACAGTCCAAGTGTCTATACACTTCGATAGACGAGATCTATCCCTGCCTTTAAAGATAGAAGACATCTAATACGTGCTAGCCTATTTGAACTATCAATACCCCGTTTAATAGTACATAAGCCTAGAGACATTTAAGTATCAAACTTATTAAAGTGATTAGAGATCTCATCAACCATAATCGCTTATCATGGTTTCTCTATCACAGTTTAATACTAAGGACGTTATCATATAACAATTCATAATTGGTTCTTTAAAAAGAACAAATATATGACAACAGAAAAGCCATTTATTATATATATAATCATAAAGAAATAGTAGAAATGATTCGACCCGGTCGGATCCGGTCCAACCCGATTGGTTTTAGGACACTATATCAACATGAATCGCTCTCCTGCTGCCTTTCTTCTTTGGACAATTGGACTTCCAATGTCCCTGCTCCTTACAGTAATTACAGACATCTGTGGACTTAGGATCTTTGGACCATGCCTTCTCGGAATTCTTCTTCCTAGACCGCCATGCCCCCTTCCACTACTGCTGACTACTAGTCCAGCAGCCTGACTATCTGCGCCTGCTGCCTTGTGTCTCATCTCTCTTGCATGCAAGGATGACCTCACATCTTCTAAAGCCAATGTATCATTCCCAACTATGAAGGAATACACATGACACAAAGTTTTCATATGATGACGGCAATGACACCAACAGGATTACGGCTGCATCTTCATCTTCAATTTTAACATCAATATTCCTTAGGTCAAGTAATATTGTGTTCAACTGATCAAGATGATCCTCAGCTGACCTGCTTCATGCATCCTCACACTGAACAGTCTCTACTTCAGCAGCAACTTGTTGGTTAATTACTTAGTCATGTACAGGCTTTCAAGCTTTTCCACAAGTTGGTAGTTGTGTCTTCCTCAACAACTTCAGAGATAACATCATCAAATAAGCACAACATGATGGAGGAATGCGCTTTCTCTTCCATACTGGAATAATCTGTAAAACTGACATCTCATGTATCAGATAAAGGAGTCCATAACCCTTGTTGCTTCAACAAGGCCCGCATCTTGATATACCACAGACTAAAAGTGATTTTTCTTGCAAACTTGTCGATTTTTACGTTAACTGCATATATCTTTCTTGCCAAATAACATAACTTTTATCACAGAATCCTAGCACCGGTGAAGGTCTTGGTGAAGATAAAATCCGTCCGTACAAATGATTCCCAGAACCTTGCTTTGATACCAGTTTGTTATAACATGATAAGGAATCCAGATGCAAAAAAGATAAACACAGAAGCAATCTAACGTAAACAATCATAGAAAATTAAAAGAAACAAGAAGAACACAAGATTTAACGTGGTTTCCGGCATCGACTACTCCATGGACAGAAAAGAGATATTTTACTATGCATTGAAATTCAGATGGATTACCAACACTACATTGACTTCAAAAATTGGTATTTATAGTCACAATTCCCTAAACCCTAACCGTCATAGGATCTTTGTCTGAACTTTCATAAATACCCCAAATGTGGACCCCAGCTCCAGCTGTCACCACCAGACAAAACTCAGCTCAGCTTACTTTCAAGACTTGTAATCAACCAGCTCAGATGTAGAACTCAGTTCTATTCAAGAAACCTCGCGGACCTCGGAGTACGACTCCAAAAGAAACTCTGCAAACTTCACCAGCTGACTTTCACAAAACTGAATACACTTGCTCAGTTAACCATCAATCAGCTGACTTTGAGCATTTGTACCAGAAGCTCTTAAATTTATCCTTAAAATATTATAAAATAATACATGTCCTTATTTATGGGCACTTTATGAAATATACTCTTCACCTGCATTCATATCTTTATCTCTATAACATTTAAAATACTATTATATACTTATATTGTCCCAATTTGTTTGGGACTTATTCCATTTATGGTTGTCCCAAAATAAGTCATATAACTCTAATTAGATTCAAAAATTTTGCTTTAATTGCCTAAATTGCCCCAATGTACATATAAAATGAAAAATGGTGCTACGTATAAAAAGGACAAAAATGTAAATTAGTCGTGTTTTAAATGACCAGAAAACCTATTAAATGATGTTTCATTAAATATTTTGAGTTTCAAAATGTCCAAAACAAATTGGGACGGATGGAGTAACATATATTCTACTTTACCACATTATTCATACACACTTAATATTTATTACTTCACTCCAACAGTATCCATATCCTTATCCCTATAAATTCTTATAATATTTATGTTTAGGGACGTGAATAGTGCATCCACAAATGTAGGGATGCACTGTTCATATCCCTAAAAATTAATAGGGATAGAGACACTGGTATAGAAGACCTTTTAGAGTTATCCTTATATTTTATTCTCAATTTAGAGATAGGACACCTTATAGAGACTCTGCTACGAATGTCTAACAGATTAGTTCCATCAGATTTAGAGATCATGTCACCTTTGTTGACAGGCATATTATTGCTAGATACCACGTTAAATATGTATTTCTTTTTCTTGCTTGTTTGATCTTTGATTTAATCTGTACTTAGTTGAATTATTGGATTGAGGAACTTCTTTCTTCTCACTAATCTCATCAATGGCATTTGTTAAAAGCATTACAACGAATCTCTTTTCAGGGTATCACAGTAACATTAGACTTCTTGCAAACATTCAGCTTTGTAAAGCTCGAATGTCCATTTTCGACCTCTGTGAAGTCGAACCTAACATGAAACGTGATGTCACGGTAGATTCGTTGTGGTGTCTTTACGAAAACGCCCTCGTAAAATTGCATGGCAAGTACTAAGAAGAGGACTTAATACACTGAAAATACTGCATATATGTTTCATAAAATTACATAATACACACACAAAACAACCATTACTAGTGCCAAAATCACTCAAAGCACACCGTTGTTTACGACTCTTTTGGGCCTTTTAACTCATATTAAACATATCAAGGAACACAATGAAAAGGGATGAAACATACTTAACAGAAATTTTTCGGGTGATACATCTGCACGATACAGATATGCTTATTCAAATCGAAAAACACCTGTGTTTTTCAGTTCGTATAAGCAAATCTGCACAATGTACTACCCAAAAAATTTCCGGATATCAACGGCAAGCTTGAATGCGATGTTGAAGATCAAATCCAACTCCCATTCGGGTTTTTTCCCATTTGGGTAACGGCGAAACAGTTTCAAAAGCTTCAACAAGTAGTGTTACTTTCTTCTTACGCGCAACTGCAAGCTTGTTGACTGCTTGCTGGAGCGCGTAATCGAGCATCCATTCCTCTGAATTTCTTCGATCATCAATCATCTGATGTTTCAGATCAACTTTCTCGGATTCTGGGTCGGGTTCAGCTTCAAGAAAATTCGGACCTCTCGGATTAAATCCCTTTAAATCGTTCTCTTCTGAAATGGATTCTTTTTGCTTGTATATCCATTTTCCTATCTTGCAGTTTTTCCTTACATCTTCATCAATGTCAATGGTATGCATTTTTTTAAATGCAGGGCAGATATTTTTGGTCAAATTGGATTGAGAATCGGTAAAAAATGCAATAGATTCATCCGTTTTCTCTAAATTTTC
Organism: Gentiana straminea; assembly: GCA_036785695.1. Taxonomy (NCBI): domain Eukaryota; kingdom Viridiplantae; phylum Streptophyta; class Magnoliopsida; order Gentianales; family Gentianaceae; genus Gentiana; species Gentiana straminea. The sequence goes on along the minus strand of JAVUPR010000410.1, from coordinate 1,342,758 downwards.
AATGTAATCGCTTTCAGATTTCTGATCGGTTGGTTGGTAATGATCATCAATAGCTATGTCTTTCTTGGTTTCTTGATTATCATCCTGGCTTTCAGATTTTTGATCGGACAGTTGATAATGATCACCAATGGCGCTCTGTTTCTGCAGTTCCTGATTATCATCCTCGCCTTCAGATTTCTGATCTGACGGTTGATAATAATCACCAACGGCTCCGTCTTTCTTGAGTTCTTGATTATCATCCTCGGTTTCAGATTTCTGATCGGACGGTGGATAATAATCATCAACCGCGTTCTGTTTCTTGAGTTCTTGATTATCATCCTTGGTTTCAGATTTCTGATCGGACAGTTGATAATAATCATCAACCGCGTTCTGTTTCTTGAGTTCTTGATTATCATCCTCGGTTTCAGATTTCTGATCGGACGGTTGATAATAATTATCAACCGCGTTGTCTTTCTTGAGTTCTTGATTATCATCCTCTTTAAGGACTTCTTCATTGTCAACTTCAATTTTCACGAATTTATCACTTTCATCATACTTATAAATATCTGATTCATCAATTTCTTCATCACCCTGCATGTTGGAAATTTCAATGGTTTCGTCAATCCCGAAATCATGATCCAAATCTGTATCCGAGCCCGTGATAGTTTCTTCATCAATGAATTCTCCCAACATTTCACTTAGCTTCAATTCTTCAAAGTATTCGTTTTCAATTTCATCTGGATTATGATCATCAAGATATAATGCAGTGTGCCCCTCCATTTCGAACGGGCTAAATCCTTGGATATCTTCCATGTTGATTTCTGTGTTTTTTTCCTCATCTTCTTGATTTTCTTGATTTTCTAGACCTTCCATTGTGTTTATCTCTGGATCAAAGAACTCACTTGCGTCGATCTTGATCGGATTATCTTCCAGAAAATAATCTGCAGAATCTGTATCTGAATGATTGGTATCATTGTTTTCATTGCAAGACTCTCTATGATCAATCTCAAGCAAAAGGTATGATGGTTCAAGCTCTTTAACTGTTTCATCCCTGTCACCACCAGCTGAAAACAATATATAATAAAAAAAAACATATCAACGAAATGATCCTTGAAATAGAATCTCTCCTAAAAGCTTAAGCTAACAGATGGGAAATTCTTATAATTAAACACAATATATTTTAACACGTTTCTCAAATGCGAGCCTCATACAACAACACGCCATCATGTGTGAGCCTATATAAAGAGTCTGGTCAATATAATACGCAAAGGCAGATAAAACACATTCAAAGTCAATAAGTAGGCTAGTGCCTCCCGGTGTAAAATGGGTATTGTTATTGGCAATTAACCGAATCTACTATAAGGACACCACAATGATTTCATCGACCACTTTAGAGTCGAATTTAATTTAAACTCAAAACTTGACTCTGGAGAGGTCGAAAACAAACTTCGATATCTGCAAAGTTGAATTTTTCCTAAACAGTGTCCATACAAAATTAGGGTAGGAATGTAGGCAGAGGGGTTTGAACGTATGACCTTGCTCTGAATACTCTATTGTAAAGATACATATACGTGGAGACATACGAATGCCGGGGGTTTTGAAAAATATAAGATACAGGGGGTTTTGAAATATTTAGAACTATTAAAATTCATAAAACATTTTTAGTGATTTTATTCGTTTTGTGGCCAGTTTTTCCATCATTTTGACACTCTTTCATACATTATGTGGTGGTTTTTACACAATGTTTTAACATGATTATTGAGAAATTTTATCCTATGACGGTTGTAACGTGATTATATCGAGTGACATGTATTATAATAACGCAAGTCTACTATTTTTCACATACTAAGGATGTGTATGATAAAAGAAAGTATAAATGTTTGGTTATAGTACACATCATTCGGTATTATAATCCTAGCTGGTTCTCCCCGAAATGCGTTGAGGCGCAGCAGTTGACTGGACATCTAGGGGTATCAGTTGGAAAATGCAGTCAGATGTTTGGGGCAGTATAAGCGATCGAAATAGAAAAGGATTTTCAGAAATTCATTTTGAAAAAGAGTTTTCTATTAACCAAAATATTTCATCCTTTCATTTCACATATTTGAATTATAGATATCCTCCTCCGAATCTCATATTCAACTTTTCAAAATTACAAATTCACCCCAATAGCTTAAGTATGTTGTGTATATTTGTTCAGATACATATTAGATACATATTGGATACGAGATACGGAATATGTTGTATCTGGTGTGTATATATGTGTTAGATACGTATGTGATACGGAACACGCTACAAGACAGATGTATCGGTGAATTATAGTTCTGATACCATATAGAATTAACGTCGTGTAACCAAAAAGATTAAGCTATAACTTGTACCTTCACTTTCTTTGCTGTAAATCTGAATGAAGAATTCATCATCTTCCTCGTTCAAAAATTTCCCCACAAAACTCACTTGCAGTGTTTCATTTTCTTCAACAATCACATCCCTCTTCTCTATCGATCTCGGCGGCGACAAAGATCCAATCTTTATATTCCTCTGTGTCTTCATCATATGTCTTCTTGCAGACAAAAAAGACTTAAGTGGTGGCAGAGGAGGGTGATGATGATGAAGACCATTAAGTGAACAATAAGTATATGAACAAACTTTCATAATCGAAGTCCCTTCTGACTCTGTTCCACCTGAATTCAGTGTAAGAAAATCCGGAAACTTCGAATCTTTAAGAGTTGAAGAACATGTTGGTTTCTGAACATTTTCCACAAAAGGGTAACTTTTCTTGGTTGCAGTTCTTGTGGGCTTAAAACTAGTTGTCTTTGTCAAAGCACTTACCATTTTTGATGGGCTTTTACCATTTTTCTTGCTACTAGTTTCAAGATTCTTGAAATTTGGTTGAGAATTCTCTTTCCTTGCATCAGAACTGGTTGTGGGCTTCATATAATTCGGCTTCTTTTCTGATATTTTGATTAAAGATTTCATCTTTGATGAAGATGATGATGTTGCAGCCATGGATGGTGGTGGGGGCTTACCAGGTTGAGAAATTTGCTTTCTAAAACTTGGTGAACACAAATTCTGTCTCTGTTTTTTCATGATCTTCATATCAGTTCCTCTGTTCATCATGGATGATTCTTGATGCTGAAAAGATGATGATGGCCTGAGGTTCTTCAAAAGCTTCTTAAATTTAACATGATCTGTTTGAAGAATAGGTACCTTTTTTTGCACCATATTAATTAACAAGAAATTAATTCCAAGGATATTAGAGGAGAATTGGTCCCTCTTTCTTGTTTAATCCTTTTCATATGATTTTGGGCAAATGAAAAAGAATTCTTGGAATTTACACTAAGTGTAGATTCCTATATTGAGGCTGCTTTTGTTTAGTCGGTAGAGTTTTTTATATTTTATTAATTTTTTTTAATTTTATACTTTGAGTTATGGATATTATTTAAATAAAGATTGAGATAAGGGTATTGATGCTGACTTTCACTAATGGAGCTGTTGGGTCCCTATAGGTTGTTGATCATTTTGGAATTGAATTGTGATAGATTGGTATGCAAAAAGTACCTGAGAAAATCTCAGCTAATACGCATTATGTTACCCGTGGAAAAAGATTTATTTGACTTCATTCTAACTCTTACGAGCGATTATATGGACATAACTGTTATGTCACAACGTGTATCGTAAAGGTCATTTTGATCGTTGTTTATGATGAGTTAAAATTAATTATGACATAAACTAATCATGATAAACGATGTATATGACCGCTATATCACTCGTTATAAGACAATGTTGTGTTTTTTTCGATACTTCATACACACACACACAAAAAAAAAAAAAAAAAAATTTATATCAGACACAAAGAAAACCATTACAACTTCTTCCTTTTCATTTTGGAAACAAAAAGAGGTAAACTTCTGCAAAAGATGCATCACTCTAGTGGTGAGCTAGACTATACTCTGACATAAAAAAAAAAAAAAAAAAAAAAGTTACTCTTCTTCTTCATTTAGCAAAAGACATGAGGACATTTGTATCCCCCCCCCCCCCCCCCCCTTTTTTTTTCTCATTTACTTTGAAATAAGATTTATCTTTTGTAATAATAATGATACACAAAAGGTACCATCAAGGTATGAAGAAAAGTTTGGGTGATGTTATTAGGACATTCACATCAGAAACTTTATTTTTTACCTTTAAAATAATATAAAATAATACATATCTTTATTTTACAAGATCTTAATTCAAAATGCTTCACAACAACATCCATATCTTATCTCTATACCATTAACATAAGGTTGCTACAGTAGTGCTCCACAAATAAGGATACAGTGTTCATTGATCCTCAAAATAAATAGGAATGAGGCTTCTGCCGTGGGTGATATATGAGGGACATTTCAACTTTTATCTTTATTTTAGAAATAGGGCACCGTATAGGGCTTCATCTACAAATGTCGTTAGCATTATTTCCGAAAAAACAATAATGTATTGTTTTAAATAAATGAAAGCGGAGTCTATTTTACACGCTCTGAGGGATTGCATATGGGCAATGCAAGTGTGGAGTATATTGATTCTTAGAGATCATTGGGCAGCGTTCTTTAGAGACAATATGATTGACGATTGGATAAATCTTACCTTAGACGGCAAAACCGATCCTATATAAGATCTTCAGAGTGGAAGTATACGTGGAGAGAAGCGGTGTATGGGATTTGGATTTGGAGAAACCGAGTTCTACACCAATAAGAGGAAGAGAGACCACCGGCTTTTGTGTTCGCATCACAGACCGTGGAACGCGCGAAGAACATAAGACTCGTTTGGCAAGACCTAGGGTAGCTTTTAGGTCCCTTTTCTTTGTTCTTTATTTTTCTCTTTGAGCCTTTGAACATTGACACGCTCTTGTAGTGCCATTATATTTTTGAGAATGAATAAAACTGCTACGGTTCAATAAAAAAGCGAATTGACATTATCATTTTATCCCTTTATTTGTACGTCACAAATCTCTATGGTTCATTATATTATCATATAAATCTGTACATAAAAGTTATTTACGGGAGGATTGAGTTTATGATAAACTACCCTTAACATTGAATATGTGGTAAATTGACTAAAATTCATAACTCATTGAGTTCAGGATCTCACAGTCAATCACAATTAGTGCGCAAAACACTTATAGTGTGACCACGTGATCCGCGTCATCGGTGTGTTGACAACCTTAGTGGCTGCACTTATACATGAATGAGTTCCCACAGAACTAGACCATTTCGATATAATGATCTCGTACTAAGTCCGTAATGAGATATCCTAAGTGAATAACTAGATGGCCATTTATAGGCTGAATCTAATCCTGATGTGATTATAAACTAATGCCTTTTTAGGGATGGTGTTTGATTTAGCAGTGCGGCTAGCTAAGCGGCGCTTTCCGAATCCCGACCATTTTAGCATTACTCAAGGATTTGTAGTCGGAAATGTAAGTTACAAACATGGAGTGCACTCATTTTCTCGGAAAAGGAAGTAGAAAGACGGTTATCTCGTTTGTCAATCACGGTACTGATCAATTGCACGCACCTTTCATATGATCAAAGGATATCGATCACCTATGGTTAATCGCAGTTCGAGGATAAGATGTCATGGAAAGGTCTTACGGACTATGCATTGCTCCATACGAGCTGTATGTGGATGATTATCAATAGGTAAGGGTTATATCAATGAACGCTCGGTAACAACTATGATTAGTGGAGTAAAGATGTATATTCCAGAAAATGCAGTCTCGTCTGAATGGTGACGACGCTGATATTAATGAGGCGGATGATTCAACTAAAGAGTTTGGTCCGTCATTTGGTCTCCATCTTATCTCTCATAAACCACTTCATTAGCACTATCACGTTGAGTCATATCCATATCAAGTAACATATTTTACCGTTAGAAATACATTTTGATTACATTTTTAGGACATTTAATATAAAACGTTACTTTACTAATAGATGAATGCGTACACAATCAACGGTTAATTAATAGACTAATTACTATCGTGCAAAATTACTTGACCCAACCAAAATAACCTCGAAAGAAAAAATTTGATGCGTGAACTCTATATTAGAACTCAATGTCGGATGACTGTTATGTGTGCATAAACATACCAAATTATTGTGTTTGTCTGTACACATTACAGTATCTGACATTCCGTTCTAATAATGACTCTATCCATTAGAATTACCCCTCTTAAAAACAATAAAAATTCTTATATCTCAAGACTTTTTCAATGTTTTATAAAAGACAAATCACCTTTCATTCATTCATTAATATAAGAAAGAAGGGGACCATAAAAATAGAACAAGCATACGATAAGGACAAAAATGACATACTAGAATCATTTGTCCGCACGCTTGAGTGGAAGGGCGGATGACTAATGAATAGTAATGGTAAACAAATTCATGCGTGCAATATTATGACATTTCCCAATGTGCCCATAGATTTCAGGTGTGTATCCTACGTGTTCCGGTTTGTATATTCGTTCTTATCTTTGTAGATTCATTAGATTGTTTATTTATTTAAATTATTTTTTTGGTTGTTAACAAAATAAGTTAATAATAACAAACTAAAGAACAATAAACACATATTTAATGGAACTCAAACATAGACATCTTGATCTGAAGACAATTTTAAACTCTGAGAGGTATTTGATTCTCAGTCTAAATCTAATTTTAAGGGTTACGTCGTTTACGAATTCGTGTGACTTCATAAAAGAATTATATCATAATCAGGGGTGGTTTCAGGATTCTGTGACGCAGATAAAGCCAGAACATGCACTGAAATGATGGTTCCAAATATATCATGTCACGATCAATAGTTTGCAGAAAAGTATGCAGAAACATGTTCTTCCGACTTAGTGCCAGACGTTGGCCGGCTTAGCAGGGGAACCAACTTTTGCAGGCTTTATTGGGAAATCAAGTTTTTCGAAGAGATGATAATTCAAAACTACGCGTAAATACAAATATTGGACATTGGATAACAAATTTCTTACACCTTTATTGCTTTTTCTTTCTTGTTTAGGCCAAAGCAAAAGCGGGCAAAGGTCCTATGGTCAATATTGGTCGGCAGAAAAAGGAGCCGCCCGTAGGGCCATCGTTCCTTTTGGAGCTGCAATTGTATGGAGTAAATAATACGCTCCTCAAGAGCAGTTTTCCAAAATATAGTTTGAAAAAGACTAAAATAGAAATTTTGTTATAAAACTAAAGGAAAATAATAGAAGAACAAGAGAAATGCAAAGTATGGAAGAAGGGAAAAATTACTTGTGTATTATTCATAGGTATAAGGGGTATATAGTATAGTCTGGGGTGAATACAATAATGATTAGAATCGTAATATTACAAAAGATCAATCAGAATCAATTAATATTAATAGACAATCCAAAATATATTATTACATAATACTCCCCCTTGAATGTCTATTGTTAAACATCAGATATGATGTCTCATTAAAACTTTACTAAGAAAAACCCAGTGGGAAAAAAATCTTAGATAAGAAAAAAAAAGTACATATTTATCTGTGTTTGATTCACTCCCCCTGAACCAAGCATCAATTTTGATCTTTCAAGCGCCGTATCTCAATGCTTTTCATCAGTCTTTTAAATGTTGCCGCCGTCCAAGGACGGAGCAGGATTTCAACTTGGGGTGGGCTAATGAACAATATCGAGTTCGTTGGATTGACTGGATTAAGAATATTTTATGGATCAAATTGGACTACATAGACATTTTGGTATAACATCTTTTTGTCCGGGTGGGCTTAGCCCCCCTAAAATTATACATTGCCTCCGTCCTTGCCGCCGTCAATGTCTTGGTAATAAATCTATCAGATTGTCGGTTGACTGGACCCTCTGTACGTTATTCTCTCAACTCTTTTACGAATAATGAGTAAAGAATAACTTAGCTGAAATATGTTTTGTTAATCCCTATTAATTTAACTTCACCTCAGTTGAGATATGTAAGATGCATTGTCTTCATATTATACAGTTGGATTATTTTCATTCTCGTGTAGACAATGTCTCAATGAATAAATGACTGAATTGATTTTCTCGATTGTAGTTGCATAACGTATATGTTGTAATATTAACTTTGTTAGAAAAACTCAGTGGGAAAAACTAGACAAGGAAAATAGTTCATGTCATATGCATTTTATGCGTTGCACTGATTGTCTCGTTAAAAATCTTTAACTAAGAAAACCCTGTGGGGAAAACTTGGTTAAAGGGAAAAAAAGTACAATCATTGATCTTTAGGACCAAATACTCAAAATAGTTTTGAAGTTGTCGCTCTTCTTAACGACAACTGTCTTCAAAATGTACGCATTCCAGTAGTATAAACACATTTATTCCAAAACAGATAAGGAATAATCTTAGTAAACAAATCTGACAGATTGTCACTAGAGCGTACTTTTTGTATATCAACTCTCTTCTAGAGTTCATTTAGATAATCGAATGAAGAGGCTAGTAAGTGTCACCACCACTCACTTGTGCAACACATGCAACACAATGAGCATTGTCATTATCAAAAATAGGGAAGTAATACAATCGCAATTTTTTCATGCATATATTTGCATTGTCACGCATCGTAATGCAATAAAATTCATTCCTTAATAGGAATTTACTCAACTGGTCATATTGCATTCAACATGAATGTTAACGATCTTTACAACTTAACAATATGCATGTTGCGATTTTCATTAATGAAATCTATCGAGGATTTTCATATAAATGCTTACGTCTAATGACCCATTAATATGCAATCATGACGTCATATAAAGCTCATAGTTGCTGCCAGAATCATTAAGTAATGGAACATGGTGTTATTAATAATAGGAGAATATAATTTATCAAAATCAATATTTGGTCACTACAGAACCAAATTTTCAAGTCAGGACCAGCCTCTATTGCTTACTTCATTTTTACCCAGTCTATGTGCTTCTGGCGGTCTACTACCGACTTGGGTTCTGGATTCAGATTATTAGCAAATTATGAGGCAAATATGTCGTCGACGACTATAATATTTTATTATAATTTTCTCCCATGAAATACATTGTTAATTCAATATTAGCATAAACCAATTCCTCATTAATGTATGGATTGGTTGTTCCGCAGCCCCAATATTTAATCATTTGATGCACGTGCGATTTTATTTGGGGTTTTCGTCTCCAAGACGAATCCCTTTAATATTAATCATGAGTGGCTGACTATGAATTCATTTACCGCGGATTTTTATCTTTTACACTGATCGGTCCTCTACGCTTCAAGGCATAGAGAAAATATCATCAATCAAATTTGATTTGGTGCATTTTATAAATCGTCAATTCTTTATTTTCAATAATGTAATCTAACAGCTTACTTACAAAATACTACAAGAATTCTTTTGCAAGATACTGAATATCAATTATATATGTGTTAAAATTTCTCGGCATTCTTTATTCTAAGATGAGGTTTCCTTTATCTTCCCCTAATGCCAAGTAAAGATCTTCATAAAACATATAGTATTTGCACCAAGCTGTAATCCGATGCTCTACTATTCGCGGCAACAATTTACACATTTCGAAACACGATGGTTTCACTAAATCAACCTAATGATTAAGTGCTATTTCACGTTTGTTTCCAATGATTATAAAATTTATTTAACTATCTCATATCTATGATATTTATATCTGTTGGAAACAATATATATCATATGCTTTATGTGTTTAGAATGAATATCAACATAGCACTATGTCATTTCAGATTCTTTAAAAATCTTCCAAATTATTTTTCACATTCTTTTAGGGGTTTCGATAAAACAACATAATATACTGAACTTCATGTTCATTTTCTCCCCTCATGAGGATGATCATGCTTATTGTGTCTCATATATTAATATGCTATATAGCTATTTTAGGACATGTCCTTCCAAGACTTCTATATTACCACAACATTCATAATTGATAACTCTTTTTAGAGCTCTTAATTCTCCCGGTAAATTGTGTCAAGGCTATATGTGTATTACGTGATTCAATCACGACTATCCAGATATGAACTTCAAGTTCATTTGTATTATAATGTTTGGCACGAGATATAATTTATTTACATTGATTTTTCCTCCCGTTAATCTCGGACAATACTTTTATCACAATCGATATCCAGAATATCGATCGCAATGACCCGTGATGGATTCAATATTTTAATTTGAAATCCTCTTATGCGGGTATCAACAGAATTCTTTGACATTTTTATAACGGGGTCAGATAATCCATTCTAGAGATTGATATCATAACGGTTAATTACTTCATCTGTTATCTCATTATTGTATACCGAGTTATACCAATATTCTATAATCGCCGACCACTTTTTTTGGTGGGATTTTTTTTTCATCATGATAAACTTATCATAAACACATGGTACTACCCACGGTAATTACTATCTCCAGATGAATTTTATTTATGCATGTTCACTTCATGGAACGGAATGATGCATCTTGTATGATATGATACATATATTATTTCTTTAAATGAAGCATATAGTATCAGCCACATTCTCTTCGCGGAATGGACTTATCTCATCATTTTCAGACATATTGCTTATACACGTTTCATCAGGAAAAATAGTATATAAAGCAAATATCTCAATCTCGATATAATACCCATATTACTCAAAAATATTTTCGAGACTTGAGAAAGCAAAGTGTTTTATTTCAAACCATTTGTTTTGATGGCTTTTTCAAAACCTCATATAGCACTTGCATATTATGCTTTTGACATTCGTTTCTCCAATATTTTATTTCGAGAAATTCATTTTATTGTCCAATATAACGTGCCTTGTCTCGCTATTGATGAGACAAACGTCGTCATCACCATTAATCGGTTCAACTTTCTTCTTTAAGAAGAAATAAAATTATGTAACATGAAAGAGAAACAATAACTTCCAAACAAATAATAATGTTCATGAGTATAAATCACAAAAAAATATTCGTACAATAATAAGTTTATTATCATTCAAAGAAATCAATTATGAATTGGAATTATATGTGCTAATGATCCAAGATACAGTTATTTCATATTTACAATAAGTGAATCACCCCTCAAAAAAAAAGTGAATCAATCATCATATGCTAGCTATATATGAAATGAATAAATTTAACTCACTAATTAAGTATTATAATATGTTGTCAAATTTAATTTACCATTATTTATGCAAAATAAAATATCTCCATTGATTGAATAAATACGATTTTATTTATTAAAATTAATGCAAATACGGTTTCCAAAAATACAATAAATGCATTAAAAACTACAATGATCATGCAAATATTGTAACATTATAATTAATATCAATCCAATTAACTAAATGATATGATAAAATCATGTTCTTATTTTACATACCATATCAACTTTATAGTGAGAAATATATTGCTAAATTATAAAGCAACGTATAAAAAATTCTCACATCCAATCAAAATAAAGATCAAATATGCGCACCACGCAACTGATTAACACAACTACACAATCTTGTAAAATATAATCTATTTAATTTTATCAATTTAAAATGATTTTATTTATTTTTTAGGGAAAAAATGATTTTATTTACTTACATTAATTCTAATATGATTGCCAAAATTAATATATACATTGATTAATCCACCGATTGAGAATCATATATCATGATTGTGACAAATATCAAGATCTACTTACCAAAAATATATGAAAATACAATTATTTTCCCTTTTACTTTCTTTTTTTAGAAGAAAACTAGCAACACGTATCAATTATACACAATCAATAAAATAAAATTCTATAGCTACTATTTATATATCACAAAAAAACTTTAGCCGTATCAAAACAAGGCCAAGACAACAAACAATTTATTTAATTAACGATGCTTAAACTTTTAAATGCATCGTATAAATAATTTCTGGAAATCGCCACTAACTCTGACATGTGGCATGATTTTCTAAAAGATCAGTTTGTTTATTGTCATGATTATTGTCTTAATCATATAAAATAATTTTGTTAGGACTGTATCAACCATATCCATGTCCACGACCATAATCAAATATTAAAAAAATTAGTCTCATTCACCGCGGGGAAAAGACTGTTATCAGTTAGTCGGGACTAATGAGTTATATCAATAATAACACATTATGTGATTAGTTTTTTTTAGAACGATCATATATTATTACTTCCCAAAGAAAAGATTACAAATGGTTCAAGCAGTCTCAGAAAAATAAACAACAGGCAGCCCTGGAGGTAGATTACTACACAATGCTACAGGCCCCAGGCAATTTTTAGATTCCTAACTCGACTTTCGACATTAGATAGAAAGACATGAATCGGTGGCCTATGACCACTGCTTTGGTGGACCAGATGGTTTCTCCAATACCAAATTCCGTTGACAGCTTCGCGGAAGTAATAGGGTCAATCCCTCACACAGTGGGCTCCCATAATATTCGCCTTGACCCATTCCTGTATGGTGGGGCATGCAAAGAACGCATCCTGAGCTGGTCTAGGTAACAGTCTCTGCCAGAACGACTTGGTCCAGGTGCAATCTTGCAAAGCATGAAGTGGTGATTCAATATTTACAAATAATGCAAATAGCCGAAGAGCTAACAAGTCTGCGCCAAAGCAGACTAAAGGTGGGTAACGCGTTGTGATAAATTTTCCACAACATAAAATTAAGCCTATACTGACCTTTCATCTTCCAAATCTCCAACCAGGTTTGGTCTGTCTGTGAGGGCACATCATTACCGAGGAACTGATAACCATGGGCAACAATGTATTAATTGTATTATGCCCATCCCAAGTAATGTCTCCATTCGAAATGGTAAAGCCCTCATTAAGGGTGGCTATAGCAAGACAAATGTCTTTCAAAGAGTAGGAGTCATTGGCCTTTGGTTCAGCAAATGGGTTCCTATATTTCATGATAAGAAATTTGACCCTTAGGGATTGGTCAGGCGTATGGATCTTCCAAACCATCTTTCCCTAAAGAGCATTATTCATCCAAAGAGGATTCTTAAAGCCCAGTCCTCCCACATCTTTAGGCTGACAAAGATCTTTCCAATCAACATAGTGCATCTTTCTCTCATTATGTTCTTCCCCCTAGAAAAATTTACGGCAAAGTTTATCAATCTCATTAAGAACACCTGTAGGCACCTTCACAACTTGCATCACATAGTAGGGATGTGTAGTAAGTGAGCTCTTCACTAGAATCATCATGCCAGCCTTAGAGAGGGATTTCAGTTTCCAGCTAGACAATTGTTGTAGATATAGATATAAAGGGTGTGCTCTAAAACAATTAATCCACTAGCCTTTCGTGCAAGTGGGAGATTGTTAGGTGTAGTGCCCGAAAGACAATTATCTAATTGTTTTAAGACAGATTTAATAATTCATCTTATTATATGCATTCATGCTTGTAATCAAGACACTACTGAAAACCCTAAGTACCTCGTTTATGTAATCACGTAACTCAGTGTATGGCTATACACAAGATGATTCAATTAGTGAGATGTACTTAAAATTAACTTAGTCCGTAGCGTTTATTAATCTGAGTACGGGTCTTATGATTAATTTGCTAATAATGCGCCCAGAACACTTTAGGTGTGACAGTCTTATCCGGACTGTCGGTAATTGGGTACCTAGTGGGGCATTTATATATAATGATAATCATATAGGGCTGGACCGATTTGATTTGAGTTCTCGATATAATTCCGTGATCGAGAAGTCTTATCAAATCACAAGATGATCATATATGGATTAATCTCAATCCTGAGGTGATCACAGACAACTGCTTAGACTATGGTAGAGTTTGATGTGTTAGTAAGGACCACTTCGTAGTATGTGGTCCAAAACTTCTCGTTGGCTCTATTCTGGGATGAGTGAGTAGTCTGTGCTATCACAGATATGGAATCCATTCCTTCCCTCGGGAAGTAGACAGACAGTTCCCTTATTTGTTAATCCTAGAAACTGATCGATCCGCGGAGTTCATATATATTATATTAGTTATGAACTAATTGATCACTAGGGGGTAATGGTAAATAAGGATAAGAGGTTTCGAGAAGGGTTTACGGAGATATCCCGAATCGAAACGAACAGTCTATGGAGGATTTATCCGTATGTAATGATTATATCAATGGACGCTTATCAACTCATAGTTGAGTATAAGTTATCTATATTCGGCAGAGTTCAGTTTCGGGTTTATGGTGGTGTAATCCCGGAATTAATAGATTGAATATTATTGTTCGGTCTGACGGATAATATTATTTAATTTATTGTAGCTACTGAATATGGGTCCATGGTCCCCGACGTGGCTCCTAACATATCATATGTTTTCTCGTCGTTTCACCTCAATTATAATTAAATAGTTGGATTGGACTATTTAATTGATATGTTGATTAATTGTTTAGTTGAACTAGATAATTAAATACATGGAAAAGAAATTTTTCGTGGACTCGGCCCAATGTGTGTGAAATGCGTGTGGCCCTTATTTCTAGGGTTCGGGGCGCATTTTTGAGTATTAAATAATTAGAAAGAAATTAGTTTTCTTGGATAATTATTTGATATATGATTTAATTATTTATTTGTTAAATGATAAATCATGGAATATTGGATAATATATTTATTTATCCTAATTTGTTTGGGATATATTATATATTTATCTTTTATTTAAATTAAGGATTAATTTAATAATTATCTCTTAATTATTAAATCCTTGGAGGACAATGATTACTCTCCTATATAAAGAGAGTTCTCTCACGCCTAAATGAGACACATAATTTCGAATTATTGGGAGTGTTGGAAGCTTAGAATTTTCGGCTTCAACGCTAGGGTTTCGAGTTGGGATAATCCTCGGGATTATTCCGGTAGCATATCGAGGAGGTCCGGCGGCTTGAAACACCATCCACCTGGTGGTGCTTGGAGACACACATTGGAAGACTTTGGCTTCTCAACTAGGCTCTCAACTAGCTCGGATTGGATAGACCTTGTTCTTGGCGTTTTGCACCATAAAAAGGTTGGTGATCTAACCCCCTCGTAGGTTAGATCTATTATTTATGTATTTTGTATTATTTAGATCTAGATCTATACTATTCCGTTGCGTAATCGGGTGGATCTATGATCCATCCGGCGATATTACATCCTGCAACAATTTCTTCCTAATTTTGTCAACAATAAAGTTATAACTGGCCCTAGTGCTTCTAGAATGGATCAGGGGGATACCCAGATATTTACCCAAATCATCAGCCTACTGTATAACCAATCTCTGCTTGACAGCTTGTCTGAGTTGACTGCCGGTATTTTTAGAGAAGTGTACCCTTGATTGTGAGCACTAATTAACTTTCTGTCCAGAAATGGAGCAAAAGTTGTCTAGGACGGATTTAATAGAGTCTGCTTGTCTCTCAGTGGCTGCGCCGAAAAGAATCAAATCGTCAGCAAAAAACATATGACTAAGAGATGGTCCAGACCTGCTAACTTTCACGGCCTTCCACCCGCTTTCCCGCACTGCTATGTTAATGTCTTTACTAAGAACCTTCATACAGAGAACGAAGAGGTAGGGTGCCAGGGGGTCTCCTTGCCTAAGCCCCCGTTTGGGCATAAAAGGCCCAAGTTTCTTCCCATTCCAAAGGACTGAGAGTTCCGAGCTCCGAAGACCGAACATGATCAAACGCACCAGAGTAGTAGAAAAACCAATTGTTTGAAAAAATTTCTCTAAAAAGGTCCAATGAACTCTATCATATGCTTTTTCCAAGTCAATCTTGAGCATCATATTGCCCTTTTGACCCTTGATATTTTTTAGATAATGTAGAACCTCTTGAGCGATCAGAACATTGTCAATTCCTCCCCTACCAGGAATAAACGCCGCTTGAGTATGGTTTACAAGTTTTCCAATGACCATCTACAATCTATTTGCTAACACCTTCGAAATTATCTTCACACAAACATTAGTCAAAGCTATGGGTCTGAACTGAGATACATTTTCTTGCGGGTGAGATTTGGGGAGCAAGGATATGAGGGTTTTGTTCAAAGTTCCATCAAACTCACCATTCTAAAACGCATCAAAAACAAATTTCAATATATAAGGACTTACATGACCCCAACATTTCTTGTAGAAGCAAGCTGGGATGCCATCGGGTCCAGGAGCCTTAAAATTACCCATATCAAACAAAGCATCGTCAATCTCTTTTTCAGTGATCTGTCTGTTCAGCAAATGGACATCATTAGCATCAAGGAAGGTGAACCAGATATCATCCAGAAGCCGCACATCAATTGGTTCCTGTTGATATAGGTCTTTATAGAAGTTTAAGATCATATCTTCTATTATCACCGGATTATCTGTCCACTGACCTTGAGAATCCTTCAAACAAGTAACTTTACGTTTGGGTTTTTTTTTTTTTTTTTCATTTATGATATAACTATCATAATAAATCACTTTAATCGATACTGCTACTTGAGGTGCATATCAGTATGATAAAAATGATATTAATTTCTCAAACGGTGATTATGAAAATCTAATGATATATTCAGTAATTTTTCATATCTGAATTTTAGATCACTCGTATGGACATGTCTTTTTCAATAGACTTCATGTCCTCATTCATTTTCGCAAATGACATGTCCTTTTTTTTTTTCCTTCTCATATTTTACTTTCATTAGTATTTCACATGTCTAACATTTATATGAAATTCATATTCACTTTTGTTAGCATCGACAGATCTATTTTTGTGAATTTTATATTCACTTTTACGAACTTTTGACATTTTCAAATAGACATAATCTCCATGTATGCTCGTTGAATATATTGATCATCTTCACATTCTCATATTTATTTTCAATGACAAAACACATTTAATTATTGCCATCAAATCAAACATGGAGTTACCACCTAATTAATTACACAAAAATATATTACCATAAACACCAGGCATCCGTTTTGTGTCCAAAACATGAATTCAGGCGTAATTAAAACAATATTTTCCTTTCATTCAAATCATCGCCATGTCACGTTGTGGCTGAGGTTGTGACTTTAATTTGGGGATGTGCCCCTAGCATTGCTCTAAAACTAAAGGAAAATAATAGAAGAGCGAGAGAAATGCA
Organism: Gentiana straminea; assembly: GCA_036785695.1. Lineage (NCBI taxonomy): Eukaryota > Viridiplantae > Streptophyta > Magnoliopsida > Gentianales > Gentianaceae > Gentiana > Gentiana straminea. The sequence goes on along the minus strand of JAVUPR010000410.1, from coordinate 1,325,700 downwards.
AAGTATGGAAGAAGGAAAAATTGCTTGTGTATTATTCAAAGCTATAAGGGGTATTTATAGTACAGTCTGGGATCTATATCTATATCTATATCTATATCTATAAATATTTGAAAGGAAGATTTAACCCAATTACCCACAATTTTGATCCAAACCCGTCAAATGATCCAGCTTATACGTACCCGAAAAAAAAATATAAAATAAAAAATAAAAAACCGCTGGCCATGAACAGGTATCATATCCATATCTGATCCTTTCCGCAAAATGTTCAACAACAACTCCAAATTCAAATCAAGCACAACAAATTACTCAACCAATCCCCGATTTCAAATTCACGTAAATTTGTATATTTCTGATTAGTTCGGATAAGGCACAACAGCTTGATGGGAGAGAACACGGTACAAATTAGGGTCGGCACACATTCTTCCCATCTTCATACCCAACAAATTTCACTGACACTTACTCAAGAATTTGCACTTCTACAGTAATTTGTTTTCGGTAGATTTTATTCAATGTATTAAACATTTGCTATTTGGTTCCAAAACTTGCAATGTTACTGCTTTTCCACTTTGTTTTCTTTTTTAAATGATGGATTATCCGAATGACACAAGTTCCATTTCAAGGGTTTTTGTTCCTCCACCTGATGGAATTTGGTTGGTTTTTATCTAATTGTTCAAATATATGCTATTTCGGTTAATTGGTTTAATCTGATGGATTTTATTCATTTTTGTCACATTTACTCTCCCTCTCGATTTGGATTTCAGAACTTCAGAGTTCATTTGCATGGTCAGTAGGAGAAATCCGTTGTTCAAGTGTTACTGGAATGAATATAAGTCTTTCTCATTGCTGATTTCGGCTTTTTAGCGGTTATCATATCATTTTATGATGATTTTGCTACACCTGAATACTTTTTTTTGGAACTGCACACCTGAATACATATTGATTTGTTGCGGTAACCCTAACTTTTTCTTTCTCACGGATAATTGATGGAACCCGTTCATTACTGTTGCATCTCTTTCTTGACCCTCGCTTTTAAAGCCTTCATTTTGCATAGGTTTTGCTCAGTTCCCTGCCATCGGTAATCACTTGCTAACCATATCAGTGTTTTTATCCCCTTTTTGATGTGCGTAATTCTCACCTTTATCATGATGTTTGTTACTGGGATTTTATTTACTGATTGTGAACATAATGCAGAAGTTCAGTTTCACAGATTGCTTTGAAGATGTGTCTCCTGCCAGTGGTAATTACTTAGTACCCTTATCTTTCTTTAATCCCTTTTGTTGTGTGTTTCCCACCTTCATCATTATGTATGGTACTGGAACTTCGTTTATTCATTGTGAACATAATGCTGAATTTGGTTAATTATTTTAAGCCCAACAATTTTATATGTTGTTGAACGATTGCGAGAAAAAGTGCTAATGGAAGGTTATGGAATTGGAATGAGCAATTCAAATCTAATAGTCGTTCATGCCTCATAAATCATGGTTGTTGCAAGAAAGAGTAAGTGAATTGAGTAAATTGAGATCGATCCATAACTATTAGGATACGAAACGTGTGGCATATGTTCATGGCTGATTATTAGAACATGCTATATGGTTATAGACTACGTGAGAAGTATCCTCATGACAATAGGTATTAGTCTTGAGAAAGCTTTCTAATGTGGGAGTCATTTAGCGGAAGACGGCATAAATAGTTGGGCAACATCTAATTCTTGCCGATGAACGTGTTGTGGTGCTACTTTTTTGATACATTGTAGATAATGATTTATTCCTGCCATTTAGTGGTGAGTATCACAGTTATTTTGTTTAAGATTATAATGTTGAGTCTAAGATATTTCAATGTGACATTTTTCACTCTATCTTTATAGGTTTTACAATGGACATAATTTTTTGGTCAAATGTGAGGAACTAAAGGCTTTTAGAGGATGTAAATGTACGTGGTAAGAATGTATTTTGCACTCTATTTTGCATCCCATGTTAGAGTAGTCAACTGTTTTTTTTTTGTTAACATGTTATAGTCCACCTTTCCTTTTTTTTTTCTTTACTGTTTCATAATGACGGAGAGACCTTTGATTGTTCTCATTCATGATCTCACTTGCTTATTTGAGTGTAGACATTTTTTTAGTTTGAGAAAAAGGTTTTTTTTTTTTTTTTTTTTGAAGGGTGAAAAAAAAAAAACGGTTCATTTGTAATGGATATTTACAATTTCATGTTGCTCATGTTGTGGTTTGATTTTCTGGGATTTTTCCTCTCTTGAGCATTTTCATTGTTGTTCATGGGGAGAAATAATATAAATGAGAAGATGTATTCACAATTGTTTATTCTGCGTTTGTTGTTGTTGTGTTTTTTATTTTTTTTATTTTTAAGGATTCTATTGAAAGAGAAAGGAAGCATAAACTAACATGATGTGTGGGATGTCACCTTGGATGTATTCACAATTTTTACTTTTGATGAGAATATATGTACTCACAATTGTTTATTCTCCAATTTTTTCCCCCTTTCTTTTTCTTATTTTCAAGATTTGTCGGAAGAGGAAGGAGACTTTAATGGTGAGAATTCCTTTGATGTTAAACATTCGCACATAGTATATGCCATGTCACCCCTGCATTGAACTCTGCAATCACGACAAAGCCATATGCACTTTGTCTTCATTCATAGTTTGGATTAAATTTGGGAAGATATGTCCTGCTAGGGTTACACAGAAGATCTATTTGACTATTTCATTCAAAAATTGTTGATCATTGAAAGAAGAACGATGATCTCCTCTCTTATGTATAGTGATCATTGTTTGATGCAATTGTTTGAGCTGATTACTGTTTTGTTGTACTTTTGGTTTTCATTATTTTGATTTTTTTTAAAGATATCGAATTAAGAAATATAGGGACTTCAAATCATGTTGAAGTAAAGTACATACAAAAAACATAGTGGTTTTTCAATATTTTGGTGTCACTCTTTAATCTCCTCATAGGACACTGAATACGGTTCTTGATGAAGCAATTCAAGGTGCAACAATTTGGTTATCGTATTTTGAAGTTTGTTGTTTTTTAAAAGAAAAATTGAAGTTTAAAAAAAAAAGTTTAATTTCGCTTTCAATTGGTATTTCTCTTCATGTGCCCAACTTATAGAATGTTAAATTGTGTATGTTTCCATGCAGGCAAAACATTTAGCCGGAGAAATCACTTAGGGTATACGTTCTGAGAAAAATCTATCAAGTGTTGAAGTGTTTTTTTTTTCCTTTCTTTTTGTAGTGAAAATATCAAAGTGAAATAATTATACTCTATAATTTTGATGCAAGTTTGAACCATTCTATCAACCATTAGTCAAGTTACATTGTTACTGGGAAGCTAATTACATGTTGGGGGTGTATTAATTAATCAAAGGCAAAGTTTGGGATTTTCTTTCGAGTTGTTTTGATTCCAAAACCTCTTTTCCCACATTTCCTACATTATAGATCATTTTTTTTTATGGTTTCGTACCTATGTTAAATTGCCGTACTATTTATCATTAAATGAAACATGTAATGAGTTTTGCACGCTTAGTGTATAATGCACTGTTAGGTTTATTTTCACTTACTAATAGCATCATACTACTTCATATCTGGAGAAGAAATGATTACATGTTTATTACGGGCAGTTGGTGCTGCAGGAAGTTGGTTGCGTTATTTTTCAATTAAATATTTAAGTTTATAAGCTGTCTCTTAATTTTATATCACCCGTGCATTATGCACGGGTTAATGGCTAGTTAATACAATAAATGATTAGAATCGTAATATTACAAAAGATCAATCAGAATCAAAAAATAACAATAGACAATCAAAAATATATTATTACATAATAAAATTAAATTTGTTTCTTTTTTTGGTGTGAAATTTAAATTCGTCAAACCATTCAAATTCGACTTGAATTCTTGATCGAACATTTTTTTTTACAAGACGATAAGAATACAACATAGTCTCAAGAGGGATATGAGCTCTAATTACTCATTTACTCGGCTAGGCCTCACCGGCTGATCGAACAGTTTGAATCGATATGATTTAAGATATAACTTGATTCGACTCGAATATTACATGAAAAGATTTATATTAATCTCAAATAAATATTAATTATTGCCATCAAATCAAACATGCGGTTACCACCTAATTAATTACACAGAAAATATATTTTCTTACCATAAACACCAGGCATCCGTTTTGTGTCCAAAACATTAATTCAGGCGTAATTTAAACAATATTTTCCTTTCATTCAACTATAAAAGAATCACCATACTCATTCTATTGTCAAAACCTAAATCCTGAAAAAATATTATAAAAAAAAAATGGCTAAAATAATATTGAGAATTTCCTTCATTCTTGCTTTCTCGGTTGCATCACTCACCTTTGTTCTCTCCCAACCTTATGTAGATTTCTGCAAAATGACGACACACGCCGCCGATTGCATCGCCATTATCGAGGAGGACAGCCGTCACGGAAAACTAACGACTCCAGCGGGTAAGGACGTAGGCATATTGAGGGCCTAGGTGCTAAGGGTTTTTTTTTTTTTTTTTTTTTTTTTCTTCCTGAAACGGTAGCACCCTATAACACACGTGCATACTTTTTTTTAATTAATAAATAGTTTATACGGTTTTTGCTTTGATGCAATAAACTCATCAATTTTGACGTGAGTTTGTTGGTGTGTCTTCGAAAGTAGGGGAAAATATGATTCTGACGTGAGCATCGCAAAATCCGTCCTTCAACTTAAAAAAAAAAAGATGTATTTTGTTAATTAGGCCATGTTATAGAATGAATTTTGCGAAAAAAATTCTCGTCTTATTTAGAATGAGTTTTTGCTAAATTATAGAAATATTTACTCTATAAAGTAACATTTCCTAAAAATTTCTGACTCCGTCTTTGCCTGCAGGATTTTGCATCATGCTCAGTGACAGGGCTAGAGGCTTTGCTTCGAAATTCCAAGCGAATATCTCGGCCATGATTAGTCAAACTTCTGATCAACGGGTCAAAAATAGTTTACAGTCATGTTTTCAAAGCTTTGGTGAAGCTTCTGATTCTCTGAGTAGTCTAAAATTTAACCCTTTAAATCCCACAACATATCCAGGATTAAATCATGGCGTTGGGCTAGCATTGAAGGCTAATCAGATTTGCGTCGAAACCTGGTCGATACCGCCTCCAATTCCGCAGCGTTTGATTCCGGAAACCGATTTTCTGAGGATAGTTATTGATATCATTTTGGAGATTTTGAATCTTAATCAATGTCATAAGATTACTGCTTGTACTTGAAAACAATAGTGCAAGATAAGAAATATATCTATATATATATATATATTTATATATGATTCTCCAACACTTTTGTTACGAGCCGAGTTGAACGAAAAACTATTATAAGCGAATCGTACAATCTAAATATTCTCGAGTTTGAGTTTGTGCAAAAATAATTGTGAGCTTGAGCTGATCAGATTCAAAGAAGTTTTAAAAACCCGAGTTGAGCTCTAGATTTACTTTGAGCTTATTGAGTCTAATACGTTATGAAACTTTGTTCTTTTTCATTGTTACCACATCTGTTAAATTGGCTGTTATTACTTCTTTAATTTTTCCAATGTTATTACATTTTATTAAATGTTACTACTTCGTCCATTTGATCAGTTAAGCATTGTATTATTGATGATGCTGAGTTTGGTGTTCAGTTGTGTAGTCAACTGAGTGCCAGAGTCTGTTGGAAAAATTATTCGTCTGATTTTCGTTTATAATAATATGTTTATTACTGATTATAGAAAGTTTCCAAAATAAAATTTGCAATATTCAACAACGGGGATGAAGAAACAATTGTGCAGAACATTTTATTCATACAACACAACAACAGAACTTTATGCATAGTAAATTAAATGACAAAAAGCACAAGTAAATATGAAAATTTATTGTTTTGAGTGAGGCGCGTAGAATGTTGTTCTTAAGACTTTAATGCCCTGACTATATGCTCACGGTGATGGCATACGTCTCTCAAGATACAACACTCAATCCTTTTCCGGAGTGTAGCACTTCAATCTGGAAAAGCAGGCGAACTGATTAGGCTATGTTATCTCCAACTTTATGTATGCAGAAATGTGTTTTAATTTTTGCAGCATTTCGGTATGAATGCTGTAAAGGTGACTTAAACTATGCTGTTGAGCTTGGTCTGCTGAGTATGATACTCGCGCGAATCCGGGGTTCGGTTTCGGGGGGTGAGGTCGGCGGGGTTGATCAACTTTGTTGAACTACAGGCTGCTGAAGTTGAGTCTGCTGATTCTAAGCAGACTTGGGGAACACGTCTGCATGGTTATGGGGTATTTCAGTCATTGTCTGGTTTGGCTGTTTAGTCGGTTAGGGTTGGATTCCCAAGACTATAAATACCATCTGTATCTTTTGTAACTTGTAACTTTCTCGTGATAATAAAATATCTTCGTTTGTCCTTGAAGTAGTCGGCACATTGCCGTAAACCACGTTAAATCTGTGTTTTTCTTGTTTCTGTGTTTGTTTACTTGTTAATTGTTTATCTTAACTTACAATCACAATCACTTCTTGATCTATCCGTCATAACAAATGAAAATGATTTTATGTATGTTATTTTCATTCTGTACTTGTCAAGTCTCACATCAGTAAAGTAAAATCCTGCTCACACCATATAAGTATGAGCCATAAATGTCTTATAAATTCGGGTTAGCTCTTTTAGACCAAGCGAGGATGGCGGTCTAAACTGTTGACCGGACCATTAATGACTTATTTAACGCAACAGACCCGGGGTCTGGGGCGTTACAGAATGGTATTAGAGCCGACTATCATACGGACCTAAGTGTCATACTGTGAGAGGCGGTGGAGGCCACCTCTAGAATATTATGGTAGGGACGAACTGGACAAGTCCACTGGGACAAGTCTTGGCCATCCTGGTGAGGACGCTAGTCCCTTGTATTAGGGGGGGGGGGGGGGGGGGAGGATGTCAAGTCCCACATCGATAAAATAAAGTCATTCTCACCTCCATATACGTGTGAGACATAAATGCCTTGTCAACTCGCGTTAGCCCTTTTATACCAAGCGATGACGGCAGTATAAGCAGTTAACCGGACCATTTATGACTCATTTAGCGCAACCAGGGCCGGGGTCTGGGGCGTTACAGTACTGGAGGTATTTATAGGCAGAAGATAGGTAGAGTTGAAGAGAAACAACTCTTCAAATGAACAGAATTCGCAGGGAGGCATTTTTCCATTTCATGTTCATGAATTAGTTGAAATCCAACTGATGCATGTTCATGAAGGCTGAGCTACTGCTTCAGATTTGATGATGCTTAATTTATGAACTGTTGCTTCAGAGTTCAGTTCGAATTGTATTCAGAATTTCCCCGTTGAGCTGGCCCTAAAATACTTTAAATATATATAAAATACTTTAATCCACAATTAAATAAACATAATATATCGAACTTTACAAATTGATACATCTGTCATTTCTCAAAGTTCGGGATATTACACACACTATCTTGTTTTCTAATTTAAGGCCACAGCGGCAATTAGATGGACAATCATCCGGTAGGTAAACCGCATTCTGTTTCAAAATCCGTGCAAAGTTGTGGCACCAGCATCCCTGGAAGTATTAGTGTCACGGATCAACCTGCAGCCATGCCTGTACAGCTTCCTAGTGCTCTTGCTTCAACTCAAAGAAAGAAAAAAAAATCGATATGTAAAACAATTATTATTGTGCTTACATTGAAAACCTTGAGGAAAGTTACTCGGGCACGGATACGTATACGGCATATGTGCGTGGCTGCCGGATTTTTTAAAAATACATGTATGAAGGACTTCTACATAAAAATAAAAATACACGGACTGAATTGTACTTAATAAAACTATAAGAACCAAACAATAAATAAATGTCTTTTTGTTTTCTTTAGTAATTTTCCTCTTGTTTGATTCTTTTCGTTGCATTATGACTTTTGAAATGTTTAATTGCATTATTAAACGCTAATTATCCTCCTGTATCGGTCAATCTCTTTTCTTAGTCACAATCGTTTCACTTACAAAAATGCAAGAAGATATCATCAAATTTGTGGTCCTATATATGACTCCATGAAGAATACCTACTAAGTAACAAGGAAAAGATATTGTGTTTGGTATCAATTGCATAGACTACACTTTAGCAAAAGAATTTTCCAAAAGATTTGTAACACTTCGTCCCGGTAACTTTCAGCCGTAAACAAGATGTTCGCCAACGCTCTTTAAGTTGACGTTAAAAAACACATCGGTCTAACTCAGCGTAACTCGTTCAAATCTCTGAAAGCAATACCAAAAAAAAACCTACACACTGCGCCTTCATGGCTACTACAATCCATACTAGGCGATTTTGAAAAATCATATTCATACTCTACCATGTCCTAAAAGAGAACCCGCCCTAATGGGTAGAGTATGGTGGAAATCCACCAGGTTGGATCGAAGCTTAAATCCTTGACAGAGCCGGCATTAAAAAATGGCTTTATAGTTATATAGGACAATGTGAATATAGAAATACGTAAGCACAAGATTTTTCGCCCCAACAATTTATACATTATCTGTCCGATAAAAATATATTTTGATCTAGTATATATTTTCCCCCAAATAAATATTTTTTTATCGTATCATTTGGTTGTGGTTGTATAATTGCTCTTTGATCTAAGCATCAAAAGATAGTAATTGTTTTGCCATAATTTTCATTTTCATCATGTTTATTTTGACAACTCATTTGATATTTTTTCAACGCTAAAAGGTGTGTTGTAGAGAAACAGTGGATTCAAAGTTTATATCACTGTTTTTACTGTTGTAGAACTGTGGAGTGGAATTTTTGCAGTGGAATAAATGTCTTGTCATTATTTGTTACGATCAAACGTTTTCTTTTTAAATAATGTTCTAACCAGAGTTCAATCTCGTGACATCTGATTCTGATACCATGTTAGGATCAAGTGCTTACCGTTGTACTAAAACCAATTGGTGTTAATAAAGACGCTACTATATTTCTTTAGGCTTCTAAGAGTGTTGGCAATCTCTCCCAACACCCCCTCAAGTGTGGGTAATCTCTGTCAACACTTACACAATTTTTTTTTGTGTTATTTGTTTTTAAGGACATGTTTTAGGACTTAATTAGGCACTTATGACACATTTAAAAGATCATTAGTTATAAGGACAAAATAACACTTAGTTGGACAAAATTAACCTCATCCCTATTTTTATCTTTTTCACGTTTTTCAATTTGACAAGAAAAGGAACTCATGGCGTCAGCCGATCTTCCTACGGCGAATTCCGGCCGGCTTCAACAACTCCCACCGATTTTAATTTGCTTTCATATAATTTAGAGACGGATGTGATTCGATTGTGTTTCTTGGCCGTGCAGTGATTTGTTCATACTATTTAGCCTTTTTATGTCAGGAACTCACTCTGTTTTTTAGATGCTTTATTCATGCTTTTTGGTTTCTTTTAATGCTTCAATTGTTTCTACTGGGTCAAGCTGTCTTTGTTTCTCTATTTTGCCTTTGAAACGAGTTCTATTGGGAATGTGCTTATTCTAATTGCAAAATGTGTACTTTTAATTATCGGGTGTTGCTTTAGGTTTATTTTCCTATATTCGTGGCTACGTGATTTTTTATTTTTTATTTTGATTGGTATATGCTTTCAGGATCATTTAGTTTCTCTCTTGCTAGTTGTCTTTTGGTTTTAAGCATGATTTTAGTAACTCTCTTCTTATTATCAAACTTTTCACCTTCTTCTTCTTCTTTTTCAACTTAAAGCTCAATTCTTGATTCTTTTGGGCTGATGGGCTTGTCATCTTTGGTGATATCAGTGGATTTTAAATGGGAATATGGGATCCGTGATGATTTTGGATGGGTAAAAAGTTGTGGGATTTGGGGAATTGGAGAGAAAATTGATGGTGGGTTTGTGTATGATTTGGAATAAAATTGATGTGGTGATATTGATGTCACTGCATTTACAGTTAGAGAATTGATGCAGTGACATCGATGTCACTGCATATACAATTTACAAAGTTTTTGTTTTTGCAATTTGGGTGTTGATGTCACTTCATAAAATATTGGTGCTATTGTGTGTCACTGCATAAGGTGTCATTTCATAAAATAAATTGTTGATGAAACGCATATATGATTGCCGATGTCACTACATAAATTGTTGATGTCATTCATATATGATTGCTGATGTCACTGCATAAAATATTGATGTCACTACATAAATTGTTGATGTCACGCATGTATGATTGCCGATGTCACTGCATAAAATGTTGATATCACTGCATATATATGATTGCCGATGTCAATGCATAAAAATATGAATTAAGGTGAAAGATTTATGTTGATCGTAGTTTTATATCAAAAGATATAGCCATTTGATGTCGATTTTATGAAGAAAAGAAATCAATTTTATGAAATTAAGTCGGAAAAATATCAAATGTCATCACGGTGTTGCTTCATCAAATGTCTCTGCATCCCGGTGATCACTACATCGCGGTGTCTCTGCATCGGGGGTGGCCACTTCATCACGATGTCTCTACATCGGGGGTGACCACTACATCGCGATGTCTCTGCATATATGATTGCCGATGTCACTACATAAATTGTTGTTGTCATTCATATATGATTGCTGATGTCACTGCATAAAATGTTGATGTCAATGATTCGATTTCGAAGGCTTCACATATCTCGTATATCGATTGCCGATGTCACTGCATAAATTGTTGATGTCACGCATATATGATTGTCGATGCCACTGCATATATGGTTAATTAATCGGGGTGGTGACTGCATCGCGGTGGTCACTCCATCCCAATGGTTAATTAATTGGGGGTGGTCAATGCATCGGGTTGGGAAATGCATCGCAGTGGCCAATGCATCGTGGTTGTCGCTGCATCGCGGTGGTCAATGCATCGCGGTGGTCAATGCATCGCGGTGGACACTGCATCGTGGTGGTCAATGCATCAGGATAGTCAATGCATCACGGTGGTCAATGAAAAAGAAAAAAAAAAAACCACAATTTGAACGTTAAAAAAAAAAAAAAAAAAAAAAAAAAAAAAAAAACCAAAAACAACAACAACAGCGTTTCAAGAACGAAAAAAAATATTTAAAAAAAATCCCTCCCGTTCCTTGCTCCCCCCCCCCCCCCCTTTTTTTTTTTTTTCATTAAGGGTATTTGGGTCTATCTATCTAATTTTTGTCCTTATAACTAAGTGTTTGTTTTGGATGTCCTTTTTTCCTAATTAAGTCCAATATGTTGCATTTTCAATAATTGTCTCTTTTTTTTATAATGTTCCAACCAGGGTTCGATCCCGTGACCTCTGGCTCTGCTACCATGTTAGGATTCAAGCGCTTATCGTTGTATTTAAACCAATTGGTAAGCGCTTTATTCTTAACATTATCATCCAATTTTTTTCCCACCGAGTCTTATTTTTCTCTTTCTTGTCATTTATTTTCACTAGCTCTAAAACAAATTCATAGTGGTACAGATGAAATTGTTACATATTTTAACAAGAAATGTACATCATTTTAATACAAAATAAAATATTTTTGGATCTCAATGAGGGCATGTGCCCCTCCTCTATACATGTAAATCTAGACCTGCAGATTTACATGCATAGAGGAGGGCGAATTTCTCTAGTGAGATCTAGAAAAAATAATGTAATTTTCTTGTTAAAAAAATGTAAAAATTATCATTTGAGCATGCATTGTTTTTTATTAAAGGTAAAAATAGTTATTTTAGAGGAAAAAAAAATATTATGCACCCGTTTGAATAATCTTTTGAATCTCTACTGTATGCATACAACATATTGGGAGACAGGAGATAATAAAGCCGGCAGTGACTATAAATAAACGTATCCCAAGGGTTAATTCGTAAGGCTATATTGAAGAGATTTTAATTAGTCAATTACACAAATTAATCAATATTATCTTCAGAAAAGAGCTAGGAGCAGATGGCTAATCTTCCTAATTTCTTCATTTCATCCATTCTGCTACTGTTGGTGTCCTTTAGTTTTTCCCCTGCAATGGATGCCGAGCTGCTTCGCGGTATAGGTAAACTATATATTTAAATTGCAAAATTTGGTTATGCAATTAATTTGGCTTGTTTTTGCTTCGGTTGCAATTTTTGTCCACCAATGCCGAAAGATACAGGCAAGGTAAAATTATGGCCGGATTTTGCTAATGTGTTTTTTAAATTGGAAAAAAAATGATTTTGGCAAGAAAATTTCAAAATTCTATAAACCAAATCAATCGGCAGGACAAAATCGAATCAAACTGAAGAATGATAAACCATGGTTTTTTAGTAATCTTTATATATTTAAAAACCAAACTGTTTTTCATTTAAAAATAATAATAAATAAAACCAAACAGTTCAATTTGGTTTCAATTTAAAAAATAAATAAAAATTGTTTAAAGCGGAACATACCGAATACCTACTCTTAATTTTTTATTTTGATGGATACGACACACACGCACACTTTTGTCCCTACTAAGACTCGATCCTAGAATCTTCAGGTTAATGACCGCAGCCCTTTCCGTTGGGCCGATGTCATGTGAACAATACCTACTCTTATTAATAATACAAATTATAAGTCCATTTAATTTGCTCCAACTCAACCCATATATATATATATACAAGAACCCATTTATATTTTGTATTTGCAATATATTATGATTCGTCATTATTTCAAATTCTGAACATTCGGCATTTTGTGATCATTTCACCCACTCATATTCAATATTTGGATCTCTTAGAAAAACAACACAATACAAATCAATACATAACTCATAACCCCTAACTTCTTTTCTGACATGATTTCATTTTACCTCTACCTTCACTCATTTATGAAAAATAATACGTTCAATTTTCTCTCATTATTTCACTCAAATATTATTTTGTCTTAAGATTGTTGTGACTTATATATCTAAATCATTCAATATTGTAGGCGTTCGTTCAATATTAATAATGGGTAGAAGTTAAATAATTTGAATTTACAAATAATTTTGGATCTTAGAGGCACAGCTACAGGTCAATCCGTGGCTAATACTACTGCTTTCATAGGCGGATAAACGTATAACCAATATACATACATTATGCCGGGAAAAAAACACTAATAAGTACATTATGTATTTTATTTGCTTCCCTTTAATTTTTTTTCATTTGTTGTGTTATGCCCCTTCCCCTTACACAAGATTATGCGTTCGCCATGTAATATCCCATGTAATTAATTAGTAGAATTATGTCCTCATATAAGTGTGACACATAAAAATTTTGTCAGTTCGGGTTAGCCATTTTAAATCGAACGAGGACAACAATCTAAACAGTTGACCGGATCTTTTGTAACTCACTTAGCGCTACCAGACCCAGGATTTGGGGGCGTTACGATTTGGTATCAGAGCCGACTACAAGACGAACTATTCGTTGCACCGTAAGAGATGGTGTAAGGATGGCTTCTAGTTCTCAAGTTACATCTAATAAGCATGAGTCCGGGAACAGACCGGGAGCAGTCCTGGGCTACTCCTGGCAAATATGCGCGGTTGCTTATAAGGGGGGAGAATGTAATGTCGTACATAGTTAAAGTAGTAGAATTCTCTCCCCCGCATCACTATGACACATAAAGGTCTTGTCAGTTCGGATTAGCCCTTTTAGACCAAGCGAGATGATGGTTTGAGCAGTTGACCGGATCCTTTATGGCTCAATTTGCGCTATCGGACCCGGGGTTTGGGATCGTTACAGCCATTGACTATACTGCTGCCGCCGACGATGACCCCTTCCGTTGAACATTTTATTTACTCTGTAATCCATGCATGACTATTTTGTTGTATATTCTATATAATGATCTTTATATTTATTGATTATTTTTAATGGAATTATTCGCAATACAAATCATTAACCCACACGAATATAAATTTCTGACTCTATATTTGATCGATATCGTCTTTTAACAGATGAAACAAGAATGGACGGCGAATTACCCGCCATGGCTAACCGCAGAGCCATAGCGGCATCCGAGGCACTAATTCCAAGGAATTTAGTGCAATATCCTTGCGGCGTTTATCCTGTAATATGCTTTGATGATGATATATGTCAGCTAATGCCTGAGTACTGCTTATGTGGCCTTCTTTGGTTTGACGATGGCGAGACGACGGTTTGCTATCGGTCTACAGTAACTAATTAGAGGCATCACGTTTCATGAATACCAATAACACATTTTAGTTTTACATCATTGATAATGATACATTGGACCTAAATCAATCAATATAATTATGTCATTTAAGATTCCATGTATGTGTTTTTACTTTGGTTTTGTTTTATGTTGTGTTGTATGAGAATCAATACCCCACTTTTTATGTCTAATGTATCACCACTTGAACCTGGAATCCTTTGTAGTACCACATTTCCAAGTTATATTTAATAAATATATATGTTGTCTTTTGATATTTTTTTTAACAGCAATAAAGATTTTAGGGGGAATGAGGAGAAGGACAAAAATATTTCAAATTAAGTAGAAGGACATCTTTTGAAACTTTTATAAAGGACAAAACTATTTATCCACTATCGAAATTCACTTGTGTTCGAAATTCATGTTTAAATTCACCGCCGAAATTCACCGTCGAAATTCACTAATTTTCAAAATTCATTGTCGGGATTCATTTTCGGGATTCAAAAATTCACTATCGAAATTCATATTTCGGGATTCACTAGGGAGATTCACCGATTTTCGGGATTCTTTTTGTCCTTCTCGCTATAAAAATTATGCGGTTGTCCTTCTCCCTATAAAAAATATGTAGTTGTCATGTTGCTTAATAATATTTCGGATTTTATTTATCCAAGATAAATATGTTGTCTTTTGATATTATAAAGACATATATACCCCTTGTTCTTTTTTTTCCAGGAAACGAAAGGTAACACACACATTATGCCCTAAGCGTGGCTCGAACCCAAGTCGTCATGTCGGGGTATAACCTAGCTAACCGCTAGGCCGATGTACTGAGTATCCCTTGTTCAAATTTCTATGTATTTATCTTGGATGTGAAAGAATTATGATTAATTATTAGATAAATGTTAAAAATGATAATGTAGACGTAAAAATTAGGGGTAAGGGTCCTAAATTACATAATATGGAAGGTGTCAGGCAAAAAACACTCTAAGAAAATATTTTTTTCAAAAAGGACATTTTATCAGTGAAAGTGAAAGTGAAAGTGTATTTGAAAGTGAATTACGTTGGTTTTAACTCACTTTCAAATTCGCTTTCATGAAATGCATGTCATTTTTAACAAAAAAATCTTTTCTTATAGTCCTAAAATATTGACATCTTTCTAAATGTGTTCTAATGGACAATTAACTATAGAAATAATCACTTTGTGCGTGAAATTTTATTATGGCAAAACATACAATTTATATTCTATCCCACGACATTTTACATTCTCCGTTCTTCTCAATTACGAAAAAGAAAATATATTTGATCTAATCGTCAAAATATTGTTCTTTCTCCGTATTTTTCATTTTTCGTCTTTTATATTCTAGCATCCTATTAGATATTTTTCAATGTCTTTTCAAGGTCATTTTCATATAAAAATAAATAAATATAAAAATAAAAATAAAAAACCAAAACAATGAAATAGTGGAGCAATGGACTTGAGGTCAATTCGACTGAGATGAGTGGATCATGAAAACAGATGCCTCCTTTTCTTCCTCTTTCATCCACCATCAGGCCTAAACCCAAACCTAGACCCTGATAAGACGAACTATTCACACATATGGTTTTCATCCACCATCAACAACATCCAAGAACTCATATCTTTATATATAGGTCGATATATATGTTATGTTACCATCTCTCTCAAAAATTTAAGCTTATATATATTAGGATGTAGGTAATTAACATTTTATATATTTCAATACGCCCCCGTCAAGTGTGGGTCGGCCTATTATAGAGTTTTATAACGCCTCCCCCGTAACTCCCAAGCGGAAACAAGATGTTGTTTGCCACACACTCTTTAAGTTGACTTTAAAAAACTCATCAGTCTAACTCAACCTAACTCGTTGACGTCTCACCAAAGCAACGCAAAAAAAAAAATGCTTTAAAAAAAAAGTACGCATCCAAATATGTACAAAGCCGCAAAGGCGGCTGTTAAAACCCATACTAGGTGGTTTTGAAATATCAAATTCATACTCTACTCTGAGCTTAAAGATATCCAACCCTAACGAGTAAGGTAGAATGAATATCCACCATGTTGGATCGAAATTGATGGAGACAGATGTAGACCCAAAACGGAAGGGGTCAATGTCCCCACCGTGATCCGGGATTTTTTTCTTTTTTTTTTTTGTCATGAAAATGGTACAAAGTATTCAAGGGCACTGGCAGTGATACATGAGACATAAAAAAGACAGATATTTATTCTCATTAAAGAAACTTTGTCCAACCCTCTCACCAAAGTTGGAGCTTAACATAGAACAAAACAGAAAAGAAAACACATTGCTGCAATCTTAAAACATGCTTAGATTATCACTTCAAACCAACCCAAAGTTAAATATATAGTGCTTATTGTAAACCAAACGCATAGCAAATCGTCGTCACCCCATCCTCCAAATAAAGGCCACAATAGCACAACTCATGAATTATCTGACAAAATTGGTCAACGGTGCATGTTATATATTCATTGCCGCAAGGATGTACTTGTAGCAACATCCTTGGAATTAGTGCCCCGCCGGATGCCGCCATGACTGTACGGCTAGCCAAGGAGGGTAATTTGTCGTCCATTCCTGCTTCAACTGGAAAAAGATATCGATCAAATGCAAATGCAAAGTCAGAAATTTATATTTAGATGGGTTGATGAAAATGAAATGTAATTGAATAATTGAGTGGGTCGGATTAAGATGACTTTGTAAACCGTAACCCCAAAGTCATTCTTGATCAAATATGGATTGAAAGTCTTTATATATTTATACAAAAGGAAAAAAAATTGTTGAATTACAAACCCCAAATCTTAAATTGATGGTGAGGTATATAACTAAAATTTTATATACTTTAACACGTCCCTCAAGTGTGAGTTTGTTATATAGGTTTTTTAGAGATGTTCAACACTTCAAACAATTTTTTTATTCATGTGGGCCTATTATATTCTTTTTTTCATGAGAGAAGCTGAACAATTGAAACGATATATTTTTATTTTATTTGGAAAACAATGTTTGTGGAAAGGTTTGAACCCGTCATAATCACCTCCCACTCTGACGTGAAATTTTAAAATACAACCGTTGTAGGAAGGTTTTACCAAGTGGCATACATTACAACCACTCATTTCTAACCTCTCACACTCTGACACTAATGCAAGAAAAAGAGGCTATTGTGTCAAGTTATTAACCCGAACAAAATAAAACTATTGCTATAGATACTTTTTTTGTGACGCTTTTGCATTATTGCTTCAATATCAAAAACAAAAAAGAAAACCACAGTGTTGGCCGCTAGGTGCTATCGCATATTGCTGTCAATCGGCGTAAGTGGCTGCGATTTCTGGGTAGATTTTCGATTCAGGTGAGTCATTTTTAGTTGTTCAAATGGCATTTATAGTGTGACATCACCACCGGAAAAAATCAACCACCAGAAACTCGATTCTCAACTCTAACATCAGCCATATAAGAATCTGGTGTGCGGAGGTGTCAAAAACGGTACATTTGATATAATGGCACTAATGACGCGCCCCTATAAAATTAGATACATTGTTTAATGTTTAGGAAAGTGCTGAAGGGTTTGATGCAGTGTATTGTATGATGTATGATGGATATATAAAATCAGGATCATGTAGGGCAGTGGTGTTTGTAGAGCGGCTAAATTACAATTTTCGTCCTCTAACTAGACACGTTTTCGATTTTGGTCCTGATTTTTCTCCGGTGACAATTTTAGTCCTGTAAGTGGTTTTTTTTTGCAAAAATAGTCCTGAACGCCGGAAAGACCACTTACAGGACTAAAATTGTCGCCGGAAAGACCACTTACAGGACTAAAATCGTCGCGGAAAAGACCAATTTTAGTCCTGTAAGTGGTCTTTCCGGCGTTCAGGACTATTTTTGCAAAAAAAAAAAGACCACTTACAGGACTAAAATTGTCGCCGGAGAAAAACAAGGACCAAAATCGAAAAACGTGTCTAGTTAGAGGACGAAAATTGTAATTTAGCCTTTGTAGAGCTACCAGAAAATGGAGGTTTTGTTATTGGAAAATATAAATTATTTCAAGACTAAGTCCATGAGAAATTGATGTTGCACGTCAAATAGATAATAGTCTTTTATTTATGTTTTAAATTATTGGATAGCCATGTGGGCTTTGTTAAGGGTAGGTTTTATGGGCTTTTAAGCCTATAAATAGTTTAAGTTACCTAAGAGTTAGACACGATGTAATTTTGAATGATTCATACTCTTCATGAGTGAAATCTTTGAGCTTGGATTAGCTCGTTATCCATTTATCGTAGATCTTCTACATCATGTGGTATCAGAGACGAAGTTTTCCCTTTGCTCATGGATGACAAAAATGAGTTGGGAAGATAGCCGAATTCGCGACGTTGTTCGGGATTCGAAGATCCTTCGCGATATTCCGTCAAAGTTTGATCAAAAGTTTGATCGCATCATGGTGGAGACTCGTCAAGCAATGATCGAACCAAGACACAATCTTTTTGAAGCCAAGCTGGATATTCATCACAATGGCCGAGTCCTTCCTCGTGCCAAACGTCAGCTAAGGGTTTCATATTGAACAACAGCTGGTTCAAGAACAGAGTTTTGTGGGAGCAATGAGTATCCTTTCAAACAGCCAAATCACCAAGGAAGCAGATTCGCTGCAGTTAGTAGCATTGAGAAATTGCCGGCCTTTGATAGTTCTTCTCGTACGTTGGATTTCTTGGATTGGATCGACACGTTGGAGGATTATTTTGAAGCAACGAATCCCCCAGATGCTTTGAAATGTAAACTGGCTGCTTCAAAGCTAAAAGGTGCAGCACGTGTATGGTGGAAGGAGTTGCAGAGCATCCGATTTTCTGATGGTAAGAACTTAATTACCACATGGCCAAGAATGAGGAAGATTTTGATCAAGAAATTCTTGCACACCTCATGTTTGACATATTTCCACAAGCAAGAGAATGAAGACAATGTGAGGCACACCAAGTGTTCGACAAAAGTTCAATGTGAATCTGGAAGTTACAATCAATGCTGGAAGACTGGTTCTCATAGCCCTATAGAGCTTTATAGCAGTGGGTCAGACTCTTCAATCATCATGACACAAGAAATTGAAGGCCGAGTGCAGCAAATTGGAGAGGGAAAGAAAGAGGATGGAGTCACTCATGAGAACAGTGTTTCAAGTATTGTGTCTGAACATGAATGCACGACTAGTAGTACTTTCCACAAGAGTTTTGTCCCTGGTGGGAAGTGGAAAAATAAAACGGAAACGAGTGGTAGACATGGAAGGGGTCAAATGAATGGGTTTATTGGTGCTTGTTTATACCTTGGCTACAATTTGATCAAGAGGATTACTGGAAAGTCTTTGAGGAGCTGCCATTGGGGAGGTCGGTCTGATCACGGGCCAATTCTTGGCAGGGCTGTCAAATGCCAGTGGGTTATGTCCGATTGCCGGTGGGAATCGCTGGCTCTTTACTTCTTGATGGGAAAGAGTGTATGGTGCCAATGGCAAATACTGAATGGTGCTTGGTGGCTATTTCCGCCTTCGACTGTGCTACCAGCGCTTTGCTAAAAGATGCGAGGACAGGAGGACCAGTTGTTATGTTCGCCACAGTCAGCAGGGCTGCAGAATTCAAGTCCTTTGTGGGAATTTTAAAACATTAGCAATAGTTTTGAAGTCAAGCAGCAGGTATGTGAAACTGCGAAGTACCCAATGTGCAATTAATGTATGGGAAGAACTTATACATGAGATTTACCCGCAGTACTGGTGATGCAATGGAGATGAACATGGTTTCCAAAGGTATTCAAAATTTGCTTGAAGGAAGAATGTATTATGGCTTTTCAGAAAAGCAAGTTTATGTTGGCATGTTGTTTCACCGATTGGCTAAAAATCAAATGCATGAATCACAAATGCTGACAAATGTTTCTGCAAGTGACTTTCATAAATTTGTGGCACATTTCTACTGTAACAATAGATTTTAATTGTGCAGCGATGTCACAAAAGGTTGGGCAAAAAGTTTTTGCCAATTGACACAAAATCGATAGGCGTCACAATAGGTTTATAGTGTCGGTTTTTTACGTTTTGTGGCACCTTGCAGCTCCGGCAAAAACTAGTTATATGTACCATGTTGAATTAGCCAAAATTAATCTTAAAATTTAATTAGCCATTCTTTGTACCAATTCCGGGAAGCGGTTCCACATTGATTGCAGCAGAAAAACGAAGGGACAACAGCGAAAGCATAATAATGAATGATATGAAGAAAGGAAGATTAGCCATTTTTGCTGCTGTTGTAGGATGAAAATATAGTATTTAAAATCTCTTCAAACATGGCATGTATATATATACTAGCAAAATGCACGTGCGTTGCACGTGTTATGCATTGTTAAATACGTGTTTAATTAATAAAATAATTGTATAGTGTACCATGATAACCATACAACATAATTTAATCAAGTTGGATCATTAAAAAAATGGATACTGAAAAAATCACTAGACCGGACAAATCTCTGGACATGCATGTATGAGTGTCGGATTCAAAGGCAATGAGATACCTCCCACCAATTGTTCTTTGTAAATGGTCATAAAACTTTCAGAGGGTTTATTGGCCCTCTCATCAGATGACAGGAGGCGAGTTATGAATATTTTCGGTCGATATCATAAGTCCAACAAATCTCCTCCATGGCAGTGTCGACGGTAAGAGAGGATCGAATATCCTCCACGAAGTACTACCACAACCTTAAATGAGTTTGTATCTTTCTTTTGTGTGAGTTGAGGACTTTCAGATGGACCAAAAACTTCTGGAATTAGGTACCTTAATCTTCAATAGAAGCCATTAAGATTTCGGGGAGGATTTCGGTTTCAAAAGAAGAAGTGAATGACTTTGTTGATAATGCGCATAATCTGAAAAATAAAGGACTTTGATTATAATGAAAAATGAAAGAAAGATTCAGATCGAAGGAGTTTTATTTTATAATGGTGATGTCAGAGAGACGTCTTGATTACATGTTTTAATGATTAGTACTTATGCCAAGGTGCAGGTGAATTGGGATCTCAAAATTTGATAATGGTGATTTAAATTTCAAAAGACAGCCGGAAACGCATTCATGTCACAGACATTTGGGTTCCCGCCTCTTAAGAAGTGCCACATCATCTCCAATCAGGCCTAACCTATGACCCCCGTTCTAGCTCAGGTCAATGGGGCTTTTGACGTGGGTATGGCTCGACGTCATACACGTGGCACCTAATGAGCTATATCAGATCCTCTTACCATAAGAGCCACATAAGTTTAGCCCAATTTATGTCCTCATACTTTACATAACTTTGATGAATATGTCTCAGTTTGATATGAAGTGTCTCAGCACGGGGAAGATTATCATCAATGACTTTATACATGGGATTTACCCAATGTGCAATTAATGTATGGGAAGAACTTATACATGGGATTTACCCGCTGTACGTACTGGTGATGCAATGGAGATGAACATGGTTTATGTTGGCATGTTGTTTCACCGATTGGCTAAATATCAAATGCATGAATCACAAATGCTCACAAATGTTTCTGCAAGTGACTTTCATAAATTTGTGGCACATTTCTACTGTAACAATAGATTTTAATTGTGCAGCGATGTCACAAAAGGTTGGGCAAAAAGTTTTTGCCAATTGACACAAAATCGATAGGCGTCACAATAGGTTTATAGTGTCGATTTTTTTACGTTTTGTGGCACCTTGCAGCTGCGGCAAAAACTAGTTATATGTACCGAATTAGCCAAAATTAATCTTAAAATTTAATTAGCCATTCTTTGTACCTATTCCGGGAAGCAGTTCCACATCGATTGCAGCAGAAAAACGAAGGGACAACAGCGAAAGCATAATAATGAATGATATGAAGAAAGGAAGATTAGCCATTTTTGCTTCAGTTGTAGGATGAAATATAGTATTTAAAATCTCTTCAAACATGGCATGTATATATATAGGCGCAAATTTCGTTGGTTCAATGTATCCTCCTTTTAAATTTTCTTTTTTGTCATCATCGTTTGTATAGGGCTGTAAGAAAAGTTGATACAGTCAAATACACAGAACAAAATATATTTTCGTTGTTTCTTAGCGTGGAATTAATCTTGAGGAGACAAGCAAAGCCTCCAAGAAAAAAAAATATATTATTGCTTTCTTCTTGGAGCCATTGACCACAAATTTGATACTTTCATTAAATTACATATTTTGTTATCGTTCGATCTATAATAAACGTGACATCTAGATGAATTTTTCAGTGACGAAAGTATTATAATACAGGTACAATTAATGAAGACGGTGCTATAATGAACATAGATCCCTCTGTCGGACGGTGCAAATAATAAGGCAGGTTTGCAGTTATCAAAGGAAAAAAAAAAAAAATATGCATATGATAGATTTAGTTGGAATAAATAATATTTATCTTTTTTTTTTTTATAATTTAAATAACCATTTTATCTTTAGGAATATTTATGTTCTCTTTAGGATTATTGTATGATCAATTATCAATTCAATAAAAACAACATTTCAGGGTTTTTTACTATTTACGTTGTGCTGCTGTTTTTCTTCATTGTATCAAAGTCATCCCTTTATTGTGTAAGTGTTCGGCTTTTTTGTTGGCCTTATAGTGCCCTTTATATGCCTTGTGTGTCATGTGGTCCAAGATTTTGTTGGCCTTATATGTCTTGTGTGTCATGTGGCTCAGGCTCTTTATTAGCTAACACTTGAGGGATATCTCAAATTGGACACTTGTGATTGTTTGACCTATATTAAGAGATGAATTTCCCACGCCTCACAACCTAGGTTTTGGAGATGGGTCTTTTCCTCTAATATGGATTTGGGCTTAGATTTTCTACATGTCGTATAACAAAAGAAATCGTCAAGTATTGAAGTTAGCTTTGTTTTTAGTTCAGGTCAATCAAACTTTGAAAGAGGTGATGTATATACTGTGATCACTGGTTCTAAAAACTATTGTTCAAAGAGTAAACAGTGATACCGCAATCACTGGTCTTGACTTGTTTAAGGGTGCAATCTTCAATTTGGTTAACTAGACACTAATACCGCAGTCTAAGTTGTCTAACGTCCTATATATGTTGGATTCAACAGTCCACTACCAGGATTTAACTGACCTAACATCCATTTACTATCGTAAAGATGCCTAACTTGCATCAGAAATCCTACTCAAGAAACTGAATCTAAACAACCCAATCGGTTTCATAAGGCTCTTAAAACCCCTTTTCCACACCATCTCGCAAAATACATATGTAAAGACAATGTCCAAAATCATTCAATGAGTCATGACTTCAACAAAAGCATCAAGAATACGTTTTAGAACATAAACATTCAAGAATTTGGAATTAAACACCATACACTTCCGTTGGTCAACTAAGGTTTGATTTCATTAATTTTCACATAAATCGGATATAAACAACTTAGCTACTCATAACTACGACTACAAAGCGTGAAAACAAGATGATCAAAGCCATAAAAATATGTAAATACACAAGAAATTCCACTTTCATATATGATGAAGAATATTGTATCAAGTACGAAAACCCGTTGATCACGTGTCAAGTAATCTCCGGAATGATCCAAGTTACAAAGATTCTTCAACAAAACTAACCTAAAACTAACCTAGGATCAAGATAAAATAAGGAGAAGAAAAGAAAGAAGGTAGGAAAGTTGTTGGGGAAGAAGGAGGTATTTATTAAAATAAGAAGAAGAGAAAGAAGGTAGGGAAGTTGTTGGGGGAAGAAGAAGGTATGTAATAAATTATGGAGGAAAGGTTTTTATACCTCCTCCCAAGGTTGCCCAAAAATAAATACAAAAATGTCATTCAGCACCCCAGGCGTGTGCTTGAGATGTCATGGCGTGCTCCCGAAACTATGAAAACTAGCATAATGGAAGCCAAAATCGAGGCGTGGCACTAAGTCTAGATCACAGAAAAATAGAACACCACTAAAATCCCAAGCGTGCGCCTGGGCTTCCCAGGCGTGTGCCCGAGCTAATATGTACAGCTAAGTAGAACTTATAGCAAAATAGAGGCGTGCGCCAGGGCTTCTTAGGCTCGGGCCTGAGTCTCAAAATCCCAAAATCTTGTCATGCTTGAGGTTATTCACGTTTTTTTCAGAACAAACATTGAATGAAAGGTCATAAGACCGATTTCTAACCGATCTACCCCTAAGTTTATCCATTTCTCTCACCACATCTCATCCACACTACATACACATATGATCCGCAGCCTTGTTGGTGGCAAGTTAATCTACTACCGACGGTTAGTTGTCGGATTCAGCTATGCAGTTCATTCTCTTCAATGTTGAGAACAACTAATTTGTGAAAATCGGTGTGCTTGTGTAGATAAATATACATTCATTAATATAGAGCACACCTGATTATTCAAAAATAGTTCACTAGCCTACCCCGGCCTATATAAATTTCTGGCTCCGTCCTTCAAAAGAATATCAACAAAACACAAGCATAGAAGTTCGAGGCGCATAATTATCTAGAAGTCAAAGGGTACTTCGAAATCCATTTCAAAAGAGTACAAGAAACATAGAATTAATCCCACAACAACATAGCAAGCAAACAAGAACTTGTTCAAGATTTAAACATGAAATTAACCTCAAAATAGATAGATAGATAATAAAGTTCCCTCATTTGTCTTGTCTGATTTATCTAATCTTCTTTCCCAAGTAAAGCAAGAAGGAAGGACTTGTAGTGTCCAGAAGTTTCCTTGGCCACAGCTTTTTCAAGAGGGACACTGTTTCTCTTGAAGTAAATGTCCTTTATGTCCTTCAGATCCTTCTCAGCCCTAGTCACAATCACTCGAGTCAACGCATCTTCGTCAGTCCCTGGCTTGTTCAGCGCGTTACGCAATACCTGTCAAAAAACCGATATGTTATGCATCGAAAACGATACATGCATAACTCTACAGACACAACTTATGTAGATGATTTAGCGGTTTCATGCAATGCATGATTACTTATGTCTGGTAGTGTGTTCAGTATCTGACACTGAATGCTTAGAACACACACATATGGGATGAATTTGATATTTTTA
This sequence comes from Gentiana straminea, assembly GCA_036785695.1. NCBI lineage: Eukaryota > Viridiplantae > Streptophyta > Magnoliopsida > Gentianales > Gentianaceae > Gentiana > Gentiana straminea. The sequence continues at coordinate 1,300,473 of JAVUPR010000410.1, read as the reverse complement.
AGAGTTTGATACGGGATTCAGATATGCATATATAACCACAACCCACGAACAAGGACGGGCAGTAAGTAGGGTCAAAGCCCGCCCGGAATTGTGTTATATCATAAATTTCAGTATAATCCAGTTCAATCTATTAAATCATCTTAATCCAGATCAATGTTAAAGAGTAAGCTAATTAATTACCTTCTCGAAATACTTCTTAGGATCATTGATGCATCGGATGGCTGTCAGCAAAGAAGCCAAGTACTGACTGTTACTGTCTTCCTTCAAATGCTGTAATAATAATAATTAATTATCATGAGAGAGTTAATTAAGTTAATAATATTAATTATTTTTATTATTTATAACGAAAAAGCCGATTAGTGATTTAATTACCTTGGTGATAGCAGCACCATGATTGTCTTTGTAATGGTACAAAGTAGCTACAATCTGAGCATTGCTTCTTGTGGTTAAGATTCTAACAATTTCTTCATGATCAAACGCCTTATCGTTCAGAGCTTTGTGCAGAATTTCAGCCTCGGATTTCGCTAATTTCACGTCGATTTCACCACCAGAATACTTGTATGGACTTGCCAATGCAACCAGAAACTATCACAAATAATTTGGCAAAAAAAAAAAAAAAAAAAAAAAAGCATTAAGAAATGGAAAAGGCTTCATAATCAGAAAGAAATTTGAACAAATGATAAAAGTAGTGCAGCATAGTGTATAATTTCAAGATTCTGTATTTTACTAATTTGACTACAGATTCTAGTGCATGTGTACACTTTTTGGTAGATCTGAATGATTTGAATACATATTATAAAATTTATCTTCTTTTATAGTGAGTAGTTGTTAATGGTACGACGACGAATCTACTTTCGGACTCCAAAGTGATATTTAACCTCAGAAAAGTCGAATGTAAACTCAGCATTCGACTTAGCAAAGATCGAGTGTCCATATTCAACCTCTGTAGAGTTGAACCTAACTCGAAATGTGGTGTCAAGGTAAATTTACTAGTGGTGCCAATAACAGCACACATATACTCTTAAAACACGTTTTTTTTTACACGCTACTACCACACCGGTTATGGCATAACGAGTGATACAGTACGCTTTTACACTCTTGGTTATGTGGACCTACATCATGATCAATAGGCCCTATAATCAAGGGTAGAAAAGTATGTGCCACATTATGATAGTAGTGTTTCTCCAAAATCAATATGTTCAACGTACTATTAATAATGTTATTTCCACGACCACTCTTAGATAAGAAATGTCACGACCTAACGTTTCAGTGAAATCTATGATGATGTGACAGTTGTACCCTTTTCAAAAAAAAAGACATCACATCATCAGAGGTCTCACTGTTGGGAAATTTTTTGGTGGTACATACTTATATCAACTGTATAACGCCCGTGTATTTGATTATAAATGAAAAATACAACAAAACACCAGCATTTTACAGTTGAAATAAGCATATCCACACCGTGCGGATATACCATCTAAAAATTTCCCCTCACTGTTATTACGTGTTGTAACATTTATGGTGTCAGAGTAGATGTATCAATAGCATTACTCGTGTACAATAGACCACATAAAGTGGGATTTCTACTTTATATAACCGGATTTGAACCTGAAACCTCCAGAGCAAAACGCATTTAATTTACAGAAGAGAAAGTTATGGGTTAAAAACATAAATTAATAGTTACCTTGCGCAAATCGCCAGTGGTGTGGAGGGCCAAGTCTTCTTCAAGAGAATGCTTAAAGCGTGCTTGGTAGGCACGCTTTACACCTAAAAACTCTTCAGGGTTATGAATGCAAGCAAACTCAATTACAGGTGGGTAATAGTGTTCTTTGATAGCTACATTTATCAACGTTGCATCACGCTCCTCTGGATCCAGCATCCAACGGTACACAGCCCTCTGCACATAAAAGAAATTAATTAATTAAAGAACTAAATTCAACCTAAAATATGTTTAAGAATATGTATATTGTACTATTCCACGTTGAAAAAACGGAAGAAAGATTATTAAGATATAATGGAATTGTAACTTGGCTTAATCATTTTAGGCTAAACGAGCACGATAAGCCTAAGTAGTTACGGCCCCATTGAATTTTTTTATTAGGCATATCCGGTATTAATGAAAATAAGAAGGAAAAAAATCGAAGAGAAAAAAGAAAAGAAACCTCGAAATCTCCGTTGAGTTCGGATTCAAGACGCTTGAGAAGATCTTCTTGATACATGTCCTGGTAAGAGTGCTTGATGAGCTTCCTTTGAACCCAGTTTCGGTGACCAAGCACCGAAATGATTGCCTTCTCATTTGTTCCAAACCCTTAACAACAAAGATTTAAATCGAGAATTATGTCACATTAATTAAATTACACATTCGCACATAATTTTTCTTTTTTTGCTAAGATCTAACTCCCACGCCCCTCAACCCAAAGTCAAGATTGTCACTACAACATATTTACTTTTTTTTTTTTTTCACCATTGAATTATGCTCTGATTTTTTAATTTTTTATTTTTCCAATTGAAAACTAGCTACTTGTAAGAACACTCAAAAAATCTGAGGCTAAAAACCTTTTATTCAAGGGAGAAAAAAAATAAAATAAAAAAAAGGGGTCCCCTGATTTAACTAATCCATCTTGTAAGAAATCTTGCAAGGGTCCCCTCAAAAAAACAAAAAAAAAATACCCACCAAATCATAGTAGCTAAAAATTTGAACGAGTTTTATATTAAGAATTAACTAATTCTGACAAACTATAAATAAAAATCATCAGAAATTAGAACAAGAAAATAAAAAACGAAAAACAATCCCAGATCAATCAGAAAAAATATTAAGAAAATACCTTTACAGGCCTTGTTGAGAGCTTCAGCATCAGCAACAGGTGAAGGGCTTTCTGGGAAAATCAGACTCGCCATTTCTCTTTCTCTCTCTTTTCTTAGTTCTTGTCGAAATGCACTCTGTTGTTTTCTGTGTTGTGTAAAAAGCAGGCCTGCTACCACCCCTCCATTTTATACTGTTCAAAAAAAAAATAAACGTTACAAATAGTACATGTATCGACTGTAACGCCCATAAATTTCTTTTTTTTTTTTTTTTTTTTTTTTTTTTTTTTTGAGTTCTTCATTATGCATGAAAATGAAATGACGACAAAAATTCACATAGAAATTCACACAAATAAAATAAAATAAAATAAAATAATTAAGCAGGTACCGGCAGAAGATTCTGGAGAGATAGCTCTTACCTCAGAAAACTAGTAAATAAATAAGCCTCTTACCTACCTATAAAACATCTGTTATTTCTTTTACCTAAACACATATATACTATCTCCTCCGTCCCATAAAAATTGTCAACATTTTAGTATTCATACAGATTAAGAAACTCAATTAACGTGTTGTGTTTTAATAGTAATAGACATATATACCCATATCTTATAATTTATGTTTGTATTGAAATATGAAATGAACATACAACAATAAATGTTAGGTTAGGGGTATATTTGGAAAAAAAAACATTAAATTATGTATTGGTTTTCTAAATTGACACTTTTTATGGGACAAACTTTTTTTCAAATTTGGACATTTTTTATAGGACGGAGGTAGTATAAGTTTACGAGGTATTTATTCGCACTATGGCTGATCTACTCGTTGTTCCCGTACTGTCGAACCTGATTCGACTTTATCAGGATCGCATGTTGCTTTACATTCGATTTTCACAGGATCGATTCTAGTGTGTTGCAAAGATAGTGGGGTTACACTATAGATCGATTGTGGTACGAATAAAGATCAGATAAGTTAATTTATTATGTTTATAATTGTATTATTCATCATATATGCTTTATGTAAACATACCAAAATGATAAAATAATATTTCAATTAAATTGCAATATTGAAACAAACAAGATAGGTTTTCAAGTTCCAAAGTTTTAACTATTAGTGTGGTAGTGTTTCACAGAAAAAGCAAAACAAAAACCATTTGCCCAAAAAATGTTTTAGGTGTAACCTCTACACTCACATGCTTGTAAGTTTTGTCTCTATGTATTTGTTTGTTTTTTACTGTACATCACTCCATATGTCATTTATTTCACCAGGTGGGGAAATTGGAAAATCAGGCTCGGTCAGACTCCCAACTTATAAAAAAAGTTTACTTTTTTTAAAAATGCGTTTTTATGTAAAACGACAATAATATTCTCGTAAAATCTGTTTAACTCTATTATTTTTACGACAATATTATTGTCGTATTACCTAAAAACACTTTTTTTTAAATTTAAACTTTTTTTACATGTTGGGGGTGACCGAGCCTAATTTTCCAAGTCCCCCCAGAATCCCATATATATATATATATATCTATCTCAAAACTCGAACTTCTGGCCCTCATAAAAGTCTCAGCATAGCGTCCGGATCCTCTACGGTCACAGCATGTTGTTGTGACCATAAAACACCCAAAATGACATCATTTTGGGGTTCTTGTTTGTTATACTTTAGATTGAAATGACGTCGTTTTGATCTACACACCTCAACACCGTTTTTTGTAGTATAGAGGATATGTTCTCCTTGGCATATACACAACTTATATTGTGGATGTATAATTGTCTAACTAGTGTTTTCCTTAAGTCTTTTATATGTGAAACTTGTATTTTGTATCTTCATATTAACATTTTTATTCACTTATAAGTCTGTTGACATAACAATGATCATCACATTGTTTTGTATGTCAAAACTTGTGGGCAGACGCGGGAAATTTTTGGTTGGTGTATCTGCTCTGCATAGTGCAAACTAAAAACCCCACATTATTGTTATCATATTCTTTAAGTTAACAAAATACAACTTTGCCAGTAGAATTACAGGCAAGATAGTACAAGGAAATCGCATACGGTTACCATGCAAAATTCGTCCCCATCATCAAGGGCACATCACCAAAATAGGATTCAGATGGTGAAGAAACTCTAGGGTATTACTGGAATAACAAGCAAGCAAGGGGGTAGGGGTAGGGGTAGGGGTAGGGGTAGGGGTAGGGGTGAGGGTGGGGGTGGGAAAATCTACTTGCAGTTCATTAAATATGCATTCCATCCTTGAAGCCTGTACTCTCTAGCAGCCTCTGCAGGATTGGACGCTTTTATAATTCCGCGTCCTACTATTATTATATCGCTTCCTCTTTCGTTTATGACCTGAGAAAGACAGAGTATCACATCAAAAATCGATATTTTTAAAAGTGGAAAAATGTAGCGTGTCGTGTAGCGGTATACACACCTCAGACTTATGATACATGCTTGGGTGAAATTCAATTTTTTTTAAGTTGGATAAGCAATCCGAATACATAACTCGGATACATAAAATGCAAAACTTTATGGAAAACTGAAGCAAAAATCAATGAAAAGGTACTCAAAATGAAGAAAAATCACTAAAAATTGCTTTGATATATAATTTGTAATGTCTATAATTTGATCCCTATAGTTTTATCATGTCCACTTTGGTCCATGTACTTTTGATTTTACGCATATCCCATTTGTACCCCTGTCCAAACTTTTGTTACCAGAAAAAAGAGCAAATAAACAAACTTACAGAAAATGGGGTGTTGTATTGCTGTCCCAAACCATCTCCACCCTTAGCCATTTGAACACCAGGGGTTGCATGAATGAGGGATGGGTTTCCGGGCCCACTTGGCCAAGATGCAGGATTAACTGAAATGAATCCGATTACGAAATCCGAATGCTCCTCGGCGATTTTCGCAGCAGCAGCTGTATAATCTCCAGTAGCAAGATTACCTGCTGAACTCATTTCTGCAAGCAGTAAAAGACCCCTACCACGTGGCAAACCCTATAAAAGAGAACACGAATAAGCAACAAGAATCTACAAAGACACAAAAATCACATGCAGAAAGAGAACACAAACCTTCAATTTCAATCCATCAACAATTCCAGGACCAGAAATTATATGAGCATTAACTATGTCTGCCCAATCCAATATCCGGAAAATTCCCCTGCAAAGAATATGCTTAAAGTTTTTTTAGCTTACTTCAAATAGAAACTGGCCAAAAAGAACAAAGAGAGAATGTTTAAGGTCTCACCCTTCATATTGCATTGTCACGGTATTGCCAATGTCAGCAAACTTTCGATCCTCAAAGATTAAGAAATTATGTTTGTCTGCAATCTTTGGCATTATAAAACAAGTACTATTGGCATTTTGAAATTGAAAAAATAAAGGAAATGAAATACTAGTGTAATAAGCAGATAAAACGAAAAAGTACAAATTTAGCTCGAATCACTGTCGAAGCATAACGAGTACTTACTGCTCGAAGTTTGGAACCGAAATCAGGGGTGAAGTCAGGCAAGATATCAACATGGGTTTTCAATACACAGATTTCAGGTCCAACCTGCAAAACATTAAAATAAAAAACAATCAGAACTCGTGTCATTTCATATCAATCCTTTTGTTTATAACTGAAGATTTAAAAGCTGTCGTTCATATAAAACTAAAACAAGAAACGTAGCATATACACTATTATGGTTAAAACCAGGAGGGAAAAAAAACAACGAAACATTGAAGATACGAAGCATAAACATGGAATTGACAGAATCATTGAAAAATACCGCACAGGTATAACTAGTTCTGTTAGGCACTCTATTGTGATAATTCTTCTCATTTGAATGAAAGCTTACTATTTGACAAAAGAGGCGCAACCGTACTTTACCATATGAGCCTCAAGCAAAGAAATTTTAACGAGGTACATTGTCCCTTTTACCTTCTCTGAAATGTCGAGCAACTCAGCAGCAGTTGCAACATCAGCAGCCAAGCACAAGTTTGTCTCTTTTTTAACCATTATCTCAAATAACTTCTTCCCAGTAGCATTCTTTGCCAACTTTGCCCTCTCCCCATACGGAACACGAAGCTGGACCTTATTATCTTTTACAGCTGAAGGGACTGCAACCTTCCGATTCTCTTCCAAGAATTGCCATACCATCTTCTCCGTCTCTTCTGAAACTCTTCCCTTTTCTTTCAAGATCCTGACCATTTCTGTCAACTTCACCATAGCATGTAAGGTGACTCCGTTTTCTGCTAAATTCTCCCTTCCTCCTTGCTCCCTTTAGACAATTAGGTGAAATGTAGGTTCATTAGCACCACACAACAAAGGAAATAAAAAAAACAATAAAAACAAAACATAATGCAGATACTTTCATGTCATTTATCTACATCAATATATGGCTTTCGGCACCGACAAAGGCATTACATTAAGCCTACTTGGGCAACCACACCATCTTCTTCAAATCTATGACACCAAGCTGTTTTCAGAATCTTTTTGGAGCCATTAGTGGCATCACACTTCTAATTACAAATTTGTCATTTCTACTTAAGCACCACATTTTTGAACTATACTTACACCACCTCAACTTTCGGTGACAATCTACTTTTGAAGAGTCGATCCTAGAATCAACCATACCAAAGCCGATTCTCAATATGGAAAATCGACTCTTGACAGCTCAAATATAGATTGGACATATAAAAAGTCAATTCTTTGACGATGGAACGGTAGTCAGATTACCAACAGGTGACTCGATCACTAAAGCACTACGAGCAAGCTACCAGCTTGTACAAAAGCTTAAAGAGTTCAACTTTTCATTAAAACTGGAATAAAAAAACCAATGCTGTTACCTTATTAGCTAAATCGAACACACCTTATTAAACTAGCTGCCAATAAAGCACAAAAGAAAGCTACTTTAAGTCTTCGTCGTCCATCAACTTTCAAAAACAAGAGCTCAATGCTTCATTTCAGAACTGTAATCTAATCAATTACGATGCAATTTCATCCAAAAATCCCTAAATTACAATCAATAAACACCTTCTTAAGCTAATCATACCTATCAATCATAACAACAGCATCAGTGACTTTCAATCCAGCAGCGCGTAACGGAGCAGCAGTTTCAAGCACCGAAGCACCAGATGTAACAAGATCCTCAATAATCAAGCAAACTTGATCAGCCTTAAAAGCACCTTCAATAGCTTTAGCAGTACCGTAATCCTTAACCTCTTTCCTCCTCATTAACATAGGAACATCATCAGAAACCGAAATACATGTCGCAATCGGAAGAGCAGTGTAAGGAACGCCACAAATTAGGTCATAGCTAGTGGATGGAGGAAGAGTAGAAATCAGAGTTTTGGAAATTTGGGAAAGGAGCTTCGGGTATGATACGATTAAACGAAGGTCTATGTAGATTGGAGAAGAGATGCCGGATTTCAACCGGAAATTGCCGAATTTGACGGCGGAGATGTCATGAAGCTGCAAGATTAAGGATTCCATCGCCGGCGACGACATTAGTGTAAAGTGGAGAGCACTGTGAGTGGAAGCGGCGAGAGATGCTTGCAGCGGCGCGGGAAAGAAAGGAAAAGATGTAATAGGTAAACAAGAATATTATCACATTTATTATATGGACAATGTTATGGCATCACATCCAATTTATTCGGACATCACATCTGTATAAAATTTGATTTTTTAAAAGTTGAAATAACATATTTTGACTTTTCGAGAGTTGAAATAACACATTTCGATCTTTATAAAATCGAATTTGCACAGATGTGGTATCCGAGTATATTGGATGTGGTGTCATTAACAATGTCCTTATATATATATATATATATATATATATATATATATATATATATATATATATTGAAATCAAAAGAAGAAATGTCGTTATTACGACTAGCGACACAGAATATTTTTACACTATTAATTATTATATGAGTTTATCATAAGTAATAACGTAAAGTATATTATGTTATTCGATAACGCACGATCGTTGTGATGGTAACGTTAGCCTATTAAAAACATGCTTTCATCGTCTTTGAAAATATTATGATAAGTTGATAACCATCCATTTCCAAACATATTTCGTCTTTGAAAATACTATGATAACTCAATTCCTTAAAACCTCTCATAATGCATTAAAATGCGTACTAAAATACCTTCGAAAAGTAGGCGGGATGAATTTTAAGAGCTCTCTATCCACTCATCCTTATTATATGATGCAAGCTGCAAAGCTTCCTTATTATATGGTGGATATCGAGCTATAAAAGTGTATTAAAGTGATGTTTGCCGGTGGTTTTCGACGGCGCCAGAGTCTTCCAGAGGTGGTGCTTTATAAGAGAAGAGGAAGGGGACAATTTGGCTTTGCCATCTGTTTTATATCTTTGTTGTCCATCCTCTAATGAAGTTACATAGCTCCCCTATTTATAGGGGAGTCACCGACTAAAGTCGGTTTATTTATAAATGAGGACATATAGTACCAAATAGATATTTATATACTGTAGCGGCCTCGTAGCGGAGCCGATAGGTTGCGCTTCGATGGTCTCGTTGATCCATGTACCCTTTATATCATTGTTTTGCCGAACTTGAGATAGTTCTTTCTCTAAATACTATGGTCGAGGTCGCTGGCGGACCCGTTTATCGAATGAGATCGCGTGTCGGCCCCCTAATCCTTTTTGTCGCCGCACAGGGTTAAGGGCTTGGAAATGATCCGAAGGCCCGTGGTCCTAAATTGGCTTGCGAGCTCGCGGGCAGTAATGGTCGGTGGCCTCATCCACTAATGTTGGTGGCCGGTCAGACCCGAATAAGGATCCGCGGACCGAAGTACGGTTTAGTCACATCACTCTACAGAAGACGTGTTTGCACTACAAGCATATGTTTGGCTCGTAAACAAGATGATGAAACCAATCTTCATGCCCTTTGGGAATGTAGCTGGGCTCGTAATATTTGGTGTAACTCAATCCTAGGAGCCGAGAGTTCTTGCTTCTTTTCGAGACCCAACATTGGCGAGTGGGCTAAGTCCAACATTCGAAGCATTGCTGGCAATGATGACTGGTACTATATCTTCGGTGAAACGGCCAACACGTACAATTTGGTTTTGGAGGACCAAAGTTCATCATCAGCGTTTGCAAAGAAAATCTGCAAATTCATATTATTATTTCTCACATTTGTAATGGGGTCTGTACTGTAATTCGAATCAAGTTGAAATATTTCTTGTTCAACCAATTGACACCATCAATGAAAGCAATGCTAGTATAGGCTTTATAGCTACAATATCAGCATCCGTACCTTTGCGGCCAAAAAAAGAAAACATAATTAAAGGACAATCTTCTCTGAATACACTCTTCATTATCACGATGGATTCTAAAATTCAGAAAATTCTATCCTAGGGACTCCTACTAGGGAACTGTCTACGTGGCAGCATCTGAACCACACAATTTCCACACACGGGGCACTGTGTATTCCACTTCAGGAAACTATATGGTCCAGATCCTGCCACGTAGGCAGTTCCCTACTAGGGAGTCCCTACAGTAGAAACGATCCCTAAAATTCCAACACTTCTCCAACACCAAATAAATAAGAAAATTTTCTTACATAAATTGATTAGTCATTCAATGTCAATACGAGTGCAAGGACGGAAGGAGGCATAATGTCTAGAGGGCTAAGCTCACAAATCTACATAATCCAGCTTATTCCACAAATTTTTTTTGATTCAACGAATCCGACCATTTAAATATACTCCATTAAATCACTCATTTTTAATTCATAGCTCCATCTCCGAAACACATGAAACTAGACAATATACTCCATTGTTAATGTGATGATGCAAAAATTAACTTCGGTTATTGCAATATTAGTACTTATTAGTACATAAGACAAGTTGTGAACATTATATTCACAACAAAACAACGCACTTAATTAGACCATCCACAATATAATACTCTTTGCGACCTTTAAAATATGCTACTACTATTTTACTTTCACATTTATTAAGAAACTCAATAAATATATTTTGTTTTGATTTTATCTTAAAATAATATTTATAATGATAAAAATTAAATGGTCAATGGTTCAAAAAGACACAAAATAGACTTAATTAGGCAAATAGAAAATGTTAAATATTTTATTGTTTATAAGGACATAAATTAGATAAATGGACAAAAATAACCTTAGTTTTTTGTTTGTTTTTTTCTACTTTTTTTTAAAATTCTTTTCTTGGACGCTTAAAATACTAGTTGTGTTTTGTTTTGTTTTTTTTCTACACGGTGAATTTTTTTTTTCATTGACCAACGTGTTGCATTCACCACCCGATGCGGTGACAACCGCAACTAATTGACTACCGTGATGCATTGACCACTCAGATGCATTGATCACCGTGATGCATTGACTACCACGATGCATTGACCACCTCAATGCATTGACCACCGCAATGCATTGATCACCCCGATTCATTGACCACCACAATGCATTGACGACCGCGATATTGTGACCACCGCGATTCATTGACCTCCGCGATGCAGTGACCACTGTGATTCATTGACCAGCGCGATCAAATGACCACCGCGATACATTGACCACCGCGATACATTGACCACCCCGATGCATTGACCACCACGATGCATTGATGACCCTAATGCATTGACCACTTCGATGCGTTGACCACCGTGATTTGTTGACCACCGCGATTCAGTGACTGACCCGATGCAATGAACACCATGATGCATTCACCACTGCGATGCATTGACCACCCTGATGCATTGACCACCGCGATGCATTGGCCACCACGATTCATTGACAACAGCGATTTATTGACTACCGCGATGCAGTGACCATCGCGATGCATTCACCACTGCGATGCAATAACCACCCCGAAGCAGTGACCACTGCGATGCATTGACTACCTCGATGCATTGATCACCCCGATGCAGTGACCACCCCCGATGCAGGAACCACCGCGATGCAGTGACCCCCCGATGCATTGATCATCCCGATGCATTGACCACCGCGATGCAGTGACCACCCTGATGTAGTGACCATCGTGATGCAGTGACATTTGATGAAGCGACTCCGCGATGACATTTGATATTTTTCAAACTTAATTTTAGAAAATCAATTTTTTTCTTTATGAATTCGACTTCAAACGGCTATATCTTTTGATATAAAACTTCGATCAACACAATTCTTTCACCATATTTTATATTTTTCGTCCTCTTTATTCTGATATCTCATTCTATGAAGTGACACATTTTGCAGTGACACCCAATGACACCAACATTTTATGAAGTGATACCCTATGCAATGATACACAAATGACACAAACATTTTACGAAGTGAAAACTTATGCAGTGACATGAAGTGACACTTTATACAGTGACACCCAATGACACATGAAGTGACACCTTATGACAACAACATTTTATACAGTAACAAAACGTGAAAAAGTAAATCGAACACGACTAACATTAAATCCATGAGAGGGGAGGATTTTTATTTTTTTTTTGGAACCGATCGAGAATAATATGTGTAAAGAGAGGTGAAGGTAATTTTGTCCGGTTAGTGTTATTTTGTCCATATAATCAATGATTTTTTTTGGTGTCCTAAATGCCTAATGAAGCCTCAAATTTGTCTTTATAGACAAACAAGGACCAACATTATATGCAGTGACACCGAATATGAGGAATATAGGTAGGATGCTTGGATGCTTTGGCAGTAATGCTTTGATATTTTCTTCATAAAAATCTACGCGATGCACATTATAAATAAAATAAAATAAAAAAGATGACAATATCTGCAAATTATTAAAAGAGATTTAAGTTTATAATAACTCAAAATCAAAAGTGGATTTTCATAGCATAAAAAATAAGTGTACAATTAGGAAGAGTGTTGTGTTTTAGTACATGGTACAAATACTTGAAAGATTCAGATAGTATACTTGTACAATAAGCAACTGTTAGATATTTTATTCACAAAGTCAGTTTTTATTTTTGTTTCACTTGTGTCGTTGCACGCTGAGTTAGTCGGGGTTCGACCTGCCCGGTCAGGTCGCGGTGGGTCGAGGGGGCAGCGCCCCCGGTGGGGGCTCGGGGGCAACGCCCCCGAAACCTAAACGAACCCATGCGAATGCATACCTTTTCGTAGAAGGATTTTTCCATTGGGACACACCATTTCGTTGGTGCTTGTTCATGAGACATATCCTTTGGAGACGAAGTGGTTTATCCTTTCGTGAAGTGGTACCATATCGGTTACTTGTCTATATATGGTGAACTCCGGCATTCAGTATGATAACGTTTTTTCAATCAGAAGCATCATCAGTATAAACATCTAGTGTCTCCAAAGTTGTACTCCATTGTATCCTGAGAGAGATCGTAAAAACATCTCTTTAAATAAGCGTTTAACGTGCCTTGGAGATTATTCTTTTATTGTATTACCGCATTTTTTTTCTAACAGCAACAAACTCACATTACTTCCACAATTTCCTCAATGACATGTTCTTATCTATATCCTTCTTCATCACATTTGCAACCGTCATTTCGAAATCTTCTTGCGTCATGTGAACCCTTCTCTCCCTTAAAGCAAACATCCCGGCTTCTGTACATACGACCTTCAAATCAGCACCGGAAGCACCATTCATCTTCTCCGTCATTTCAAAATACGTGAACCCTTCTCTCCCTTAAAGCAAAGATCCCGGCTTCTGTACATACGACCTTACCTAACGGCCGGCCTAGTAACCTTTCAGAATGGGGGATCCCCGTTGGCAACAACCACGGTAGTAGTTGCGGAACTACTGGGCCTGGAGAGGACAACCCTTTGACGAGCATTAAATCCTCTTTCTTCGCTTCGGGGACGGAGGTCCTACCAGCACCGGAAGCACCATTCATCTTCTCCGCGATCTTTTTCAAATCAATTCCATGCATCAAATTCATCTTTCTTGAGTGAATTTTTAGGATATCCCAACGAGACTTTGCATTGGGATTAGGAAATTCAATTTTCCGGTCAATTCTTCCGGGCCTAAGAAGTGTTTGATCAAGAATATCGATGCGCCACTCGAAAAAAAAAGAATATCAATGCGGTTTGTTGCCATAAACGCCTTGATCTTATTTGATGCTTCAAAACCATCTAGTTGGTTCAAAAGCTCAAGCATTGTCCGTCGCACTTCACTATCACCATTGCCAGATCCTGACTCCATTCTAGCCGAGCCAATACTGTCGATTTCATCCATGAAAATGATAAATGGCACTTGCTCCCTGGCCATAACAAAAAGATCCCTCACCATTCGAGAACCTTCCAAGTGTACTTCTACACTAATTCAGATCCAGAAACTCGAACAAAAGTACAATTAGTATGGAAAATTCGTAACTTGTTTTCTTTTCGATTACACGAATAAATGAGAAAAAAGTCGATCTTTAACTCTAGAATCAACCGTAGAAAAAGTCGATTGTACTGTCAAGTTTAAGAATGTGATTAACAATTTCTTGTTCCAGTCTTCAGCAAGTTCAAAGCATCGTACTGATTCATCGTCTACTCAAAGGGACACCGTGAATTTCTCTAAAATCGAAACAAGGAATGACAATGGAATTGCAGTAAACACTGCTTCCATTTTGAGTCACGAGAACATTCCATCACCTTCAATCGATATAGTTCATCAATAGGAGCCTCTGATCAGAGAATGTATCAGAAACAAAATTACCTGCACATTTGCCTCGCCAGCAATCCCAATGAGCTTAGCCAAGCCTGCCTGCGAAACCAAAGTTGAAGATACGAGAACACGAATAGGCTCTGTAACTTCCACGCTTGGTTTCAGATGTTGACCGTTCGCTTTGTCCTGGGATTGGATCGGAATCTGGATACAAAATCCGGCGGCGGCAAGGCTAAATCAGCGGGAGTTGTTTGAAGCCGGAGAAGAGGCAATCGGACCAGGACATTGATTCATTTTTCCGTTGAACTGAAAAATGGAAAGTGATAAAAGTAGGGATGAGGTTAATTTTCTCCAACAACTAAGTGAAATTGTGTCCTTATAAACAATGATCTTTTTTAGATAAACTAAATACATAATTAAGTCTCAAAACATATCAATATAAATAAATACCCAAAAATGAAATTAAGTTTTGCCAAAGAAGCAAACTTTTTGATAAGTTGCATGCCACCAACTAGTAGTTGACCAAAAAGGCGCATTTGGTAATGTATTACTCCAAACTCCAAAGGAGAAGCTTTTCTTTTAGTTTATTGATTGTTATCTTAAAGGTTAAACTCTAACCTTGAGGATCTCCTATCGTCCGATCCCATAAAATGAGTGAAGATATTAATCAAGGACCTAGCAGTTCAGAGTCAAGGACTGTATTTTTACTAAGAAACTGAAAGAAGTTGTATCTTTACGGGATTCGAAACTCTACACTCCAACTCCTGGCCCAGCTATCACTACAACATCCAAGCTCTTTACCACTAGACCATATCCAGAGGATTTATTGATTGTTATCTTTATTTAAATAAATGAAGTTATAGTGTCACATCATTAGTTTGAATATATATATATATATGATGTATGATAGAATATAATATTAAAGTGAATGTATGTTATTTCAACACGCAATAAAAAATAATAGTAATAAAAAGCACGTAACATATTTGAATCAACAAAGCCACGCTAAAAAGCACTTGCATTGCATTGCTTTAAATGAATTATATGTTTTACGGTATCAAATACACATATTTTGAGTTTACAGATATAAATATGAAATACATCAAATTTTTTATTTTATATAATGCGGTAAATATAAATGAAATCAGAATCTGTATTTTATCCGTAATTTTTTTTGCTACAGTGTAAATCTTAATGTTGAAATCTTTAAAATACACTTGTTCTACGATGTAAATTTTAATGTTAATTTTTTTAAACGATTGTATCTACTGCAAGTACTCTGAATAACAGCACATGTATTAAAAATTCTTAACGGCTTCTCTATTTTTTTTTTTTTTTGAAAAACTCGGCTTCTCTGTTTTTTTTTTTTTTTTTTTTTCCTTAACGGGGTTCGAACACTGGTCTCAATGAGACGTTATATTTTAGCTCACCGCTAGACCGATGCACTGTGTGCGGCTTCTCTATTTTAAATACTATATTTTGAAGTTTAAAAAATCTTTATAAAAAATAAAATGAACGTGGTAGAAGTAAGAGAAATTTTATCGAATTTTCTGCAAATATAATTTTCTTACATTGTATTTTACATATATACTTATATAGTATCTACTTTTAGTATCAATATCTTACGATAATTGAGTTTTTTTATTTTTTTTTTAGGGGTGCAATAGTTGAGTTGTAGAGATAGATCGCCATAGTCACATGAATCAATCATATACTAATTTAGATACATATCCTCTGGATATGAAGATATGGTTTAGTGGTAAGCGGTTTGGGTGATGTAATATCATGATGGATCGAAAGCCGGAGTGTGGAGGTTCGAGTCCGTAGTAGGCGGCTTCTTTCGGTAAGCGGAAAAAAGCAAGCCTCTTTTTCCCGAAATTTCTTAGATCCTCGATTAACCTCTCCTCACATTCCTATGAGATCGGAGGGGAGGGACCCTTCCGGTTAGGGTTTAACCGTTTTTTTTTTTACTAATTTAGATACATTAAATTGATATAGTCATATCAATCAATATCAATTTGTTGGCATATATGTTTGTGGGACAAGACTTGTATAAAAAGGCATGTGTATATGTTGCGGTCACTTAAATGTGAATTATTATTACCAAAAAAATGTGAATTATTTTATTCTACGAATTTGTAGTATTTGATGTCCATTTTTTATATATATAGAAATGAGACATTACATCATCTCTTTAATTTGCATATGTTGTACAATATTTCTTTACGTGTTAAATAATAATAAAATGAAAAAAAAAAAAAATTCTTGTGCATATCTGTATCTTCATTTAGTTTGCACATGTATTGTTGTGTCACACTAGCTATTTACTTATAGAAACAGTGTTATTTACATATTGCTTGCCACATGATCCACAACTTTTAGAGAGATAATTTATTATTCTACTTTTCTCACAAAAGCAACTTACTTTTTTATATGCAGTATAATATGATGGGATTTCCTTTTCTAATTGATCATTCATAGTATTATATTGAAAAATATATAAATGACATAAATCTTGTTATGATTATGTATATAAAATTCTATTTGCATCAAAAAATTAAATGATTCGAAAAAAAAAGTATGCGTGTGTATAAAAAAATCGATTCGTGCACCACAAATTAAACTACAATATGACTATATATTTTCCGAGTCAAGAAATGATCATTGATATTGGCGTTTTTTTAACTTACAAAAAATGTTACTCGGAAAGACGATGATAGCTAAAAGTAATTTGATGATGCACATAAAAACAATCACTAAATATAGGGTGCAAAAATATTTATAAAGCGTCAATAGAATCCATATGTGTAAGCATAGGCGGCTCTACCTTATACCCAGGAGGTGCGGCCAACCTCCTAAAATAAAAATATTATATACTAATAGTAGAGATTGTTTTTATAAACACATATATGTGAAATTGACCCCTTTATTTTTATATAATGACCCACTGTTTTTGTCTATTGACTCATAATTACATGTATAGAATTGAATATCTAAATATATGTGTGATGCGAAAAAAATATTGATAAATTCTGACCTCCATGTCAAAATTCCTGCAGCCGTCCCTGTCCGTCCCTGTGTGTAAGTTGATTTTTGTAAGTATAGATGTATCAACCTAACCAATAAAGATAGTTATAAATAAAACATTCATATATAACTTATACAAATCATTTATCCCTGTTTTTGTATATCTTTTTTGTTCTTTAATTACATATCAGTTTCATTTCGGGATTGTATTTATGTAAAATTTTAATACCTACCTAGCATTAATTTATGACACCAATTAATTTATTTTTTATATGGAACAATTAACTTTTGTATAAGTATATATTTAAAAAGTTTCTAAAAAAAAAGTATATATTTAAAAAAGAACAAGTGTGTGAGCACAACGTGTGCGCCAAAAACGCCTTGTATAACTTCCACGATAATGTTCATTTATTGGTGAAACATAATTTCTTTAATCCTCCCTTTTGACCTTTCCTTTATTTTCTGTTTTTAAAGAAAAACACAAACACAATTCTGCAAAAACTATGATATATAAATCATCTTTTCAACAAAAAATTCCATCTTTTTTTTCCTTCATGTTTTTTCATAAAATTTCTCTGTTGAATGAAACGTGCCTGAGAAAATATTTTCTGGTGGCCAAATTTTGAAGATTGGCAAGCTAACAAATAACGACCCTTCTTTTTCTGCATGTTTATAAGCTTTTTCCATGGCTACACCACCTCCATAATTCATTACCTTTTTTTCATTTGTAAATATCTAAACACTTTTCTTGTTTTTATTTTATGCATTGTTTTATCGATGAACATTTTTGAATTTGTATTGTGACCCTTTTTTTTTTAATCTGGGATCACATTCAGAGGCTGAAATGTCGGTAGAACAAGAGTTTACAGATTGCAAAAATCGTTCAGGTTTGTTTTATTTTTTTTAATGACATTAATTCTGGTTTTTCTCTGAAATTAATGCTGTAATTTTCCTTTTTTTGGTGAGGATTTAATCCAATATTTGCGGTCTGTTAGGAGATATCTTTGTATATAAGGTTTATGTGCAAGATGTAATCTTGAAGTTATTATGATCAAACATTTTTGTTGTTTTGATGGTTATATTTTATCATGATTATCACCTAATATTACTTGATTTTGAAGTTTATTTTATATTTTATATTTTTAGTTTTGTATTTCAATTATCAGATTCTTTGGTGTGTTTTTCTTGCTAGCCAGGAAAACTGTAATAGGTTTGAATATTTGGGATTTAAGCTTTCATATTAAAGTTGCAATAACGAGAGAGTTTCGTAGGCCGTTCTTGAAATAATCTTGAGATTCTTTAATGATATCGTACAAAAATATACTGTACGTGGCACCACACTTGGGTGTCAGGTTCTAGACATATTCGATCTCTGGACATATATCTAAATCTCATGTATTATGTTCGACTTTCAGGACGGCTGAACCTCACTCACGTACTCCGGTGTCCCGAAAATGGACTCTTGGGTCGGGAGTGGACCGTTTCGGTGTAGTAATAGCATTTTATTTGGTTCAATTTCCATGTCATCATGACATGTATGTATGATATTATTGTGCTTGTGCAGGTCATTGTTTGTTAGACCTCTTTAAGATGGAACCTTCCTCTTCAAAATGGAAGTGCAGGCCACCTGACTTACATAATAACTCTTCTGCTAGTATGTCAATTCCTGTTTATTATTATTTTTAATTATTATTCGAATAATATTTGCAGTCCTATTTTTTTAATTTTAAATTCAGACCATTTTTTTTTTTATTATCCTAAATTTAAACCATTTATCGATTTGTAAGTATCAACCTATGTTTTTCTTAGGGTGATATAGTAATATAGTACCTATGAGGTTTTTATAGCAGTAACTTATCATATATTTATCTTTCTTGAATCTTATGATTCTTTGTCTATAAGCTATGAAACAGTACAAATTATGGAGAATATGATTGAATAGGGTCGTAAACGATCCGAGTCGAATCGAATCGGAGAGTAGGAGACCATGAGTTTAAACCTCATTATTGTCCCTCATAATACTTCTTTGGTATATGTACCCTATTACTTTTACTTCTTGTCAAGGTGAAGTGTTAGGAATATATACATGTGTAATTTACACTTTTTCTCCCTGTTAATGATAATTTATCACGTTGTTTTTGCAAGTTTTACTGAATTAATTAAGAAAACGTGTATTAACAACTTAATTAATTAATGTCTTATTACAATTAATCTCAGATCCTAGACAAAGGCTAGAGTATTTCTTACATGAACCTGGGAACCAAATATGTGCAGATTGTGGATCTCCAGATCCAAAATGGGTGTAAGATTTCGACTCGATTCGATTTTGATTATCTTATTAAAGTCGATCTTCACAATTGTCCTCCGGAAATTTCTTTTATAGATCATATACTCGATTTTTATAAAGTTAATTTTCTTGCAAGCCAATTGGGCTGTATGATCATAGTGTTAATTAAACATTAATTAAGTTTAATTGTGGATTAAGCAGGTCATTAAGTGTTGGAGCATTGGTATGCATAAAATGCTCTGGAGTACATAGAAGTCTTGGAGTTCATATAACAAAGGTATTCGTTTAAAGGACCTTTAAGGGCACCCGACTAAATCTACCATTATCCTTAAGGCCACCCCAATACATGCATGTATGTTTTTAAACATTGATTTGGTGCCTCGCGTATATTTAGGGGGAAGTTTTTGTGTGGTATATCCTCATGCACTTAATTGATCGGTAAACAAATCTGACCACTAAATTTGAATTCTGTTTAAAAATAAAATGTATATAGTATATGCGGAGTGCACCCAATAACTTCCCAGATTTAAGGGTATTTATTCGCAACACAACTGATTTGCTCGTTGTCCCACACCTACCGGTGCACCACACCATTTCACAAAATCGACCCTGTGAAAGTCCAATGTATAAGGCAACATTCAACCTCCCGCACAGTCGAAAAATAATTGACACTGGGAAGGTCGAATGTTGCCGTGTACATTAGACTTTCACATGGTCGATTATACTGTGGTGCACATGTATGGGGTAGACGGTAGATCAGATGTGGTACAAATAAAGGCCTCCTAGATTTAATGGGATGCCCTTAGAGGTCATTTAAGCTTATTTTTTAGGGGGCTTTTATTTGCATCACACTCATTCTACTCGTGCACCACTCTACCTGTGCACCACAATAGAACCGACCTTATGAAAGTCGGTTTTTTTGAGTCATGAACCGACTTCCCGTAGGTGCATTGTGAGAACCGACCTTGGGAAACTCGGTTCTTGATGAAGTTTATAGAATTATAAACTGGAGATAAAATGCGGAATTATAATTGATGAACTGATAGTTACAAGTTACTCTACAATGTAGCTGATCATGGGGTATTTATAACTTCATACACCTCATTAATCAGTTAGAAGTAAGTTACAAGCGGTTATAACATTATAAGTGAATAACCACTTTCTACATCACAGTACACTAGATTACTCAGTAATCTGTTGTGCCTTCACACTATCAACAGGCTGCTGTGTCTTCACACTATCAGCAGAGTGTATCAGCCGACTGTACTCAGCATTCCCTTCAGCCTCTATAATGTAACACCCCCCTCAAGCTGAGAGTGGTACATGAACAAGTTGCACTCAGTATTCCCTTCAGCTACTAGAACTTTGAAATATCTTTGAAATTCCCAGTTTGTCTATCAGATAAGAGAAAATGGGTGCATCCAAGGCTTTGGTGAGAATGTCAGCTATTTGTTCTTTAGTGTTGACTGGAAGCAGTTTGACAAGTCCGGATTTTACTTTGTCTCTTACAACATGACTGTCAATCTCTATGTGTTTGGTTCTTTCATGGAACACAAGATTATGGGCAATGTGCAAGGCACTGACATTGTCACAAAATAAGACAATAGGCAGTTGAATTGGAATTTTTAGATCTTTAAGAATGTAAATGAGCCATTGAAATTCACAAACTGCATTTGCCACAGCCCTATATTCAGCCTCTGAAGAAGTTCTTGCTATAGTAGTTTGTTTTCTTGCCTTCCAAGAGATTGGCGCATCTCTTAGGAACATCATGTAGCCTGATATTGATTTTCTTGCTTCAGGACAACCAGCCCACAGTGTCTATGAATCCTTTGAGTACAAGATCATTGTTTGCTGGAAATAAGATTCCTTGACCAGGGTTGGTTTTCAAATACCTCAACAGTCTGTGTGCTGCCTTCATATGATTTTCGGTATGAGTGTCTAGAAATTGACTCAGCTGCTGAACTGCAAAGGCAATATCTGGTCTTGTAAAAGTAAGATAGATAAGTTTGCCTACTAATGATTTGTAAATAGTGTTATCTTCCAAAAGTGGTGAATCACCATGCTGTAAAGTTTGCCTAGACTCCATAGGTGTCTTGACAGGTTTTGCTCCCAAAAATTCATATTCTTCTAGGAGATTAAGAGTGTATTTTCTTTGAGAAATTGATATTCCAGCATGAGTTCTAGCAGCTTCAATGCCTAGGAAATATCTTAATTTTCCAAGATCCTTGATAGTGAATTACTGATGTAAGGCATCCTTGACCTGCTGAATTAATTGTTCACTGGGGCTTGCTTCTATGATGTCATCTACACAGACCAGCCAAGCAATAAATGACTATCCTGATCCTTTTGTGAATTAATTGTGGTCATTCTTATACTGAATGAATCATTGAGCTTCTAAAAACTTAGTTAACTTGCAGTTCCATTGTCTACTGGCTTGCTTGAGGCCATACATTGATTCGGTTAACCTGCAAACTTGATTTGGTTTAGTTGATGCACAACCTGGTGGCAATTACATGTATACTTCTTCATGCAAGTCTCATGTAAGAAGGCAGTGTTAACATCCATCTGATGTAGATGTCAATTATTGGTTGTTGCTGCTGCAAGTAAAGTTCAGACAGTAGTAATATTGACAACATGGGAGAAGGTTTCTTGATAATCAATGCCATATGTTTGAGTGTAGCATTTTGCTACTAGTCTAGCTTTGTACCTCTCTACTGACCCATCAGGATTGTATTTGATTTTGTATATCCTCTTGCACCCAATTGGTTTCTTGTCTGGGGGCAGATCAATTATCTCATATGTATGAGTTTTTTTGTAGAGCTTCAATCTCCTTTTGCATTGCTTCTTTCCATTCATCATGCTTCATGGCTTGATTGTAAGTCTTAGGCTCTTTAATAGCATCAATAGCATTGATGAATCTGGCATAATTTGTTGAGAGATTGTCTAGGCTCATGACCTCACTCAGCAGGTATGGATCCTGCTGAACAGTATGTGCACCTCGTTGATAAAAGGTTGGTGATTTCCTTGTTCTTGTGGACCTTCTTAATTGTATGGGTTAAGGTACCTGATTCACTGGTGCATGCTCTTCATTGGATGCCTCAGCTGCAACTGACCCTATGTCTGGGTGGTCTGCTGACTTATTCAACAGATCATCAAAGCTGTCCATTACTAGTAAAGGAACTGGCATGTTAGAAAGATATCTAGCCTTTCCTAATACCTATTGAAACAGAGGAAAATGAGTCTCATGGAATTGAGTATTTCTAGCAACAAAGATATCTTTGTTGGTAATGTTTATAAGAATAGCACTCTTGGATGTATTGGAATTCTCAAGGTAGACACAAGTCCTACATCTTGAGTCAAATTTTGTCCTGTACTACTGAAGTGTGCAAGAAAAAACTAAGCAACAAAAAACCTTAAACACAGAATAGCCTGGTTTAGTGTCATAAAGCACTTCATGTGGAGTGCTTTCCTTCAGCAGTGGTGTAGGTGTAGAATTAATTAATTTTACAACATGTAAAAGACAGAAACCCCAATTCAATGGGTAAATTACTTTGGAACCTTAGTCCCCTAGCAACATTCAACAGATGCTGATGTTTTCTTTCAACAATACCATTCTATTCAGGTGTGCTGACACAAGATGTCTGATGTATGATGCCCTGCTGAGAATAATATTCAGTGAGCTGGAACTCAGCTACATTATCAGATCTAATGACTTTGATAATTTTGTGAAATTTTTGTAAAAACAAATTTAACAAAAAATTTAACAAGGTCAGAAACTTCAGATTTGTGCCTCATAAGAAAAAACCCAAGTAAACCTAGAAAAATCATCTACAACAGTAAGAAAATATTGTTGTCCATTCACAGTATGCTGTCTCAAAGGACCCCAAATATCCACATGAACAAGTTCAAAAACAGAATTTACAACAGTTGTATTTAATGGAAAAGGTTTTTTCTTTAGTTTTGTCATGGGACAAACATAACAAAGGTCATGATCACAAAACTTGACATCAGCAGACTGTGAACTATTGACTTGCGGTCTCTTATCTGGCAAGTGTCATAGTCTGTAATGCCATAAAAGAGCATCATCTAATCTGTCAGACAATGTGTGATTTTCTACAACATTGACAACAGTCTTATTGGTTGATCCATGACATGGAGTCCTTTGTGTAACTCAAATGAACCAATCACTTTCTTGTTCTTGTCCTGCAAAACACACTTGTTAGCAGAAAAAACAGCAACACCTTTTGTATGATTAATAAAGACAGGTAAAGAAAAAAGGTTATACTTAAAACCAGGAATGCAAAACACATCATGTAGGACCACCAGCTGAGGGTTGACCTTACTTGTCCTATATGTGTGTCAAAAACATTATTTCTATTAGGTAATCCCATTTTTATACTGGATGAAGATTTGGGGTTGCTTAATAGATCTAATGATCCTACAATGTGATCTGTGGTACCAGAGTCCAAGATCCATTGTATGGATCTTACTAAATTTAGATCACATGTCCCTGTAGCAGGTGAGTAGTGTGTCACAATCTCAGTAGGTTGGCCAACATCAAATCCTTAATGTCTAGGAGGATCAGAACTCGGCATAGCCATCAACTTGTCAAGTTGTTGTGCAGTAAGATTTGGAAACCCCGGTCCAGCAGACCTGTTTTGGGCCTGATCTTCTTCTGCTGACTGTTCTTCCTCTACCAAATTAGCCCTTTTTGACTTGGAACCACGAGGATAACCACGTTTCTTGTAACAAGTCTCCTCAGTATGACCATTAAATCTGCAAAAACTACATTGCATCTTCTTCTTAGGTCTGGGATTTGCAGCAGATGCAGAGTTAGGTCTGTTGACTATCTGATTTTGCCCCTGTCCATTTTTCTGAGACAAAAGAACCATAGATTCTTGATTTTTGGCTCTATTATCTACATATAACTTCTGTCTTTCAAATTTAATGGCCATTGCAAAGGCATCATGAATTTCTGGAAAAGACACCATCAACATTTTCTGTGAAACCATTGGTTCAAACTCATCCCTTAAACCTTTAAGGAATTTCATGACATGTTCAGCCT
This sequence comes from Gentiana straminea, assembly GCA_036785695.1. Classification (NCBI taxonomy): domain Eukaryota; kingdom Viridiplantae; phylum Streptophyta; class Magnoliopsida; order Gentianales; family Gentianaceae; genus Gentiana; species Gentiana straminea. The sequence goes on along the minus strand of JAVUPR010000410.1, from coordinate 1,275,680 downwards.
CTATATGATCCATTAGTGTTCTAATTGTATTGCAGTGACATTGAGGATCACAAGAACAAACTGATACAGGCCTGATAGTTTTGATTTCATCCCACAGAACCATCAATTTTGTGAAATATTGATTGACAGAATCATTACCTTGCTTCAGCAGATGCATCTTCTCAAGAAGATCTGAGAGCCTTAAGGCATCAACATTAGAAAATCTAGCTGCAAGATTCTTCCAAACTGCATGTGCACTCTTGAAGTACATCAAACTCTAGGCAACGGTGTTCTCCACAGAATTCAAAATCCATGATCTTACCATTGTGTCACACTGTCTCCATGCATGGAAATCTGCTTCTGGCCTTTTGATTGTGCCATCTACGAAGCCAATTTTATTCTTCGTAATTAACACCATCTCCATAGATATCTTCCATTGATTATAATTGTTGTCATTCATCAATGGCTGAACAAGTACCAAAGATGGATTCTCATTGGGATGGACATAGAATGGACTGAAGGGACTTATTTCTTGTTTCTTAGCTGCCATGGCTATCAAGAATTCCAGATTCTTATCAAAATTATGACATATCAAAGAAAAATGATCAAGAAATGATCTAAAATGAAGGAAATGCTCACAGTTTACTCTCAAGAAATTGGAAAACGCAGAAAGATGAAGAACACTCTCAAGATTCTTCAAAAAAACTCAGAGAAAAACGCTGGAAAACATTCACAAATTCTCAAATTTTTGCTCCTATACCATGATAAAGTTTATAGAATTATAAACTGAAGATAGAATGTGGAATTATTATTGATGAATTAAAAGTTACAAGTTACTCTAGAATGTAGCTGATCATGAGGTATTTATAATTTCATACACCTCATGAATCAGTGAAAAGTAAGTTACAAGTGGTTATAACAAACTATAACCGAATAACCACTTTCTACATCATAGTACACCAGATTACTCAGTAGGCTGTTGTGCCTTCACACTATCAGCAGGCTGCTGTGTCTTCACTCTTTCAACAGAGTATATCAGCCGACTGCACTCATCATTCCATTCAGACTCTATACTGTAACAGTTCTTGCTCCAAAACATATGAGAAGTCCATTCTTTGCTCAAGAGCTGACATTCACAAGGTTGGTTCTATTGTGGTGTATAGATAGAGTGATGCACAAGTTATATGAGTGTGGTGCAGATTATAGCTGCCCTATGATTATCAGACTTTTTTTTAGTCATAATTGTTTTACATCCTCCATTTGTAACCAAGTTTATCATAATTGCATTTGGGATGATTTCGATCTATATTTTACGTATTTATCTTGTTTTACGATATCTTCTCCAAATGCTCTAACGTGATAGTTTTATTGTAATGTAGGTTTTATCAGTAAAGCTTGATGAATGGACAAATGAGGAAGTAGATGCATTAATAAGCTTAGGAGGTAATACCTTAGTCAACTCCAAATATGAAGCTGTTATTCCAGACAACTACAAAAAGCCAAAGCCTGATTCTTCCATTCAAGAGAGATCAGATTTTATTAGGTAACAATTTTTTTACGGTTATTGACACCACAATGAATCTATCGTGAAACCATATTTTGGTAAATATTTGACTATCCAGAGGTTAAAAATGGATATTCTACCTTTTCAAAGTTGAATGTTCAGCTTACATTCAGCTTTCCAGGGGTCGAATGTCAATGTGGTCCTCCATGAGTAGATTCGTTGTAGTGTCAATTCTTTCATTTCTTAATGACAATTAAGGGTGTAATCGATCCGAGTTGAGCCGAACCGAATCGATCCTGAGGGATCGAGTTTGACTCGACTGAAAAAACTTGGGCTTGAACTCGATCTTAGTTTTGAAAGGCACAATCGAACTTGATTTGTTTAGTATTCAAAATAACGCTAGTCAGCTCATGATCGAGCTCGTTTATGTTTTTAGAATTCGTTTGATTTCTATTAACTCGTTTCACAAACTCGACTCAATTTATATTCAATGATTTACGTATATTATTATTTTTTTGAACAATACATATATTATTATTGAATAGTGAAACTCGTATATAATTATTAAAAAAAACTCAAATAGCTCGCATGCTACTTGATTACAAGATTTTGAAGCTCAAGATCAGTTCGACTAATTGTTTGAGTGGCTCAAATCGAGCTCAAACTCAAAAAAACACCCGACTCATTTATTGCTTTAATGAGAATGTTGAATTTGTGGACAGAGGAAAATATGAGCTGCAACAGTTTTTGGAAACAGATGAACAATTATATTGTCCATTTCCACCATCATCATCAACATCATCATCATCCCATTTGAGATCTTCAAGCTGTTGTTCACTTCAAGATAAGAAACAATCGGAAAAGCATACGTCTGGTCACCGGATTAGCGGGCTCGGGAACGCGTTTCGTAATAGTTGGAGAAGGAAAGAATCTGAACACAAGTCTACAAGAAAATGTAAATCAATGGTATGATCTCTTTGATACTTTTGTCGGGTAGCGTGTCCCTCCCCTCTCAGATATGTATCCGACTCGGTTATGCTCGGATACTTAGGATTCACATTTAGGGGTGAATTTGTCATTTTAAAAAGTTTGATACATGATTCGGATATGCATATTTATGACAAATATACGTGATATGAAGAGCCATGTTGAAGATCGAGTAAAAACCACTAGACAATGAATGAAAACTTGTTCAAAAACATACAAAAAACACGAGTCTTTTTACACACTATTATGACCGATTATGAGTCATAAAATAATTATTGTTCCGACCCAATTTGCGTCGGTCTAATACCATTCAGAAAGTACATTTAATACATTTAGACTAGATATAAGTCGGCAAAATCTGCACTATTCTGCTTAAAATTGGGTCAGAACAAAAAAAAATTGAAGAGCAAATTAAAAAACGTGGTGTGTTAAAGACTTTTATACACGTGACAAGACTACTCAAAACTACCAAACATGAAGAGTACAAAAATGGTTTTATTTATGTGTGTATTTATTATTTGGTCCTTATAAATTTATTATATACAACTTGGTCATTACATCTTTAATATTTACGCATATTTATTTTTGAAAATCTTACTATTGTGTATCTCGTATTTACGTATCCGTACTGATGTAACGTAGTATTCATCATTAATGGTGGGAATTGTATTGTGTATATAGGCAGGTATGGTTGAATTTATTGGGTTGATTAAAGTGAATGTTGTCAAAGGCACAAACTTGGCTGTTAGAGATATGGTGAGTAGTGATCCTTATGTGGTCATTTCATTGGGGAACCAAGTAAGTCACTCTCTCTTTCTTGTTTTTCTTGTAAAGTGATTTTTTTTTTTAAATTTAATTTCTCTTTATGATTGAAATAACGAGCGGTTGTTGTTGTTGTTTTTGCAGTCGGTGAAAACACGAGCGATTAAGAACAACCTGAATCCCATATGGAACGAACAACTAATGTTGTCGATCCCAGATACTATGCCTCCTCTTAAACTGGTGAGTTTATTATGAGTCATTAGAACAAGATATAAGAAGATTGTTAGATCTTCAAAACAAGCTTAAGAGTTTGTTTTTAATTAAAAATATATCGAGCATCTTAAGCTTGTTTAGAAGATCTAATATTGTTGTATCTTAATTACTTTAAACTCTTGGTGGATTTCCTAAAACAGTGACACTTGAGTCTTGCCTTGTATTACCTCTCATTTCACCCAGGGGTAGTGCCTGACCCACTGAGATCCGAAAAAAAAAATCGTATTAATTAAAACGATGTAGTTTTGTTGTTGAAAGATGTAAAAACTCTCTACTAATATCTCAACTGGATCCTCGAATTTGCTCATGTGGCCATTCTGAGAAAAAAAATCTGGGTCCGACACTGTTTTCATATGTACTTTTCCTGTGTCAACTACAAAATGAATATCTTTGTTAATTAACATGGATTTTTTTTTTTTGTTGTTGAAAATGTTGTACATGCAGCATGTATATGACAAAGACACATTCTCAACAGATGATTACATGGGAGAAGCAGAGATTGACATTGAACCATTGGTCACAGCTGCTAGGGCTTCTGAAAATTCACCAAGTAACAAATCAATGCAACTAGGAACATGGAAAGCAAGCAAAGAAAACACACTTATAGAAGATGGTATTATCTCAGTAGAGAATGGGACAGTGAAACAAGATATTGCCCTTAAGTTGCAGAATGTTGAAAGGGGAATTCTTGAGATTGAACTTGAATGCGTTCCTCTCACACAATAGCTGTGCGATTGACATAATCGTTATAATCAATGATATAAAAACGTGTTATGTTGGTCGTTATAACAGAAAAAGCTTAAATCAAGCTTTATTAGAAGGCTTTTTTCGTTTGTGATCTAATTTTTGTGTGTCATGTTTTACACATTTAAGGTTGATATTTTTTTTTTATTAATTTTAATTTTCTATTTTTTTAATTTTTTTTTGTAGAAATCTTCAAGTTTTGTTCCTTTTGTTGTTGTGTATATATCTAAGTTATAGCAGTTCTTGGACAAGTCACGTTTTTTACTTTTGGGATTTTGTGAGTTAGTAAAAGGGTGATTATGCTCAATATATAATGTTGTTGTCTACTCATTGACCTATATACATATATATATATATATATATATATATATATATATATATATATATATATATATATATATATATATATATATATATATATATATATATATTAATCTAAGTAGGTGGTCGTGCATGGAGAATCTCATGCATGCTGATATAATGATATCATGAAAATTATCTTTTAAACGATGTTTTTTTTCCTATTCGAAATTTCTTGGAAATGAATGAAAATATTTTTCAGAATACAAGAAAGTTGTTCTGATTCAATATTAGACTTATCTTATCAAAACCAGATGACACAAGTTTTACATTGATATTAATGCTAATGTAAGGATGATTTTCGTATGACTATCATACATGTTCTGCAACATAATGATTTTATAGCATGGGTGGATCTAACTCACCTAAGGGACGTGACTCCACTGAGATCCGATAAATTATTTAGTGTTAAAACAATATAATTTTGTTGTTAAAAACTGATGTTTTATTCTTAAAAATCGTAGTTTGATGCTCTATTGACCCACTAGAACAAATTTTAGTGAGGTCCAGAATGAACTACGTATGTTACTCCTCATATGTTAGTCTCTAGGTAAGAACTTCCCGTATTGCACCCCGTTGATCTTGCCCGACATTGAAGGACATGAGTGTAAACCCGATTTCCATCTCATCTTGCCCATAGGCATATGGGTACTGGTTCAGAGTATACAGTCACGATACATGACCACAACATGTTAACATTATTTTATATCATTAATTATAATGTAATATCTTTTTTTTGAGAAGAAATGTAATATCTTTTGATTAATATGAATCACACCATTATCAATGATGTAAAAGTGTTGTATGTAGAGGTGGCCAAACCGAAACCGGAACCGGCGGTTCGAACCGGAACCGGCGGTTTTTGAACCGGCGGTTCGTCAAACCGGCGGTTCGAAAACCGCCGGTTTGCCGGTTTGCCGCCGGTTTGTGTTATTGGTAACCGGAACCGGAACCGGAACCGCCGGTTCAAACCGGATGACCGGAACCGGGTAAAACCGGCCGGAACCGGACCGGAACCGGAACCGCCGGTTTAACCGGCCCAACAGTTTTTTTTTTTTTTTTTTTTTTTTTTTTTTTTTTTTTTTTCTGGATGCATGTAAATAAAAACAATTTATAAACCATAAAAAAAACTATAAACCATAAAAAAATTATACAAATAAACCATAAAAACTATAAATTAAAAAAAAACCTAAAAAATTATAAACCTAAAAAATACTATAAAATTATATACTAACCTAAAAAAAACCATATACAAACCTAAAAAATTATATGAAACTATGTAATACAAACACATAAGAGTAGCTATAAAATACTACAATAACAAACTATAAAAAAAACTATAACAAACTATAAAAAAAAAACTATAAGAAACTATAAAACAACATTTATAATCAAAGTATACTTAAAACCTACTTAAATAACTATAAAAATCATTACAAAGAAACTATAAAAGACTAAAAACATAAACAATTAACTACATTCGCTTTGATTTTTTATATGTGTTGTGCTCCGACACGATTACACATAAAAAATACGTAGGCACCGAATTACCGGTACATAAGCGTTGAAAAGATAACACAATTTACATATAAGAAAAACAACATAATTTTTTAAAATAACATTATTTACATATAAATAAAATAACACAATATTAATATTATTTTTAAAACCGAATAGAAATCTATTTAAAATAATATATATATTACATTCGCTTTAATAATTATAATTAAAATAATAATAATTTGTTATTGTAGTGAAAATAATAAGTGTTATATAAAAATGAAAAGAAAAAAATGAAATTTTAAAACCGCGCCGGAACCGCGATCCGAACCGCGATCCGAACCGGGAGCAAACCGGGAGCAAACCGGGGCAAACCGGAACCGGCCCAAACCGGCAACCGGCGGTTTTGAACAAGAAACCGCCGGTTTTTCAAACCGGCGGTTTGACAAACCGGCGGTTCGTCAAACCGGCGGTTCATCAAACCGCCGGTTTGAAAAACCGGCGGTTAGAAAAACCGGCGGTTACACCATTTGGCCACCTCTAGTTGTATGATAATTTTGTTATGAATGTAACATTTTCATATACTTTTTAAAAAAAAAAAAAAGAAAGCCCAAGTTTGTTTGTGTTTTGTTTTGTTTTGTTTTGTTTTGTTTTTTTACGAAACCTTTTTATTAAAAATTTAAAGAAGGTTCGTACATGCCGTATCACGACCCTCCCCTTATACCAAAAGACGTTCACGTAACATGTCCATGCCTCCTTAAAACCTATGGATGTCAAATCCAATGTGAAAAAATTCATATCATAGGAAATAGTACAACATCTTATGTTTGCAATAGTTAAATGCTCCCCCAAAAAAATACAATTGGATGCTACAAGCACAGTGCAGAGTCATAAGTATATGCATAAATCATTGTAGTGTTATACATAAATTAACATAACAAACGTCGTGTCTTTAATTTAGTGCCCAATAAATTTAGGGAGCCTTTATTCGCATCGCAATCGATCTACCATGTATCACAATATTTTTGCACACAGTAGAATCGATAATATGAAAATTGAATGTACGGGACAACATGCAACCTTGCTAAAGTCGAATCAGCTTCGACAGTTCCATACATTCGACTTATACAGAGTCGATTCTATGAAAATGATATGATACACCGATATATGTGTGAGACAATGCGTAAATCAGCTGTGATGCGAGTTAATGCCCCTAAATTTATTAAGTGGCTAAAAGCCCCCCAACATATGATATCCATTTATATATGAATTGTTTTGTGTTTATTTTTAGGGTTTTTATTGACACCCCCATTTTTACTACTGACAACTTATTACTCCCGACACAAAAAAAAATTACTTCGACCCTATGAATTTTTTAAATGAATTCAATAGCAACAACAGTGCCACTGATGTTGCTGTTTAAAAATAAAAAATCAGTGGCACCGACATTTACGTTATAAAAGTGTCACAACATAAAAACGTCAGTCCACTGACGTTGATATCGAAAAGGAACGTCACTAACACTGACATTTCTAGTGTGGTGCCAGAAGTAAAACCAATAATATATATGTGGTGCCGGAAATAGAAAAAAAATAATCAAAAAAAAGTTTATCAATAATAAAACTGAGATGCCAATAGAAAGCACCTATTTTTATTTTTGTCCGTAATTTGATTAACAAAAAAAAAAAATGTTTAATACAACAAAAAAAAGAAGATAATATGATATAAAATAAAAAAATATTGAAAAATATAAAACCCCATAAAAATTAATCGAAAGAAATGGTTGCCACAATTTTTGTTTCATTAACCTTATGCTTATCTTTCCAATTCTATACAATAGTCGGTGTTCCTGAAAATGACCTCATCATCATTTCTTCCTTCTACACCTTTCCAGCTTTCCTCCATTTTTGAAGAATAAAAAAGCTTTCTTTTCTCTCTTTCACTTTTCCTTCATATTCACGGTAACCAGCTCCTCCACACAATTCCATCATCAATCTCTTTTTTCCTCCGCCCATCGCCGCCGTCTTGTAAATATACATCATTTTCTTCAATCGATCAAGACATCATCTTGATCTTCCAAAACCCCCAATTCAAACGAGAAAATCGGTTATCTGATCGATTTTGTTTATATAATAAAGGGTTCCTTTTATAATTTGGTTCTATAATGGCTTCCTTCAACGACGGCGACAAGAACCATGTGTTCAATCGTTCCTTAACGATCCATAATTCTTGTGATTTTTCGAAGAAGAATCTCAATTTAGATCGTCTCAGCTCGGTGAAAAAGCTCAATAATTCTTCCTCTTTTGGATCTTCAATGGTGTCCACCGGATTTTCAATTAAAGGTAAGGTCAAGAAGCTCTGTTCATTCTTCGAAAGACCCCCTAAAAATTCCACCGATTTCAAATCCCGGTCACCGTCTCCGTCTCCGTCGCCGTTACCGTCGCCGAAAAGGGCACCGAATCCGGATTCCCTAATTCCGTCTATTCGTCTTCCGGGGACGGAAGACAGAGTGGTGATTTTCTTCACAAGCCTCCGTGGAATTAGGAAAACTTACACGGACTGTTTTGCAATTAGGATGATTTTCAAGGGCTTCCGTGTAAATATTGATGAAAGGGATATTTCAATGGACAATGCATACAGAAAAGAATTGCAGAGTTTATTAGGTGAAAAGAATGTGACTTTGCCTCAAGTGTTCATCAAAGGGAAATACATTGGCGGCGCAGACGTCGTAAAACAGCTAAACGAAACCGGGGAGCTCGCGAAAATGCTTAAAGGGGTCCCATTCGGTCGATAAAACCCGGGTTTTCCTACATTTGTGAAGGTTGTGGGGATTTGAGATTTATACCGTGCTCGAATTGCAGTGGTAGTCGAAAAGTGTTTGATGAAGAAGATGATCAGCTTAAACGGTGCCCCGTATGCAATGAGAACGGTTTGATTCGTTGCCCCGAATGTTGTTATTGATATTACTATGAATGATAATAATTAAGATTGAATAATGGTGTATGTTCAAGTAGTTGATACTTGATAGAGAGATAAGATAATGGTTGTAGTGTTTGTGGTGAGTTTTTCCATATGGGAAATGCTAGTTACACAACATAAATGATCACAACGCACTTTTGCACCGAACACCGGTAGAGCCCGAAGGCCATCTCGAAGGCCATATTGGTCAATTGGTCATACATAAACGTGTATTGTGATAATTTGTTGTGAAACTAACAGTGTGTGTATTTGTATATATGGGAATGTGAAAGTGAGTCTTGATTCAAGGTGAAATTATGGTTTTTCACCTTGATGGTAAAATGTTGTTTAATGTAAAAGTCATCATACCTTTGTTTGTTTGTTTATTTACTACATTGGGTTTTGGCTCATAAGTATTTCTATTTTCATGCATATTACATGCATTGTGGTCATGAGATTCAATGGAGAATTTCTTTAGTACTTTGAGTTTGATTTGTAATTGTTATTGGGATTAGAGTAATAATACGGACACAGCCTGTGAGACATAATGAATTACATAATCATTATCTACATCCTTGATTATGCCGGTCTACATCATAATCACTAGATCATACATCATCTAGATAATGGTTGTGTCTCAAAGTTTGTGTCCGTATCATTTATCGATGGATTATTACTTTTATGTTTTGTCTTGTATTTTTGTGCATATAACTAGTTATTTCTTCATGAGTTGAAGTCTCTCTTACCAAACCTTAAATACCAAATTTGCTTCTTAGACCCTCCGATGTCAAGATATACACATTCCTTCGTGGAGCGTTCTTCGGGCGTCGATCACTCAATCACTGGTCGCTCTTTCATTATCCGAATTTTGGTTTTCTGATCACACTCGAAATCATGTACCTGCTTATCGTATTTTTGCTTATGCTCGGTACTCGGTAGTTTAGTAGCAGGTTTTTTCGCACTATAATGACCACTACTTGCGTTTAATTCTTTTCGATCTTATCTTTGATCGTTTATTATGAAGTTTCGTTCTTTTCGATCTTATCTTTGGTTGTTTTTAATGAAGCCGCATCGGGAGCTAGTGCTTGCTTTATATACGAGTTTTTACCCGGGGGTGGGTGGGTGGGTTCCAAGAACTTATTTAGGGAGCTAGCGACCGAAGCCCTGGTGAGCGGCGACCGTAAGTATAACGGTCTTAAGGTAGCGCTCGTGGATGATTCTCAGATATCATACCCACTCCCTTGCCACCATTCTCCACCGCACCCACTCTGCCACCATTGATCACTATTCAGTCTGTCGTCACCACTTATCACACCACCACACCCTCGTCACCACCCACCACACCACCGCACACCCGATGACCACCACCACCTCACCACCCGCCACACTTTTCATCACGTACCACCAACATCCAGCATGTAACTTTCAATTTCATATCTATAGAGAGAGGAGTTGGGGGGGGGTGGGGGGGGGGAGGCAGATCCGGTCTCTAGTTTTGGTGGTGGATCTCAAACTAATCAAAGTTTGAGAGGCAATGAGGGGTGTATCAATCGGTAAAACAACATAAAACGGTTTAAACAACATAAAACGGTTTGATTTTATAAATAAGGTAAACATGCTGAACTGAAAACCGAACCAAGTACGTCTTTTATAAGGGAGATAAGTTTATATAGCATTACCACCTTCACATTATTTTTATTTTTTTACAATCCAAAACATTATTCAAAGCAATAAGGTATAATAGATTAACAATATATTCATGGCATATTGATCCTCATTTTAACAGAAATGCCACCATCAACGGCCAAATTATGTGCACTTATATAGCCAGATTCATTTGATGCAAGAAATAGAGCAGCTTCCGCAACATGTTTAGTGCTCAACATTTCTCCCTTCAAGTTCACATAACTTAACATCATTTTATCCATAACTTCTTTCTCAAGCCCAAAAGCATTCGTCACCAAAGGAGTTGAAATACCGTAGGGAGATACACAGTTGACTCTGATACCGTACTGTCCAAGCTCGATTGCAGCAGCTTTAACAAGACCTACCACACCATGCTTAGAAACCGTGTAAGGCACCGGGGCTCCACTTACTAGGGTTGCTTCAAGGCTAGCAGTGACTATGATGGAGCCCTGGATTTTTCGTGCCACCATAGCTCTGGCGGCATGTTTAACGGTTAACATGGGCCCGCGTACATTTACAGCCATGACGTTATCGAGGTCATCCGCGTCCATATCTAGAATACTTTTCAATGAACCAAGTATTCCGGCATTGCTAAACATAATGTCAAGTGTCCCGTATTTCTGGATAGCAAACGCCACCGTTTCCTCTATATCTTTCTCGTTTCTTACGTCACAATGCTTGTAAGAAGCTTTGTTTTCTCCGATGGATGCCACAACTTTACAGCCCAATTCATCTTGAATATCTGAGACAACGACAAAGGCGCCGTGTTCGGAAAACAGCCGTGCAGCGGATTCACCGATGCCGCTGGCGGCTCCGGTGATAATTGCAACTTTACCCTCCAACCTGAACATAATCAAAAGGAAAGAAACAAAAAGAAAAAAAAACCGAGTACACAGTTGGTTTAATTTTAGCTTAATTGCAGGGAATAAATTGAGGAAGAAATTACGTACCTTTTTATAGACATGATCTTTAATAAGAAATCAAGAATCAAGAGAGTTAGATGGAATTGGAAAACAAGACTGCTGCACGTAAAGAGTCCACTGCAGAGTCTGCTCAAAGAATTATTTCTTATTAACAAATTTGATGAAATTGATTAATAATATAAAGGATGAAAAGAAGATATATATTGGATAAAGACGAATGGAGACAGAAAAATGGGGAAGACAAAGTAGACTTTTTTTTTTTTTTTTTTTTAATTGGACAAAGTAGACTTTTATTCTTCTTTTATTTCATCCATATAGTACATTACACAAGAAGTGGAGGAAAATGAAACATCATTTAACTTGGTGGAAAATTTTTACACGTAGAGGTTCATTTTAAAATATTGGATTCCTATTGGTTTTGGTATACAAATTAAGATTTACATCAGATCCAACATAAAATTCGTGCATTTAACTAATTAACTAATATATATATATATATATATATATATATATATATATATATATTTCATTTTTGGATAGAAAAGAGAATATCTATCTCCACTAGGACACTTTATACATTGTTAATAATAAAACGAATTATTCAAAAAATAATAATAAAACGAATTAAATACACAAAATATTTTTTTTTCTCCAATTCTAGGTCGGTCTTAGACTTTTGGTTTGTCACACCTAACGGGGGCCGACCTACACTGAATTATAAGGGTGATGTCAGCGTCCCAATGTGATCTGAAATAAAAATTTATATTAAAGAAATTTAATTTTGTTGCTAAAAAAATGTAAAAAACACTACAAATGTCTCTATCGGATTTTCAAATTTGTTAATGTGCTCGTACCGAGAAATTTTAGCACAGGGATTGATTGCAGCAATGGATCTAATCCTGCTTGATCAACCAAAAGATATAGAGCTGTCAGTGGATAAGTTACTGCATACACAATGGCATTTTATAGTTACTGTTAATTTTTCTGTTCTAAATACGTTTTCACTGCACATTATCGCTGCGATGTGTTACTACATTCATTTTATGTTTTTTCTTGGTTTGTCACTGCACACAAGTCACAATGTAAAAGTAGTGAATCCGCACACGGCCTTAAACCACAACTTGTACCCATTCCGAGAAGCGTCTCGGCATCCGTTGCAGCAGAAAAACGAAGGGTTGTCAACAGCACAAGCATAAGGAAAGAAACCAAGAAAAGAAGATTAGCCATCTGCAGTTGGTATGTGAAGAATATACAAAGATTAGTTTAATTGTGTAATTAAAATCGCTTTCAAATGACTAACCAATTAAAACTTGGGATACTTCTATCCATATTAGGTGTGAATTTTACATTTTGTTAAAATCTACGAGCGAAATACCGGTCTTTTTGAAGTTTTATAGACTTTTTTCTCTATTATATCTTTCAATTATGTTAAACGTATGAGAAATGTCACTACAGATCTTCTTGCTAGACATGGGTATTTTATTTCAGTTGGTAACTATGTAGAACGGGGTGCCTTTTTCCCCCTTTGGATGTTCTTCATGTATGTGCTTTAGATTACGCTTAGTAAAATTCTTTTTCCACCTAAAAAAATTAAAATTTAGAACCAATCTTGCATGCCTACACATTAGAATCACCACATATGAATTGTTTATATATCTTTTTTTTAGGGCTAATTGTTTATTTATCTTTATGTGCATATCTATGTTTTAATTACATAATGCTAAACAATAATTTTCCCTAATAAATACTACCTCCGTCCCAAAATTTAAGTCCATTTAGCTTTTTTTGTTTTGTCACATAATATAAGTTCATTTAGATAACCAATGAAACATTTATTATATTTTTCTTATTTTACCTGATGGGTATAAATGATTCCACCACCTCAACAGTAAGAGACAACCCACTGCGGCCACCCTCCGGCATGACAAGAGAGATCGCAAAAGGGGCGGCCACTGTCTCACCTCGCCGCGACCAAAGCATTTGCGGTCCCAAGCAAATGCAATAGATCCTGTGAAACTCATCCAGACAAGTCAAGAAGGGTCGCCAAAGGGGCGAGGCCGGAAAAGGCTTGCTCCTTGCGACCTCGCAGAGGCCGCCGCCCGATCCGCATCTTTTCCCCACTTGTATCTTAGATATTTCGTCTTGCTTAGTATCTAAGTTAAACCTAGCTATTAGTAAAATATCTAATAAGATTACTTATTCCCTAAGTTACCCACCTCTATAAAAGGGGGGGTCATTGTAAACTAGGGGAGAGAGATATATGAAAAACACACTATACCTGCAAGTCAAAGCTCTGTCCACTCTCATTCCTCCGAGCCACCACCCGCCGGAATAACACCACACCAAAAATACAGCCAGATATCCACCGTCCATACACCGCAAGGACACCCGTGACGATTTAAACATCTTCAGTTGGCTCCGTTACCGGGAAAGAAAGTTTCACCAGTTCATAAAAACTACACACAATCCGAAAACGGCGGTCCATCTGACCGGCTCCATCATATAGAGGATCACATCAGGTTGCCAGGGAGTCCGACCCAAGGCGAAATCTAAGCACAAATAGTCAACCTATGGCGGGAAGCAAAGGACAACTGGACCCCCAAACTCCTGCGAGAGGCGTTGTACAAACGCATTTGCAAGCTGATGTCGCGATGGAGACACAAGAAATTGCTCAAGCAGGGGGGGAAGGATCACAAAGGGGAGTTTTGGCCCCTAGCGATGCCCGAAATTTGATAAATCAGAAGGCCAAGTCAAGAGAGGTCGTAACAAAGATTAGATGGGAAAATCGTAGAGAGCATCTCGATCGCAAAGAAAGCCGTAGATCAACCCCTAGAGGGGGAGCCGATCTTCAAGAAGATCTGGAGATTGCGGAAATAAGGGAATACGCGAGATATGCGGAAACTATGTACCTAGCCAACTCCCGTCTGGTAGCAAAGGGCCAAGCTCCAATGCCGATACGACCCCCGAATCCCCCTAGAGATGAAATCGCTATCGCGGCGGCGAATAAGGGTCGGCAGAGTCAGACTCACGGGGTCGAGATAGAAGAAAGTGTACGCTCCTCAGGCCGCAAAGGACCCAGGAAAAACGTTGTGCAGACTTCGGTTCTCCCAGATCGTGATCACCCGGAGGAAAGATCACATGAAAAAGGCTCGGCTTTCAAAAGGTTGGGTGAGAAGGACAAGGCCTCGGCCCCAAGTCGTCTCAGCCTTCCTGAGGGAGGATTACTCCCCCGACGAGACAAGGACGCACCGGACGCCCGCCTAATTATCCGTGAAAAGAGAGCTCGCCGGGAGGAGTCGGAGGACTGCGGGGAGTCAGAACGCAGGCCAGAGAGGGCTAATACACAGGCGTTATTACGACCCGCCCGACCCGCCTCCGGGCGTAACGATGGAGATAATGAAAAATGAGCTCGCCGATTTGAAAAAGTCAAGGCCGGCCGAGAGAACCGCCCCAATCTCGTGAATCGACGTGCTCGCCAAGAGAATTACGTAAACATTGCCTACCGGTCGCGAAAAGGTTAGCTATCCCAGCTATAATTACTACAACGGAAATTCTTGCCCAAACGACTGGCTCACCGCTTTCCAAGGTCGCATCACCCTGGCGACACAAAATAAATCTGCCTGGTGCATCGCCTTAGTCGGAAGCATGCAGGATAGGGCCGCATCTTGGATACGTGGACTCCCCCGCGGCTCAGTAAAAGGTTGGGAGGATCTCTCCGAGAAATTCGTCAGAGAGTTTGAATCGGCGAGTAGACCAAAGAAAACTATAGAGGACCTATATGAAATTCGTACGGGAGGACACGAGTCCGGAAAAGAATATTATGAACGTTTCATCGAATATACGATCGTACAAGGAACATTCCGGATGATGCAGCTTGTCACATGTTTCCTCACAGGGATCGCCAAGGGACCAATGAAAACCGAATTAACCTACGACCCCCTAAAGCCGGGTCTCGCAGAAATGTTGGAAAGGGCTCGAATGACGGGAGTCGCCGAAGCGCCGTCCCGGGGGGCAAAGACAAAAGCGAGAGCAGACCTCCACAAAAAGAGGAGCGCACCGAGGAGAAAAAGAAGGAAAAGTGGCGAGAGGCTAATCACGAGCGCGAGGTAAAAAAGCCTTATAAATTCAACCGAGGACAATTTTACCCCGCTCAACACCAAAGCGTCTCAAATATTGTTCGAAATTCGCGAGCACTTTGACAAGCCCAAACCTATGAGGGGCGATCCCGACAAACCGCGACAAGTCCAAGTACCGTGACTATCACAAGGATCATGGTCACATCACGATGAATGCTTCACGTTAAGGCGAGAAATAGAAAGGTTAATCCGCGAGGGGCCGCCGACTAAGTATAAGCGAGATGGGAATACCGGCACCCGCCAAGGTCGCCCCCCGCGTCTATCGTAAAGAGGTCCAAGTTATCCATGGGGATATCCCCAAAGAACAATGGGCCGAAATCTCGTATACACCGTATCAATGCACGCGGCTTTGAAAAGCAGTGGTATTTGGGGAAAACGAGAAGGGAATCATGTTCACTAAAAGCGAATTGGCCACAAGCGAGGGCCCCACGGAGGTACCCCTTGTTCTCAAAATCGGAATAAACGACAAACATGGAGTCAGCAGAGCGATGATCGACACAGGGGCTGGTCGCGACGTCATCTATTTCGACTGTTTAAAACAGATCGGATTTGGAGAAGCTAAGTTGAAACCTTACCTCGGGGTGCTCGAGGGCTTTACCAACGACACCGTGCGGGTCAAGGGAACGGTCGACCTCAACGTCACTTTGGGCGACTATGAGCCATGCAGAACTGAGATAATTACGTTTTTAGTTATTGATCTTCCCTCATACTACAACATTATCTTGGGATCCCGGCCATGAAAAAATTTCAAATGGTGGCGTCCGTTCCCCACCAACGGGTCAAATTTCACGTAGGGGAAGAAGTTGGGGTCGCCATCAGCCGACCTGGAGCTTTCCTCGACTACATGACCAAAAACAGAGTCGATTCTAAGCGACCCCGACTGGATGGTTTTAACACGGCCACGGATCAGATCGCTATGATGAAAGAAATCCCGGAAAAGGCAGTAGAAGTGGAAACATTGCAAGTTCGAGACGAGCCCGACTTCACTGCCGAGGACGAGTTGATCGAGGTCATAATAAACGACAAATATCCCGATCAAAAGATAAAAATAGGATCGAGGACCACCGAGGAAGAGAGGGAAGAATTGATCGGGCTTCTAAAAGACAACTTGAGCGCCTTTGCATGGGAAGTAACAGACATGAGGGGCGTTGGGTCAGAGGTCGCTTTGCACTATCTGAATGCCGACCCCAACTTCAGACCAATACAGCAAAGAGCACGCCAGTTCTCTCTGGAAAAAGAGATCGCAATAAAAGGCGAAATCAAAAAACTTCTAGCAGCAGGCATTATCAAGGAGCTCCAATATCCCACATGGCTGGCAAACGTAGTAATGGTGAAGAAACACAACGGCAAGTGGCGGATGTGTGTCGACTTCACGTACTTGAACAAAGCTTGCCCCAAAGACCCTTATGCGCTGCCCCGGATTGACAAAATGGTCGACGGGATCGCAGGATTCGAGACACCGAGTTTTCTCGGACGCATATTCCGGTTATCACCAAGTCAAAATGGCAGATGAAGACAAGGAAATGACGGCCTTCGCAGCCGCAGTGGACTCTATTACTATGAGATGATGCCTTTCGGCCTAAAGAACGCAGTTCGACATATCGTAGAATGGTAAACCGAGTTTTCAAAGCACACAAATAGCAGGAACATGGAAGCCTATATTGATGATACGGTCGTAAAGTCAAGTCGCCAGTGGTCACCCGGTGGACCTTCGCGAAACCTTCGCCAATGTAAGGGGCCACTCAATGAAACTAAACCCTACGAAATGTACTTTCGGGGTCCAGCAGAAAATTTCGGGCTTTATGGTAAGTCAAAGGGGGATCGAGGCAAATCCCGAGAAAATCGAGGCCCCGGTCAACACGAGCGAGCCCACCAAGCATTAAAGAAGTACAAATGGCTTAACGGCAGGATCACAAATACTCCGGGTAGGTTTGTCTCGAAATCCGCGCAGAAGAAGTCCGCCTTTCTTCAAAATTCGAAAGTGGGCCGGTACCTTCTCTTGGACAATGGGAATGCTCCTGCATTTAAAGACCTCAAAGAATACTTGTCAAGACCGCCGTTGTTAACCGGCCCCGAGGCTCGGGGATACTTTGTTTTTGTATTTGGCGCCTCGTATAGGGCCGTAGCCGCAAAGACTTGTAAAAGAGGAGGAAGGCTCGCAAGCCGCTTTTTATGTTTCCAAAGCTCTAAGCCCCGTTGAAAGTCGTTATTTTAATATGAAAAGTTGGCTTATTGTGTTGTTATACCGCCCGCAAATTAAGGGCTTACTTTTCATCGCACACCATCGTAGTCTTATCAAATGCATCGCTAAGACAGTTCTTCACAAACCGACCTATCCGGTCGATCGCTCCGACGGGCCATCGAGCTTACCGAGTTCGATATCCGATACGAGCCTCGGAAGGCTATAAAGGCCCGTGCTCTCCCGCATTTCATAGCGAAACAAGCTTCAACGAAGAAGTGAAAGAGCAGGTGTCCGCTCCGAATGCGACCAGGATAAGGTCACCACAGAGGACGAGCCTATCGTGCCAAGTCACCGTTGCGCCTCTACGTCGATGGCGCCGCTAATCACAAAGTGGTGCGGCGCGGGAATAATCCCGTTAGAGCCGGGCACCTCGTAAGAAATTGAGCAGGCTCTGAGATTCGATTTCACCGCCTCTAATAACCAGGCAGAATACGAGGCCGTCATTGCTGGGTTGAAACTCGCCAAAGCCATGAAAGTCGAAAATATACAAGTATTTTGCGACTCACAGTTGGTGGTGAATCAAATCAATGGGTCCTTTGGCATTCATTGCGAAATTTTACAGAGGTATATTAACCTCGTCAAAAGACTCGAAAGCAGCTTCGCATATTGTCAATTCAAAAACATCCCTCGAGAGGACAATCATAGGGCAGACTACTTATCCAAATTAACCAGCAAAGACGCGTCGTGCGATCCCGCCGTCATGGTCGAACACCTATCGGAGCCCGCCATCTCCCAAGTCGAGATCATGGATTTCCAACCCAAGAACACTTGTTGGGTCGACATCATGAAGTCTTATATTGAGTTAGGGGAGCTTCCCGCCGATCCTTGCAAAGCTAAGGCCTTAGTAAAAAGTGGCCGCAAGATATATGATTACGGACGATGTGCTTTACCGTCATTCATTCTCGAAACCCCTTCGCGGTGCGTACGACCCGAGGAGGTAACGGGAATTCTAACGAACTACATGAGGGAACGTGCGGCGGCCATCCCTCCAATCGAACACTAGCACAAAAGGTACTTCTAGCCGGATATTATTGGCCGAAATTAGCGTAAGACGCCAAATCTCATACCCAAGCATGTGATACTTGCCGCAGGTTCGCAAATATCCCCGTGCTACCCTCGCCGAACAAAGCATAGTGGTAGCCGCCCGGCCTTTCGACATGTGGGCGATCGACCTCATCGGACCTTTGAAGAAGTGGTCGCTCAAAGTTGCGAATACGTGGTCGTCGCGGTGGATTATTTTACTAAACGGGTCGAGGCTAAGGCCTTGGTAAAAACCAATACCAGGGACATAACATACTTTTTGCTCGATCAAATATGGACAAGATTTGGTGTTCCGAGAGTGATGATTTCCGATCACGGACCTCAATTCGTAGACGAATTCGACGATTTTGTGAAGAGAACAATGTTAAACATTGGCAATCATCCGTGTGCTACCCGCAAGGAAACGGGCAAGCCGAAAATGCCAACAAACAGTCCTAAGTGTGTTAAAGAAGAGCCTGGGTGAGAAAGCAGTGCCACCGGCCGGATCACCTTCCAAATGCCGGCTCTACGGGCACTCAGACGTCGCGAAAAATCACAATGAGGGAAACTCCTTTTGCTTTAACATATGGATCCGAGGCTATGGCGCCCGTGGAAATGGCCCTACCAAGCCCTGTGGTCGTTTTTTACAAATGAGGTCAATAATACGGCGGCGCGTAAACTCGAGCTTGATCTAGTAGAGGAGCGGCGCATCCAGGCATACAAATGCCTAGTCAACTATAAACAAACGGCAAAGCGTCATCACGATAAGCGTATTCGCAATCATCACTTCGCCGTCGGGGATTACGTTCTACAAAAAAGACAAGCCACTGGCCACGAAGCGAAAAAAGGAAAGCTATCGGAAAACTGGGAGGGCCCCCTACGGATTTCGCGAGTTATCAAAAAGGGGACGTACATGCTAAGTGACAAGGAGGGCCGCGAGTATAATAGGCCATGGCATGCAGACAATCTAAAAAAATACTATATGTAACAAGCCAATTCAAATAAAGCTGTTCTTCCAATTTGTATTTACATTCTTGTCTTTTCGTCATCGTCAAAAAAAAAAAAAAAAAAAAAATTGATGACGATGAGAAGTTTTTTCAAACATATCGATCAAGCCTGGACAAACTTCCATCAACGGCAGGATGGTTATCTTCCTCCGATCACATGTGTGGAGGTCCAAAAACGACACCACGCTTGCAAGGGGCTCCACCGGATAAGTTTTTTCAAACATATCGGTCGAGAGTATGGAAGGGAACCCCGGCGCCACCGCATAATTTGGTTATCGCCGACGCGAAAGGCATGCGGCGACCGTACCTCGGCGATCTTGCCCCACCGAGCACGCATATCTTAGTGCCTCGCGATGGATCAACACTCCCGCCTATATCCACTCGATGGTCGCGAATGGCGTGCAGAAGGAGCGCTTCGCTCTCACTAACAACATCAGCATCGGCAAAGATAAGAGCGCGGGAATTTATAAACTTCTTCCACTCACGGTCGCTGCGAGAGAGGTCGGACGCAGTCACTCTCAAAGACCAAACATGCGGATGCTCGGGGAACAGCTCGCACATTGCAATACCTAGACGAATCTGCCTATTTTCCTCATCTGCGAGGTCCCAGGCGATCTCATAATGGGAGGAGGGATTTATAGCGGGTATGTTAAAAGCTTGATTAATTCTCTCCGGAGTAAAGATAACGGGGACACCCCGGAGAGAAATACTACTCACTGTCCCGCCAGAGGCTACCTCAGACAGCACGGAGTAAAATTCCCGTATCATGGTAACATTATCCGCCGCCCGAGGCTTAGCAATAAATTCCCACCACCGTAAAGCCGAACGCGCAAAGATGGAGCCATCTTCTATTCGTTGTTCATTTAAGCCCCTCTCCCTCATAGTATCACGCCACTTAAAATAATCCCGTAAATAATCCTTGGCTATGGGGGAGGCAAAGTGGTGAAAAAGGGAGAAACATCCCGGATAGACGAGCTTTCCATATCCGAACCTCGTCGCTTTCCCCCGGACGAGACATGAGTCGTGGGATAAACGGTAAAGAGGATAATGAACGATCGAGGAGGAAAGAAAGCAAATTCAAGATGAGGCAAGAGGTAGAGTGAGTCCCAAAGTAACCCCCTTTTATACCGTAAAAGCGGACATAATCAACGGTTGGGATTAATCGGATCCTGTGGCCGTATATGCAACCGCCCCGAAAACCAAGGCAACAGGAGCGCCGCACTACGAAGAGACCGAAATTTATGGCTACAAGCTACAACCGACGCCTAGTCATTAGGGGTCATAACTGCTTTAATGACAATCAAAGGCTGCTCTGAGAAGCTCTGTTCTCTGGCAAAGCACTGCTCATTAGGGCCGCTGGAACTTTGAAAAATTAACGTCGCATAGCGACTATGGTTAGAATGAGGACTGCTTGACGCCGCCAAATTATTGAACAACCTCGCACGAATCAAGAGGACAGCGCACAGAAAATAAAATAACCTGTCATAGCCTCGCGAAAGGCCGCCAGATCGAATCAGGGACAGGAAAAACTAAGTTTTATAAATTGAAAAATGCAGAAAGTAAATTGTCAAGATATTACAACTCAAGATTCAACAAATCACAAATAAATAGTCAAAGTTACAAATCAAATTTTCAAGGAGCTCGCAGCAAAAACCAAGAAATCTAGAGAGCATGAGGGTAGGCGGGGTGCTGATAAACTCGTCGCCTTGCTTAGAGGGCGGCGGCTTCTTCAACGTCTCAAAGTTTACAGGATTAACAGAGCAGGATCCCAAACAGCTCGCCACGACTAAGCCGTTCGTCCGAATCGAGGTAATAAGCTCACCGGCATAAGGGATTTCCGGGTGAAAGACCACTAGATCGGGATGACCTTGGTGCGTGTTCACCCACCGCAAAGATATCTTCCGAGTAATGTGCTCCCCGCCTCGATCACCCGTATACGCCGAGCTGTGTGACTAAAGCCCCGGTCAAAGCTATGCTCCATAAGGTCGAAGAAGTCATCCGAATTCTTGTAGGCGGCGACGGCCCCGTACTTGGCCTCCTCGACAAATTCGCCCGTTTTCTTCGCAGCCTTCCTCAATAGCTTTCTCGCCAGCCTCTTTGGCAACCGTCTCCGCCTCGCCAAGCTTAACCCTCAACGTGGCGATCTCCTCCCCGCGCCCCCGCATAATCCTTTGTCAAAGATGCAACTTTCTCATTGATCTCGCATCCAATTTAGCGTGCTCCTCCATGATTGCTTTCATCTTCTCCATCTCTCCACCCGCGTGCTTAGCTTTCTTTTCGGCAAGAACCTCGCCTTATCGTCGCTCCCACCGCGCCGTCACTTTCCTCACCTCTCGCCTCGCGCCTCTCGCCGGCCTCGAGCACCCTATTCAAGCGAGCACCGAGCCGGGGAAAGCAAGGGACGGTTAAAAAAAAAAAAAAAAAAAAAAAAAAAAAAAAAAAAACTCGGTCTTACCGAGAAGCCGCAATCCCAAACCGGCCGCTCAAATCTCTCGATTTCAAAGAATCTCATCTTGAGGCGGAGAGTTGTCTCTGAGCCGCAAAGCGGGCTAATATGCCCCGGCCAATCTCCACTTGAACATGATCGTGATAGCCGAAAGGGATCGGCCCAAGAGGAATCACATCGCAATTGCTTCACCAACCCGGCGAGCTTTGGATAGGTCAAGATCCCGGGTAAAGCTCGGATCCAACCATGTGGCCTCTTTCCCGTAATAACCTCGAGGCAAAGTTTTTTGTGGCGTCGTCTCGCCGGGTGCGCTCTTCTCCACCGGAGTTTCAACCTCTTCAAGATGCGCCGGACTGGGAGCGGACCGTTTGGGTGGGCGATCATCCTTCGCCTTCTCTGGTTGAGGTCGCTTCATTCCGTGCGACTCTTTAGTAGGGGGATGAGTCTTTGTTGAGGCACCACCGACCCGGGCTCGCAACAAGGGCAGGAAGTCGCAACAAGCGGCGTAAGAGGTCGCAGCCTTCCGGGTACGTGCCTCTTCGACAATCGAGGCGTCTGCGCTCGGGGCACCATCCCTAGAGCTTTCTTCAAAGCCTCCCGTCGAGCATTGGCCGCCTTGTCCGCTCCGCATTAAGCTTGTTTCGGCGAGCCCTGCGAGCATTTGGATCCATACCTACAAAAAGAAAGCGGTTTAGAACCCAGGAAAACAAAATGAGCATTTACAAATAAATACAAGTGGACAAAGAAAGTTACAAAGCGGCCTAAGTATAGGATCGCCCCCACATTCCGGACACTCAGAGGGGAAACATTTGTTGATATGACAACCCCCAATCCAGTCCGGATCGCAGCTCTCAGGACCCATTCGTACCAAGGGCGCGGCATTCCCCCTGCCCACTAGGCCCGCCATACACACAAAAGGCTCGGCCAGATCAAGAAGTTCAACCCAAGAAACATTTCTCCGAGATGGCGCCGCCCCGTCCGACTGAATTAACGTCATCATCCCCTTTACGTAGCGCCGCTCACTCACAGGGGGGTCAAGGATTAAAAGCGTGGATTTGCCTCCGCGGACTGCTGCCCTAGGAAAAGGCCAACCTACCTTCGACTCGACTTTCAGTACCCGCTGCCCCCACTTATGAAACTTATTGAGAAGCGGGAATAGTAGGCGGGGAGTCTTCGCCCTCAGGGAGACTTGTCCGGGAATAGACGTCCCACGTAAGGAATAAAATTGCCCCAAGAAAGTTAACGTCGGCTCGACCTTCGAATCCGGCACATAACGGTGAAGGCCATCAACCGGATAATAGCCCCGACGGCAAAATCGTAGGGAAGCGCCTCCAACTCCTTGCGCATCTTCACAAAGAAAGGATCGAAAGGCGGTCTCGTACCCGCACACAAATGATGGAAGTGGAGGATAAGGGTGTCCTCGGAGCGACGCGCACTTACGTAATCCTTATGGTCCCCGGGTTTAAATTTATCGGACTCCTTCTTATAATCGAAAAAAGAAAACCGATACACACTGGTGTCGATTCCGAATATGCTATTAATGGTCTTGTTGAGATCGTTGCTCTTGCACGCCGGGACCATTTCTTATCAACGTCCTTCTCATACGCCGCCATGATCGCAAACTCTCGCATAGCTTCGTGATTGTTAGACGAGAGCTCTTCGGCCGAGTATCGGCCGCGGCGGCCTCACCAACTCGTCATGGTTTGGCTCGCAATTTTCCTCTTCTTCTCGCTTCTTTGCAGCCTCCGCATGTCCTTCCGAGGCAGTTCAGCATTTTCATCCTCACTGGACCCCATTAGCTCATGAACTGCGGCGTCCTGAACATAAGCTTCGTCGTGGTCGGGAGCGCCGCTAGTACTCGGGACCGCAGTTTGTCCTTCGGCCGGGGACGCGATCTTTCCAGCCTCGTGAACAGTTGGAGACTTTTGAGCCCGCGCTTTCTCCTTGAGGCTCACTCTACGCGGCGGATTTCTAGCAGCGACAAAGACCTCCAACTCAAAAGGGTCGGCATCCGTAGTAGCGACCTCATCCGCGGTAATCTCGCCAATATCTACGCGAGCACTTTCCACTTCAACCTCGTCCAGTAGATCGCCAACTGAGGCCGCAGATAATATGGGGTCATCCTCAGCATAATCGTAAATCTCCTTCTCCTCAGAATCATCGCCGGAATGATCATTCCCCGACATCCTGCAAAAACAAGGGAGGAAAAAGGTGGAGCTTTCAGACCTGGTATAATAATGAATTAGCCCAGGAAGGTGATCGCACCCACTTCAATACCGCCTCCTCCGTTTTTGCAAGAGATCGCAAAGAAAATTACAGAGGATAGCAGGGGAGCGGGTGAAACCCCAATTTTCCCAGGAAAGCTATAATCTCTCCCCAGGAAAAACCCCCATTATTAATTGAAAACAAGGCAATGTTGCATCTTCGTAGCAAAAAGAATGACAGAATTGATATGTATGAAAAACAAGGCAGGGATGGATGAATAAACGAGTTAACAGAAAGGATTTCTAACCTGATTTACTGAAAGATGGGAAAACCACGTAAAAACTGGGAAATACTCAAGGAGGTGGCCGGAATCTTCAAAAGAACCGCCGTGAAATCCTAGAACCACCGCAGGAACGCCGTTGAACCTTCAAAGCTCTGCCAAAAAACTTGAGAATTCTAAATCAACAAACAACGGAGAAAATAAGGAACGCTAAAAGTGTGAGGAGGTTGAGGGGTGAAAACCTTATATAGGCAAGGGGGCCACGATCCAACGGTTGGGAACCCTTGATCCGACGGTTCAGATTGGGGCGGCAGTCATCAATTTCGAAATTCGAAGAGGCGTCCCATCAATGCTCACGTGCAACTGCCTAGGCAGTTGCGAAGGCGGCCGCATTACTCAGCAGAATGATACCTGTAGGACTGACGTCAGCCACGATTGACGATCTCGCCTCGCAAAACAGGCCCAGAGTTACTTCGAAGGTCGCATGCTTTGAAAGCACGGCCCTTAGAGAACAAGTCGCATCAAACGACAAGGTCGCAAAACAGGCCGAGTTACTTCGAAGGTCGCATGCTTTGAAAGCACGGCCCTGTGAGTCGCATCAAACGACAAGTCGCAAAACGACGACAAGGTCGCAAAAAGCACGGCCCTTAGTCGCATCGACGACAAGGTCGCAAAACAGCCGAGTTACTTCGAAGGTCGCATGCTTTGAAAGCACGGCCCTTAGAGAACAAGTCGCATCAAACGACAAGGTCGCAAAACAGCCCGTAGTTACTTCGAAGGTCGCATGCTTTGAAAGCACGGCCCTTAGAGAACAAGTCGCATCAAACGACAAGGTCGTAAAACAGTCGCAGTTACTTCGAAGGTCGCATGCTTTGAAAGCACGGCCCTTAGAGAACAAGTCGCATCAAACGACAAGGTCGCAAAACAGCCGAGTTACTTCGAAGGTCGCATGCTTTGAAAGCACGGCCCTGAGAACAAGTCGCATCAGACGACAAGGTCGCAAAACAGGCCGAGTTACTTCGAAGGTCGCATGCTTTGAAAGCACGGCCCTTAGAGAACAAGTCGCATCAAACGACAAGGTCGCAAAACAGACCCAGAGTTACTTCGAAGGTCGCATGCTTTGAAAGCACGGCCCTTAGAGAACAAGTCGCATCAAACGACAAGGTCGCAAAACAGGCCGAGTTACTTCGAAGGTCGCATGCTTTGAAAGCACGGCCGTTAGAGAACAAGTCGCATCGTACGACAAGGTCGCAAAACACCCGAGTTACTTCGCGCATGCTTTGAAAGCACGGCCCTTAGAGAACAAGTCGCATCAGACGACCAGGTCATAAAAAGTGTTGATAAACTACTCCATCCTTTATATCCTCAGGAAATATCATTAAAGCACGGAGTAGGGGGCCATTGATGGGTATAAATGATTCCACCACCTCAACAGTAAGAGACAACCCACTGCGGCCACCCTCCGGCATGACAAGAGAGATCGCAAAAGGGGCGGCCACCGTCTCACCTCGCCGCGACCAAAGCATTTGCGGTCCCAAGCAAATGCAATAGATCCTGTGAAACTCATCCAGACAAGTCAAGAAGGGTCGCCAAAGGGGGCGAGGCCGGAAAAGGCTTGCTCCTTGCGACCTCAGAGAGATGGCCGCCGCCTGATCCAGATCTTTTCCCCACTTGTATCTTAGATATTTCGTCTTGCTTAGTATCTAAGTTAAACCTAGCTATTAGTAAAATATCTAATAAGATTACTTATTCCCTAAGTTACCCACCTCTATAAAAGGGGGGTCATTGTAAACTAGGGGAGAGAGATATATGAAAAACACACTATACCTGCAAGTCAAAGCTCTGTCCACTCTCATTCCTCCGAGCCACCACCCGCCGGAATAACATCACACCAAAAATACAGCCAGATATCCACCGTCCATACACCGCAAGGACACCCGTGACGATTTAAACATCTTCATTACCCATCATTTATTATTTGGGAAATTAGGGATAAGGACACAATCTGGAATATTATTAAGAACAGGACAACTACATGTTTTTTATAGGGAGAAGGACAACCGCATAATTTTTATAGCGAGAAGGACAAACAAATGAATCCCAAAAATCGGTGAATCTCCCTAGTGAATCCCGAAATCGTTGAATTTCGACAGTGAATTTTGACAAGAATCCCGAAAATCGGTGAATCCCGACAATGAATTTTGAAAATTAGTGAATTTCGACAGTGAATTTCGGCAGTGAATTTAAACAGTGAATTTCGAACACAAGTGAATTTCGATAGTGGATAAATAGTTTTGTCCTTTATGCAAAAGTTTCAAAAGACTGTCCTTCTATTCAATTGATGAAATATTTTTGTCCTTCTCCCTCATTCCCCCTTTATTATTTACACGTCCATTTTTACTACTCTGCATTAATAATAATTAAATGTCATTTTAGATTTTTTTTAATCAAAATTAATGATACATAACCAATATAACAAACTTTTTTAATAAGTGTGGAAAACTTCAAATGGACTTAGATTTTGGGACGGAGGTAGTATCAGTGACTACTTCCATACTTTTTCAAGGAGCAATTTTATTAAAATATAAAAAAAAATTAAAACTCACAAGCCGAGTTTTATAAGTCAAACAGACAGCAAATTTTTTCACTTCAAAGAAACCCAAAGTTAAAAGAGCAGTGCTTATAGTCCTAATTAATAAGCTGGCTTTTTTCTTTGCGAACTATTAACCTCATAGCAAATGGTCGTCTCTTCATCTTCATCCCAAACAAGGCCACAATAGCAGTCTTCAGACATTAACTGACAAAGATCGTCATCAGTGCATTCCATAATATAATTGAGGCAAGGATATGAATATACCAATTTCCTTGGAATAACTGCGGCCCTTGATGCTGCCGCCGCCATAACTCTACCGCTAGATATGGCGGGTAATTTGCCGTCCACTCTTGATTCTTCAACCGGAAATCAAATACAATTACGGTGTCACATATTTATATTCATATGATAATTAACACTGGCATATCTATGAAATTATAATAGAGTAATCTTGATTTTATATATATTCATATCATAATTAACACACAGAAGCGGCAGCATAGCTTCTTATTATTCTTAAGAAATAAAAAAAAATTATATGAAGAGCAGAAGAGTAATCGGTAAAGTTGTGTCTGTACTTCGACAGATTTGAGCAAAAAGAAGGAGCTTCATCAGAGAAGAAGTATGATGGAGAGTGATTGATTTCAGATGTATACCAAGTGGAGGGGCGTGATTAATCCATGTCACATCTACACACATCTATTATGTGTGAGAGAGTGTGTGAGAATTAATCACACCCCTCCACATTTTTTTATTTTTTTATTTTAAGAACGATCATTTTATTAGAATAAAGTCGCCAAAAAAAAAAACCATCCGGTACATCTCAAATCATAAAATAAATACATCAAAAAACGGCTAATCTAGTATCCAAGCAATCTTGAGATTTCTAGCTCTACTTTCCATATTTGCAAGAAGCACACTAATTGGGGGAACACGTTCTGCCATGCCATGGTGAAGTTGATTTCTCCAATACCAAATACTGTGTACCATCTCCCTAAAACGATAAGGCCAATGCATGTCCTCAAGATGACCTTGAATATTATAACGAATCCATTCTTTAGCATCAGCAATTGAGAAAAAAGCCCTCCAATGATGTCTTGGCACCATATTTCTCCAAAGAATGTTGGGAATGCGGCAGTCCCACAAAGAGTGGAGAGTGATCTCTACTTCTCTATTGCAAACTTTACATGTAGCTGAGGATGAAACATGTCTTCTACATAGAGTATCCATCGTAGGTAAAGCATTGTGTGCAGCTTGCCAAATATTAAAATTTAATCGGGACGGGCCCTTCAGCTTCCAAATGTCCTCCCAGAGCTGGTCCACTTGGGCATCAGGTGTATTTAGAAGGAAATCATAGCCACTAGCAACCGAATATTTTTTACTCCCATCATTCTTCCAAATAATGTTTTCACCTTCCACGCCCAGACCATTTTTAAGTGCTGTAGCCACAGCACAGATGCCCTTCCAACAAGTTGAGCTAGAAGGTTTAGGTGAGTCAAAAGGACTACCATATTTTTGGACTAAAACACGTACCCAAAGCGCCTGGTCATTAGTAAGAAGCTGCCACACTAGCTTACCTAAGGGGGCAAGATTCATAATCTGCAAATTTTTGAAACCCAATCCCCCACAATTCTTTGGGTCACAGAGTTTATTCCAGGAGAGATAATGCATTTTTCTTTCCCCTAGTTCCTCACCCCAAAAAAATTGTCTACAAATTTTCTCAATTTCAAGAAGGCATCCACTAGGTAGCTTCATTGTTTGCATAGCATAGAAAGGGCGTGTAGAGAGGGAGCTTCTAATCAGAATCATCCTACTAGCTCTAGACAGGCACTTCATTTTCCAACTGGAAAGTTTTTTCCTCATCTTGTCAGTAATGAAGCTGAAGGTGTTTTTATTAGGTCGAGAGTGTAAGAGAGGGACCCCTAGGTATACTCCAAAGTCTGTCGTATGCTGCATAAGAAGGTCTTGATTGATGGCCATTTTCACATGAGCTGCAGTATTTTTTGACACATGAAATCTGGATTTATTGATGCTAAGTTTCTGACCCGAGTAGGAACAAATGTTTTTTAACACCTGATTGATGATATCTGCTTGTTTTGAAGAGGCTTCACCAAAAAGCACTAGGTCATCAGCAAAAAACGTGTGAGACAGAGGTGGAGTTTGTATCCCTATCTTAATAGGCTTCCATCTTCCATCCTCAACCGTTTTCTCAATCTCCTTACTCAGCACCTCCATGCAAAGAACGAAAAGGTAAGGGGCCAAGAGGTCTCCCTGTCTTAACCCTCTTTCGGGTTTAATAGGCTGCAACACGTTCCCATTCCATAAAACCTTTAGCTGTGAGGTCTTCAGAGTGAACATAATTAAATTTATAATTTTTTGAGCAATACCAACTTTGGCCAGGACCATTTCCAAGAATTTCCAGTCAAGTCTGTGATGAGAGTCAACTTTACTATGCTCCGATGCATGTTTTAACCCCCATTTATGACACTTTTGGCTTGTATTGGGTAGTTTTAGACCATTTATAGGGCAAAACACATTGAGCAATCACTTTGAGGTGAACCGTCACATTGATGGAAAACCTCGGCATTTTACGATGTTTTTGACCCTTTTCGAGCCCTATTTATCTTGTGGAATTATGCTTGGTATGTTTGTTGTTATGGAAATGCATGAAATAGGTGACTCGTGAGCCCGGAAGATGAGGCACGAGACTTAGAGTGACGAAACCGAAGCCCGGAAATGGAACGGATCAAAAGTAGTGGGTGTTTTCGCCTTACATTCACTTTATCTGCAATTGGATCTATGTTGGAGCCATTTTATGAACTTGTGGTCTTCATCAAAGTTGTAAACAATTGAATGAGCTTTCCAACTCACTTTGAATCACTCAAATCGGAGCTCTAACGGAAAGATATCGCCAAATTACTGAAGGCCATCAATGCTGACAGGGAAATGCGCACGCATTCACATGAATGCCTACGCATTCCTGGAGCAGAAAGTCGAATTTTGCTGAACTTAGAGCAATGCGTACCCATTGGAAGCAATGCGTACGCATTCGGACATTTTTGGGCACCTATATATTCATTTTTACACAGATTTTCAGGGATTCTTCACTCCCTTAGAACCTTAACTTGTATATAGCTCGGCCCCTTCCCTTTTCACCCCTCTAAACTCTATCTTACTCTAATTTCCCTTAGATTAGACTTAATCTAGCTTAGATTTTAGCTTCTCTTCTCTTGGATTGTATCAAATTGGCTCTTCTTCTTCCCCAAAGTGACATTGGGTGGTGTAGGAGCTTGATGTAATCCGACTTTTGCTACGATATTGGTAATTAATCTAGTTTCTATCTTGTTTATGGCTTTGATTTCATGCTTTGATTTTTATTTCTTGTTTTATGATGAGTATCTAATTACTACATAGCCAAATTATGTGAATATTGAAGAAATCACCCTCTAATTGATGAAATTGGGAATGGGTAGTGTTTAATTGTTGTTATATTGACGAATTCATGTCTTAAAATTTGTTCTTAATGCGTAAATTAGCTTGATCACCTAGTTCATGAACACACACCACTTTTATAAATGTATGTTGCGAAGGGGTGTGGGAAAAGGGGTTTTAAGATCGTTATCTACAATTGACTGAGTTGTTTAGATCGATTGGGTAACGAGGTTTGTCGGTGTAAATCGAGCTGATCTAGAGCATTTATCTTGTTTCGGTCAGTTAAATCCTTAAAGGCGGACTGTTGAACCGGGCAAAGGGTACTAAGTTGTTGCATGGCGTCTAGTACTATCTTAGGAGTTTGCACCCATGAACGAGTAGATATAAGAATTAGGATGGTTGGTTGGTAGTCTCCATTCCCAAATAGTCGATTAGATGGGTGAAAGTATTCAATTGGATCGTGATTTGGCTATGTCTCTTTCTCTTTTATCTCTAGTTTAAATATCGTTATAGCATAATTACCGTGAACAAACCTATTATTGACCTAAACTAAGCATGAGAATGACTTTGGTATTCGATTGATTCCTCGTGGGATACGACCTTGCTCTCCACTGTAGTATTTCTGACCCGGTACTCTTCCGGTTAAGGTTGGTCGTTATTATTTTGGTCATCAGTCTGTCATAGGCTTTTTCCAAATCTACTTTCATCATCATACTGCCTTTTCCTCCATGTTTCTATTTAAAATAATGCAAGACCTCGTGGGCAAGGATAATATTTTCAGTGTTACCCCTCCCAGGTATAAAGGTTGCTTGAGTGCTGCTTACAAGTATCCCGATGACAAGCTGGAATCTATTTGCAATCACTTTAGAGATGACTTTAACACACACATTAGTCATTGCAATAGGGCGAAATTGAGCAGCGTTTTCGGTGTGTGGGGGGGGGGGGTTGTGTGCTTTTGGTATTAACGATACAAGAGTCTCGTTTAGCCTTGCATCAAAATAACCTACTTCAAAAGCATTTAAAACAAACTGAAAAAGAGACTTACAGATTGTCGGCCAACACTTTTTATAGAAATTGCTGGAATTCCATCCGGTCCAGGTGCTTTAAAATCGCCCATATCCAAAACTGCATCTTCTACCTCTTTTTCTGAGACTTGTCTGTTCAAAAGTTGGATGTCGGACTCAGCCAAAGAGAAAAGGTCGATCTCTTCATTTCTAATTACCTCAGGATCAGCTCTATACAACTCTACATAAAGTTGTCTCACCATGTGCTCAGCCTTTTTTAGGTCGTGAATCCAATCCCCCTCACTATTCTTGAGGCAACCAATTTTTCTCCTTTGTTGTTTTCTGATTGTAGAGACATGAAAGAAGTTGGTATTTCTTTCTCCTTTAGTAAGCCACTGGAGTTGAGATCTTTGATGCCAATAAATCTCTTCTTGTAAAAGAATGGAGCTCAAATCTTCATTTAACGTTCTATGAAGGTTTGTCAGGTAGAGGGATGGGGTTTCTTCCATACTCTTTTCCACCCCTTCCATTCGAGATAGGCAGATTTTTTTTCTTTGGAATACATTTCCAAAAACCATACGGTTCCATCTGCTTGCCTCAATGCAAAATTTATGAATTGAATTGTGAAGATCAGTGTCTATATCCCAAGCTCTAGATACAAAATCTTCGAAGTCTTCATGTTCTAACCATTCTCTTTGGAAATAAAAGGACCCCTCTCTCTCTCTTTTGTTTGGGTATGGCAAACTCAGTGTCCAAAAGAATGGGATTATGGTCAGAATGTTCCCTAGGTAGGTGCTTAACCACATCCATATCAAATTTTTCCTGCCATTCCAAGTCACACCAAGCCTGATCCAGTCTCGGTTGAATTCGTTCATTTCCATGGATTGCACCAATCCACGTGAATCTAGGCCCTTGGAAAGGGACCTCTAGTAAATCTCACTATTGTAAAAACATCCACATTTTCACTCTGTTGAAGCCCCCCACAGCTCTACCACCTTGCTTATCTCTCTGATACACAACCTGGTTAAAGTCTCCAATGAGGCACCAGGGGAGATTGAAAGCACTTTTGAGCCTAGTCAAGTATTCCCAAAACTCATGTCTTGCACTTGCAATAGGAGAAGCGTACACTAAAGTGATAATCCAATCAATATTTGCACCATTAAGGATTGCCATAGAGATGCTCTGATTTGTACAGGTGCTGTACTGGAGGGAGACATCTTCCTCCTTCCAAAAACACCAAAGACCCCCCGCAAAGCCTCTTGCCTCTACTACAAAGAGCTTCGTAAAGTGCGTTTTGTGAAGAATCTCTACTGCCCTATCACTAGAGCAATGGGTTTCCATCAGAAAAAGCACATCAGGCTTGTACTGAGATATAATCGATTTTAGGTGCCTTAGGAACTCTCCCGAGGCAGCTCCTCGGCAATTCTAAGATAATATCTTCATAATGGCAAGTTGGACGGGGTCCCTATGGTGTGACCCTCTACCATCTTTCCATCAAATAATGGGTTAATATCCTTAGCTTCAATTTCCATGGATTGGATTCTCCCCTCGTTGGTCTTATCAGGAGGGTGGTTCTTCACATGGTTCTCTAGCTGCTGCGATATGTTCGAGGTTTCCCTTTGGAGAATTCTTACCTGCTCGCTCTGTACTCCTGAAGCAAAGGATTTCTTAGGCTCATTTGATCGATCTGTCAGCGCTGTTCTTGAGCTATTTTTGCCTCTCGAGTTGCCAGACCGCTTCATTTGTTGGCTTTGTGTCCCCAAATCTACTATCACCTCTTTTCTTTTCCCCTGGGCTGTATTACTTTGGGTGTTTTTTCCCCCAGATTTTGAATTTTTTGCTGATTGTTTGGAGCTGCTTTGGCCCTCAAAAGCATTCTTTTTTTGATTTGTTCTTTGATCTACATCTTTCTGCACTTCCCGTACAATTGCTGGCCCCCCATAGGATGCCACTTGCTTTACATTTTCCCTTAATTCCATCACCACTGCATGAGCTTCTGTCCTAACCTCTTCAACATCATTAAGTATCTCAAACCTTGATCCACCCTTTACGTGTTTGTGTGGTTGATCAGAGGGATCTTCTGCTCTATGAACCTCTTCATTTTGTCTTGGTTGATTTCTATTCGGAGTCCACTTACGTCATCTGGCCGCAACCATTCAAGGGGCGTACGGATTATCCGGTGTGGGCCCCTGCTGCTTCTCTTTGATCATAGTCGGAGCCTCTGATTGTGGCTGAGTTTCACTTATCAAGCTTGGGCACTCTTCCTTGCTGTGTCAATATTTTCCACAACCATAGCAGATATGATGGAGACCTTCATATTCCACTCCATAGCGTCTTCCGTTGATAACTACAGAGGACTTCAGTCGCTTCTCTAAATCGATCTCCACACAAACTCTAGCAAATCGACCCCTAATATTTTGAGTTGTATTAGGGTCGATTTTGACTGCTTTCCCTACCATATTTCCCAGCCTCATAAGCAACGGTGTTCTCAGCATTTCCAAAGATAGACTGTTGAACCTTACCCATGCCAATGTGGTTGAGAACTTCACAAATTCCGGTTGAAAGAATGGTTTCCATTTTCTCACCGCTAAGTAGTGCCCCATGATCACCCATTGGCCATTCTACAGGGCCACTTCATAATCCTCTTTTCTAGTAAATCTTACCATATAAAATCCATGTTCTAAATCAGCGACTTCCACTCTGCCACCGTGTTTCCAGAGTTCCGACAATCGCCGGCAGAGGTAATTATACGTAATCGACTTCCCAAGCAGCTTGATAATGAGAGCTTTTCGCCAAGGTTTCCAGAGATCAATGCACTCTTCAATCGGAATAATCATTTGATCCTCATCCTTCTCTGGGCCGACAAGGTTGTCAATTGTATCCTTATACTCAGTCGTCGCATCTTCGTCATCACTATCTCCTATATAGATGTTCGGATCGGCATATCTGCCAGTGACAATGTCTACACCACCTGCCTGATGCCAAACTGATTTCGGATGCTGGGTTTGCCTACCCTTCTGTCGCTCTACACTCCGTTGAAGGAGATCAATTTCTTCTTGACTTTGATCTACAGGCATGCCGTCCATGAATGGGCGATTTTGGATTGACGGGGGAGGAGGGTATTTTCGCCGGCCCTAAGGGTAGATGAAGTTTTTATCACACCTCTCCATATACCTCTATAATCACTCCCTCACCATAACTCTTCTCGCTTCAACATCTTTATATTCCATTGAAATAGCATCTTTGTAAGTAATTTACATTAATTGTTTTTTCTTTACCAATCGCTTTGACAGTTTGGCATACTTTTTACTTTAATGATCTCTTTGGCTATTGAGCGGAGAGTTAACACTTAACATGTTTAAATAAGTGACTATTGCTTTTGGAGGAATAAGCAAACACTTGGACACGAGGAAGACAAGCCACCGGCATTTGTTTTCATCGCCACAGTAGTGAAACGAGCTAAGAACCTTCGCCTAGCTTGGGGTTTGGCATAATTCAAAATAATTTCATCACCAAATTTGATCGTAATTTAATGTTCCAGTCTATTTGAAGGCATGTTAATAATATGATCGCTTTATGAGGGAAAAAAGTGACTATTGCTTTTTAATTTCTATATTCTTGGTTGATTTTGTTTTATTGTGAGTAATCTCTTAGATTTTTTGTTTTTTTCTCACCAAAATTGAGCAAGTTTGCATTGTTCTGTGTCAATTTATTGAACTTTAATCTGCAGCAAATTAATTGTTTCTAATATAAGATCCGCTAAGAAAATCTTGTTGGCACCTGGATCCAAATATCTGCTAATTAACGAGTCCAGTTGGACTTGATATTTTTTTTCTTTATAATTATTCAATGAAGATTTTTTTTTTTTGCTTAAAGCCCCCGTTATCCGGACCCACTAGTCCGACTAATCCAGAGTTCGGCCTGGGTCGTGCGTGCAGATTATGACTCTTACTCAGGGGTAAGGCCTGACCAAGAGCTCTTTCAACATGACGCCTCAGAGGAGAATCGACCCTATTCTCAAGACACTTACCACTTGAGCAAACTACTAGGTTTCAATGAAGAAATTTTAGTTAATAATTATTTAGTTAATAATTATTCAGCAAACTACTAGGTTTCAATGAAGAAATTTTAGTTAATAATTATTCAGTGAAAATTTATAGTTGAGAGTTTGGTTATTCTGAGCAGGATAGGTTCTTTAATTTCTTAGGTTTTCTTTAATTTCTGAGGTTTTCTTATTTTTAAAAGTTAATGTCTCTTTATTTATTGAAATCGTGTTTTTACGACGAGACATTGAATCGGTTTTACTTTTTAGGGTATAAAACATAATGACACAACCACATCAAGAACGAAGAAAAGAAAAAAAGCTTTCTCATTCTTTAGAAAATCTGACACAAAAAAAATAGTTGCATTATCTCCTTCAGTTCCTATTGAAGAAATCCCTCATTCCATTTCGAATCCCCCTCCTCCTAAGTTCCAAAGAGTTGAACATGATAGTATCCCCGTCGAACGAATCCCCTCCTTCTATCTTTTTTGCCCAACCCTAGACATGAAAAAAAAATTGGTACAAAACAACTATCATGGAAAATTTTATTCTAGCCCCCGAGATTGTTGAGATTAAAGAAGGATAGGGGTTTTTTTTTTGGCTCATTGGTGCATTTCATCAAACACATATGGAGGAAGTTAGCTAGTTGGTTGCAACCGAATTGTAACCGACGGTTGAGCTCCATCCTTCATTATAAATAGCAATTGAAGGCATAGAAGTTAGATTAGAAGTCTGAATTACACTTTTTGTACTTTCAATTGTTGCAAATTAGTTCAATTGTAATTTCCCGCCTTTTTATCAATTCAAAGTAGTTAACTTCATCTTCTTCATGATGAAGGTTTAAATCTTTCAAGTTCTATACGGTGTTCTTCGATTAGTTCTCAGTTTCAACTTCAAATTTAACATGGTATCAGAGCAATTCCGCGCTAGTCAGTTTTGAATTTGTAAAGTTCTTGAAGTTTGTTTTCTGATTCTTCTTGTTCTTTATACAATCGTCAATGGCGGATCCTGTTACTGCGAATAATCATGGTGGTCACCATGATAATCCTAGCCTTATTCTGGTTCAGCCTTTACTCAAAGGCGCAGATAACTTCCTTCATTGGTAGCATACAATTTCTAAATCTCTTTCTTCTCGTGGAAAACTTCCGTTTGTTGACGGTTCTTTGCCAATGCCTGCTGAAAATGACAGAGCATACCAAGATTGGTTGCAGACTAACGATCTAGTTGTTTCTTGGTTAATCAATTCCATGGTGCCTGCAATCGCTGAAAGTGTGATGTTCTTTGACACTGCGAGGGAAATCTGGCTCGATTTGCAGGATAGATTCAGCAGAAGAACCGCTTATCGTTTATCCAATATTGAAGAAGAAACAGAGAAATTCAAGCAAGGTAACCTATTTGTCACAGATTATTTTACCAAATTAAAGGCGTTATGGGATCAATATTTGTTTCTTAGGCCCATTCCTCCCTGTACATGTGCTGCTCTACCAATCATTTGAGAATATAATGCGAATGCTTACACAACCAGGTTCTTGAAATGACTCAATGGCAATTTTAACAATGTTAAGTCACAAGTTCTAATGATGTCACCACTTCTGGATGTGAAACAACCTTTGTAATGGCCTTAAATCATGAACAGCAGCTGGATTATAATAGTAACAGTACAGATTTTGTAATTCTGGCTACGCAGCACAATCAAGAATTTACAGATGGTTTTTCTAATGCTGTTCAGTCAATATTTGATGATCAAGGTAGAGGATAGGGCAGGGGCAATGGCAGAGGTCAGTATACTGAAAAAAGACCTTAATGCACTTATTGTGGAAAGGAGGGGCACACTGTTGATAAATGTTACAAGAAATTCGGTTTTCCTCTAAATTTGAAAGGGTATGGCAGAGGTTCCAATGGAAGAGGTCCTGGTTCAATGGCTAATTATGTCAGCCTTGATCAGTTATGCACAGATGTGGTTTCATATTCTCATGATCATGAAAGGGTTACTGATGACAAATGGACAATCACTCAAAGCCAATATGACCATTTGCTGTCACTGATTCAAGGGGTACAAGTTTCAAACA
The DNA here is from genome assembly GCA_036785695.1 of Gentiana straminea. NCBI lineage: Eukaryota > Viridiplantae > Streptophyta > Magnoliopsida > Gentianales > Gentianaceae > Gentiana > Gentiana straminea. The sequence continues at coordinate 1,237,528 of JAVUPR010000410.1, read as the reverse complement.
GTCACTGCAATTCGGTGGTGATGGCTGCTAGTTCCAATTCTCAGGGACAAGGTATCTTTGGCAGTTCAGTCCATTGGATCCTTGATTCAGGGGCTACTGACCATATAACATTTGCACTATCTAACATGTTTGATACACTTTCTGTGAAAAACATATCAGTTAATTTGCCTAATGGTACATCTGTGTCAGTCACACACTTAGGCAAAGTTAAAATCAATGATCACATTGTTTTACATAATGTTTTTTGCATCATTTCTGTCAGATACAGTCTGATATCAATCAGAAAACTTACTCATGATAGTAAGCATTCTGTCAATTTTGGAACTAATGTGTGTGTTGTGCAGGGCCTTCAAACTATGAAGAGGATTGGTACAGCCGATTTACAAAGTGGATTGTGCATTCTTGTTTCAGATACTTCACAGAATAATTCAAACAAAGTGCATGCTGTTCACCAATCCTGTAATAAATCAGTGAATGCTATTTGCCAGCTTTGTAATAAATCAGATACCTTGATATGGCATTACAGATTAGGTCATCCTTCTTTAGAATGAAAGCTTTAAGAACAATAGATGACAAAATCAAGGTTCCTTTACATGATTGTACTATTTGCCCTTTGGCAAAATAGAAGAAACCTGTTTTTCCTATTAGTATTTCTACTACAAATTCTTGTTTTGATTTAATACATGTTGACATTTGGTGTCCCAATAGGGTTCCAACAATAGATGGTGAAATTTATTTCTTAGTGGATGATCACAGTAGATGTACCTGGATTTATCTTATAAAAACAAAAGCTGAAGTAGATAATCTGTTACAGCAATTTTGTGTGCTTGTACAAATCAGTATGACAGATGTGTTAAGACCATAAGGTCTGATCATGGAGGTGAGTTTAACATGAATTTTTTTTACAGAACCAAAGGCATTGTACATCAAAAGGCATGTGTTAGAACACCACATCAAAATGGCCTTATTGAGAGGAACAACAACACATTTTAAACATTGCAAGGGCTTTGAAATTTTAGTCCAATATGCCTATTGGTTACTGGGGATATTGTGTTAAACATGTTGTTTATATGATCAACTTAACTCCTACTCCTCTACTTGAAAATAAGACATCTTATGAAATATTAAATAAGCAACAACCATCTTATGATAATCTTAGGGTTTTTGGTTGTTTATGTTTTGTTTCAACACAGGTGCAAGGTAGAGGTAAGTTTGATCTCAGAAGCAATGCTTCCATTTTTCTAGGATATGAACCACACATCAAAGGGTATAAGGTTCTTAATCTCTCAAATAGATCCATCTTTGTATCAAGAGATGTTTCCTTCCATGAACAATCTTTTCCTTTCCTTACTGATTCATCTATTTTATCTTCAAATGATATATGCTTACCATTGCCAGTATCTGATCATGATCTAACAAATCCTATTGTTAGCACTGATTTTATGTCACAGAATGGTTCCAATAACAATCCAATGGACACTCATTCCAATGATGCTGATGCAAACACACTCAATGCTGGTAATTATATGACTATGGACAGTAGCAGTGGCAACAATCCAAATCCACCTGATCAACATCAAAGAAGGTCAAACAGGACTAGAGCTGCTCCTACATATTTACAAGATTATGTTTACCAAAATCCCGCACACAGGGCTTCACCACATACATTAGCCAATGTCATGTCATATTCCAACATTTCACAAACCTTTCAAGGATTCATCAGCAACATCAATACAGACACAGAACCTACTACCTACCAGCAAGCTGTCAAAGATCTTAACTGGCAACAGGCCATGGACAAAGAGTTAGAAGCCGTGGCACAGACAAATACTTGGACATTGGTACAACCTCCAAAGGGTGTCAAACCAATAGGATGTAAGTGGGTATACTTGATCAAAAGAAAGTCAGATGGAAGCATTGAAAGGTACAAAGCAAGATTAGTGGCAAAGGGTTTCACTCAAACTGAGGGAATTGATTTCTTAGAGACCTTTTCTCCAGTGGCAAAACAAACCACCATTAGGTTGTTCCTAGCCCTGACAGCTCAAAAAGGGTGGCATTTACATCAAATGGATGTAAATAATGCTTTTTACATGGTGATTTAGAGGAAACAGTATACATGAGGCCTCCTCCAGGTTTACACAGTAATGGTATGGTTTGCAAACTAAATAGGTCCTTATATGGTTTGAGGCAAGCAAGCAGACAGTGGAATGCAAAGTTAACTCAGAAACTTTTAGAGCATGGTTATCAACAATCAAAGAATGATCATAGTCTTTTCACAAAAGGGACATGCTCTGATTTCATAGCATTTCTAGTATATGTTGATGATATAGTGGTTGGAAGCCTCAACATGACAACAATTCAGGATTTAAAAGATTTGCTACACCATGCTTTTACCATCAAGGACTTAGGAGACCTCAAATACTTCCTAGGTTTTGAGGTAGCTAGATCCAAAACTGGCATTGTTGTCAACCAAAGGAAATATTGCCTAGACCTATTAAGGGAAATTGGATTCTTGGAAAGCAAACCAACTACCACCCCTATGGATTACACTCAAAATCTCAGCTCTGTTAAAGCACATCTTCTATCATCCAACACTGAATACAGAAGTTTAATTGGCAAGTTACTATACCTAGGAAACACAAGACCATACATCTCTTTTGCTACACAACAACTAAGTCAGATCTTAGATAAACCAAATGAGGCACACCTCAAAGCAACTCATAGATTACTTAGATACATCAAATCCCCTCCTGGCTAGGGTCTTTTCTTCCCCACTGAAGGATCCATAAATCTTAAAGCATTTAGTGATTCGGATTGGGCAGCATGTACCAAAACCAGAAGATCAGTCACTGGATACTTGGTTTATCTAGGACAGGCACTAATATCTTGGAAATCTAAGAAGCAACCTACAATATCCAGAAGTTCAAGTGAAGCTGAGTATAGAGCCATGGCCATCACAGCCTGTGAGATTCAATGGCTCTTATACTTATTAAGGGATTTCCAGATTCATTACGCAACCACAGTCTCTATGTATTGTGACAGTGACAGTGCTCTACACATTGTTGATCCTGTTTTCATGAGAGGACAAAGCATATAGAGATAGACTGCCACTTTGTCAGGGAAAAATACTTGGACAAAACATTAAAACCTCTTCCAATCAACACCACACAGCTGCCTACGGATATTCTAACAAAACCAGTGGATAAGGCCACATTAAACAGACTGTTGGCAACCCCTTTCCCCTCAAAGATATATATGAGATTAAAGAAGGATAAGGGTTTTTGGCAATCTGATCATGTTCTTCTCCTTCCATGCTCACCTTGAGTGGGGGGGGGGGGGGGGGGGTGTTGAGATTAAAGAAGGATAGGGTTTTTTTGGCTCATTGGTGCATTTCATCAAACACATGTGGAGGAAGTTAGCTAGTTGGTTGCAACCGAATTGTAACCGACGGTTGAGCTCCATCCTTCATTATAAATAGCAATTGAAGGCATAGAAGTTAGATTAGAAGTCTGAATTACACTTTTGTACAGTCAATTGTTGCAAATTAGTTCAATTGTAATTTCCCGCCTTTTTATCAATTCAAAGTTAGTTAACTTCATCTTCTTCATGATGAAGGTTTAAATCTTTCAAGTTCTATACTGTGTTCTTCGATTAGTTCTCAGTTTCAACTTCAAATTTAACAGAGATAAAAATCCTAACTCCGCCCTTGGGGACCAGTGCCCCCAATTTGATCCGGGAAATAAAATTTGTATTAAAAGAGAATTCGTAAGGATTATCGGTCGCAACTTCTTTTTGGTGAAAGTTTAAGGATGAATTTCACAATTTTTACGCCTAAATTTGTTCTTTCCAATTTCAAAGACGCAGTAGCAAAATCCGGTTATAATCTTGTCAGGTTAGCATCTTTCGGCATCAGAGGACTAACTTTCCAAAAATTAAATTAAATTACAGGTCTAAAATTGCAAACCGATCAAAAACATGATTACATTATTCACTAGGTCAAGTTAGCCATATATTATACCTACTCCGGGAAGCAGCTCTGCATCCATTGCCGGAGAAAAACGAAGGGACATCAACAGAAGCATAATGAATGAAATGAAGAAAGGAAGATTAGCCATCTGCTAGCTTAGTTTAATTGAGTGATTAAAATCTTTTAAAGATGACTTACCAATTAAACCATGGGATGCTTCTATACATATATATATAGGTGTGAATTTAACGTTTTGTTCATTGTATTCTCTACGCTTACGACAAGTTTCATCGCCAAATTTGATCACCATTTTTTGCCGGCTTTATTATATCTATTGGTCTACTTTTACCGGTGATCTTCAGCCTTCTAATATAATATATAAGGAATTATAAAAAATCATACATTTTGAAATATTTTTAGGTGACAAGACATCCAAACATTTTTTTTAGGGAGAAGGACCATAAAATAAAATCAAAAAAGTCCGACGCCTGTTATGACTGTTTTTTTTTTTTTTTTCACCTTCATTTTTTAAAACTCATATCTTTTGATTTAGATCTTCAAACGTGATAAAACTTTCACCGGTTTTTATTTTTTCATGCCCTTCGTTTTGGGACTTGGTTCAATATCATTACATCGTGTTTTGTGAGATTAACAGTTGAAATTCATCAATGAATCCTGAAAACAGTGAAATTCAAATAATAGTGAATTTCGACAATGGATTTTAGAAAATTACGTCGGAATATGGTGGATGTGTTCTCAAAATAAAAGGCATGAAAAAATAAAAAAAAATTGGTGAAAGAATTTTCAAGTTAGAAGTTGTAGATTGAAAGATACAAATGCTTAAAAATGATGGAGGAGAGAGAAAGTGTTGTTTTTTTTTCTTCTGGGAAGCTTCCAACTAGTGCTGTTAACGAGCTGAGTCGAGCCGAGTAGCGGAAGTTCAAGCTCGATCTCGTTTGAAAATCGAGTCAGCTCGAACTCGCCCGTTAACAAAACGAGCCCGAAAAACTGTTTGAGCTCGACTCGATAAGTATGGAAAATGTTCGAGCTCAAGCTCGAGCTCGAGATCAAGCTTGAGAACATGCTCGAAATCGAGCTTGGCTTGGCTCGTTCAATAGTAATTTGTTTATAGTCATTAGTAAATCGAGCTCGGCTCGGCTCGTTCATATGTGATATGTGTTAATGTGTATATATATATTATATATATTACCTAAGCTCACGAACACTATCGAGCGTTCACGAGCAGGGCTCGTGTTCTCTCGTTTAGTAAACGAGTAGAAGAAACCGATCGAGCTCAACTCGATATCATTAACGAACGATCTAGAACGTGCTTAAACGAGTCGAGTTCGACTTTTGTTCACGAACGCTCGGTTCATTTAACTGCTTTACGTCCGGCCCTTTTTTTTTATAGAAAATTAGGAAAAAAAAACACATTTTGAAATATTTTTAAATAAGATGACACCAAAATATTTTTTATAAGGAGAATGACAACTTCTATAATTTTTATAGCCTAAAGGAATAATGAAACAAGGGATATGATACAGCCACAACAAATTGATACAACGAATTGCCACAACATTTATCTATACCATTGATTATTGTGTGACATAGATCAATCAATAAATATCCACAATAATCAATAGTGTAGATGAATGTTGTGTAAATCCGTTGTGCCTCTATCATTACACAAACAAAAATATACGCTGATTTTTCTTAAAAAAAGACGCATTTTTTTATAAAAAATACAACACACTTTCTCTCATCCATTATTTTAATACACTTGTATCTCCCAATCTATAACTCCAAATTTGAAAAAAATTTCACCAATTTTTTTATTTTTTCATGCTTTTATTTTGATACCACATTCAACATATTCCGAAGTGATTTCAAAAAATCCGCTGTCGAAATTCACTGTCGATATTCACAGATTTTCGGGATTCACTGGAGAGATTCACTGAGTGAATTTCTATAGTGAATCTCACGAAAAACGATGTAATGATATCGTACTAAATCTCAAAACGAAGAGCATGAAAAAATTAAAAAAAAAATCAATGAAATTTTTATTGCGTTTAAAAATCTAGATCAAAAGATATGAAGGTTTGAAAATTGTGGAGGAAAGAAAAAAAAAAACCATACAGGTCCAGGCGTCCATCGATTCAAAAACAGCGTGAATTTTTTTAATATATTTTTTTCTTTGTCCTTTAGCCTATAAAAATTGTAAAAGTTGTCGTTCTCCCAATAAAAAATATATAGTTAACGGGGAGACAGGGACGGCTACACATTGAATTAAATGGGTCACCCGACCCGCTAAAAAAATCTTATAGCGGATTTATTTTAGGTTCACATTTTATATATGTACTGACCCCTTATTTTTCAATGTCATAGATAAACTAAAGAAAAAACAAAGCAAATTTAACAACGCATATGACATGATACATTGTTGAAGATAGTTAATTCAATGAATAAATAATGTTTTTGGACAAAAACAAAAACCTAGACGGACATAAATTTTGGGACGGATGCATGGGCGGCTCTACATAGAGTATTCCGGGTGTGGTCGACCCTCTAAAAAAAAATATTTTGTATAAATAATAGATAATTTTTTTTATAAACACATATATATATGTGGAATTGATCCCTTAATTTTTATGTGTTGACCCCTATTTTTATCTATTGCCTCATAATTACATGTATAGAATTAGATATTCAAATATATATGGAAAAAAATTGACAAAATTCTGACCCCCATGTAGAAATCTCTGCAGCCGCCCCTAGACGGATGTAGTAGTAATTTTTATGTTTTTTAGTAAACATATTTTTTTGATCTTAATGAATAAACATAATTCCTTTTCCTATTAATAATACGGTAATTTTGAAGTTTGAGTTCATATAAAAATATGAATAATCTAAAAATGTATTACATTATAAGGTAACAAATATTAAGGAACAAAATATTTTAGTGAAAATGACTATTATCTAGAGCAATTGTAATGGATGAAAAATATATTCTGTTTATAGAATAATCAACATTTTTGAATGAAGTTGTATAATAGATTTCCATCATATCAATAAAAAAAAAAATGTAGATTTCCATCATGATGGGCATCCATGTTTTTATGTTCATGTAAACTATGTCTATCGAATAACAAAAAAGTGATTTATTAATTTTGAACATGATTGCATTTGATGTTTGAGCCTTTTTGACGGAATGCTAATAAAAAGATCGTTCCATGGAAAAAAATAACAAAAAAGTGACTGTATTATTATTATTTTCTAGATATTCAATGATTTGTTTTTGTTGCAACCACAATCAAAAATGCATACGTCAATCCAAAGATAGATTATTTATGCGTAAAATTAGGATAAATGTAATGTGATGTATATAAATTCAAAATGTATAATCTTATTAGTATAATATATACCTTGTAAATTTCTCTATGATATTAAATCAAATTTCCCCAAACGAACGAATTAGTATAATATATACCTTCGAATGATCATATGTGTTTCATGACCTTGGAAGCACAACCTTCTAAGGCAAATCATTCATCAAAATCACAACATTTTTCTCATCGTCGCTTGTCACTACCTTCCTTTTCATCATCATTTTTTCTGGTGGAATACAATATTGCTTCAGTGAGAATTCGAAAATGGGCAGTGAAACACCTATATTGTTAAGGACTGTGGTTTGAAAAAGAATGGTTTGTAATTTCGGTTTTCTTGTGTGCAAATTTGACGGAGAGAAATCGGGAGGGAGTTTAAGAGGTTAAATGATAATGTTTTTTATTTTATTTAACAGAATGATAAATTTGAATTTTGAAATGCTTCCTTAATTTGGGAATTAACTGTGGCGTACAATATTCAACGATGGCCGGGATTGTAGGGATATTTAATGACATTAATGCTAGAATGAAAAAGAATTGTTTGAATTTTATATTTTATTTATTTGCGGGTCACTGAACGGGTTTGGGTCTAAAATCCGGGTAATTGATTTAAAATACCTTCTAAAACATATATATAAATAGATCATGTTATTTAAAAATATTCCAAAATATGTCATTCAACATAATTTTCTTTTTTTTCCCTCTTTTCTCCTCCATTTTCAAACACTCATATCTTTTTATCTAGATTTCTAAACGTGAGGAAAATTTCACTATTTTTTTTTAATTTTTCATTCTCGACAGTGAATCCTGTAAAACAGGGAATTTCGACAGTGATTTTTCAGAAATTACGTCGGAATATTGTGAATATGGTCTCAAAATAAAGGGCATGAAAAAATAAAAAAAGTTGGTGAAAGAAGTTTTAAATTTGGAGTTTTAGATTGAGAGATATAAGTGTTTAAAAATTATGGATGAAAGAGGAAGTGTGTTGTTGTTGTTGTTGTTGTTGTTGTTGTTTTTTTTGGGGAAAAATGCATCCGGATTTAAAAAAAATAAAAAAATTGCCACTTATGCAGAAGTTTTGAAAAGTTGTCATATTCCCTAATTGATTAAATATTTTTGTCTTTCTCCCTCATTCCTTCCTTTTTTTTTAAAAAAAAAAAAAAAAAACAATTTTGTCCTTTATGCAATTTTTTTGAAAGGGTGTCCCATTCACCAATTTATAAAATATTTTTGTCATTCTCTCTAATTTCCTAATATATATATATATAATATATATATATATATATATATATATATATATATATATATATATATATATATTTATATACACACGCACTACCTTCGTCCTAAAATGTAAGTCCGTTAAGTTTTTTGAATTTGTCTCATAATATAAGTTCATTTAGAATAACAATGGAACATTCATTGCATTTTTCACCCCTAATTTCATATACATTCACTTCCTACACAACAATTACATTAATAAGAGTCAAATGATATTTTAGATTTTCACCATTAAAATTAATGACATGTATCCAATTTTTTAATCTGTATGAAAAATGTCTAAACGGACTTAAATGTCTAATCTGTGGGCCTCTGTCCGGGATGCTCCATATGGTCAAGGTTAGGAGAAGTACTTTGTGAGGAAGTTGACTATGGTGTAGGTGGATCAACAATGGCAGATGGACCCTCGAAAAAAAAAAAAAAAAAAAAAAACAATGGCAGACGGAGGGATATGTATAACAGGGTCAGATGAGGGAGTAGATGGTTGGTCTGGACTATGATGCTTAGATGTTGTGCGTATCCAAGAGTCAAAGACGTCCTTAACATATGATTCTTGGACAACATATTGGAGTTTTTCTTTGCATGGAAACAGGGCCTCATCAAAGGTAACATGTCTAGACACGTATGTTTTCTGAGTTTGGGGATGAAAGCATTTGTATCCTTTGTACTGGTTGCTATAACCAACCAAGATACATGGTATGATCATTGGATTAAATTTGCTTTACTTAGAGTTCAAGGTATAGGGGTAACACCTACACCCAAATACTCTAAGAGAAGAGTAGTTAGGGTTTCTATTATAGAGCACTTGCTAGAGAGACTCAAATTGTAGGGTTGAGGTTGGTAGTCTGTTTATTATGTGGACAACAGTGGGAAAGGCTTCTGACCACAGGTATAGGGGTGTGCTACTGTGAAACATCATGGTTAAGCCAAGTTCCCTGATTGTTCTGTTTCTTCTCTCCGCAATACAAGTTTGTTGAGGTGTGTGAAGACATGATATTTGGGGTATCATTCCTTTTTTAAGGGAGTGTGCGTTAAGGGGCGTATTTATGATTCTCTCCCTCCAAATGAGTGGAATATCTTGATTTTCTTGCCAAACTAACCGTGGACATGTTTTTCAAAAGCAAGATAAGTATCATATAAGTCACATTTTTTGCTTTAAATGAACAAACCACGCATAGTTGGAGTGATCATCAACAAAACTTGAATAGAATTTAAAATTTTGGGCTCTGTTCGGTTTTGGGTTAGGTTGAAGTTTAATGGATCCAGGAGAGAGAAAGTGAAATAAAATAAAGTAAAAGAATGATTATAAAGTTGAAATATTGTATTGAAATTTCTGTAAATGAAAAAATGAAGAAATAATGATTATAAAGTTGAAATCTTGTAAATTTTAAAGTTTTTTTTTTTTTTTTTTTTTTTTCGGGAAATAATGATTATAAAGTTGAAATCTTGTATTGAAAGTTGAGTAGATGAAAAAATGATTAGTGAGAGAAATTTTAATTAAATATTATATTGATAGAGTAATGTTTGAATAGTGTAGTGAGTGAATAAAATGAATTAATTAATTTTATTTTATTTGTTGATCGTGAAATGCTTGGTGAAAGAAAATATAATAAAATATCATAATTAATAAAATAATAATAAATAAGATAGTGGAGCGATAAAATATTGAGTTGGACCCAGCCGAGACACGACTTCATAAACACAATGGATCATTTCAAAACTACTAGTACTCGAATATTCAGATTTAAAATTTTTAATTTGCTGAATTTTTCTAATTGGCAACTTTCACACAAGTGATCTTGGTTTATTCTTCTTAATTATGACATTGATTGTGTATATATCGGATATCCTCTCAATAGTAGTGTCAATCGGTTTCTGGTGCATACATGAGAATTTCACCGTTCACCATGTCGTCTGCGTCGGAAAGAGCTTTCTGAAATAGGGTTCTGTGTGCGAAACAAATATGAAGTCGAAAGTTACGGTCAAAATACTACCACGTGCCCGAACGTTCCCTTTTGTCCATGTATTCAATTGCGAATAATGTTGAATCCGATAGCTCCGCATCAGATGCGCCCTCATCAATATCAAATATGATCGTCTCCAAAAGGCCATCCGAAGCAAAGATTGATTCACAAATAGTGATTTGAAAAACGATCATTCAAATAATGTAAGAATGATCCATTGCGAATAATCGAATAACACGTTTATAGGTGGGTTTGATACCACATGTTAGAATCTAAAGATCAGAGTACCACTATATACTCGGGGAAAATAAATCAAAAAACCCAAGTGCAATTTTAGTCATAATGCTCAATAATTGATTTCCACCGATCAAGGAAATTAAATCATTAACTACCATAAATAAACCAATCAATCATTATGCTAACCACTACTTATTAGGATAAAATAATTTAGAATATTGGGCCACGTAAATACCTAATCAATTAGAATATTTCTTACACTCCGCTCTTTTTATATGATACGATTGCTAAATGAGATTCACGCGTGCAATTGATCACAAGTTGTGAATGTGTCGAACGACTTGTTATCGTTTTACCCTGTTTTACCTCACCCATGGTACAGGTTCGTCACAACATCAGACATAAACAGACTAGTATTTATTCTCATTAAAATAAACTTTGTCCAACCCTTAATTCCACCAAGTTGGGAGTTTAACATAGTAGAACAAAACATAAAACATCACACAAAACACATACATACAACTCTTAAATGTTTAAAACAAATCTTTCAAAGAAGAAACCAAAAGTTAAAGAGTAAATGTGTTCTAGAGCCATATAAGCTGAGCCCTCAAACCAGCAAGTCCTGGATTCCTGTCTCTTTAGAGGCAAAATGTGTTCATGAGTTATATATTGTTGTTATCGAACGACCAGTAATTAGTCTGATAACAAATCGTCGTCTCGGTATCATCCAAAACACGGCCACAAAAGCACTGGTCATGGATTTGCTGGCATATAACGTTATCCCAGCATGTCACAATTGCATAGTAGAAAGGATCTGACTGTAGCAACTTCCTTGGAATAAGTGTCCCGGATGTCGCCATGACTCTACGAACCCAACATGTAATTTCTCGAGGCCACTCTAGCATATTTAACATAGAAGCAGAAGTCCTGCCAAAAAGAAGCTGATTGATTAGGATTACTAATGGTAGTAAATGGTAAAAACAATTAGTAGATATATTACTAGTAGTATCTTTTTAATTTCAAGAAGAATTACTTGATTAATTATTAGTAATAGTTTCTGAACGTGATCGAAAATTCAAGTTGTGTCCCCAGTTCCATCAGTTCTTCCTTGATTCTAAGGGTTGAACTCTCAGCTTCCGAAGATATCCAACCGCCAATCCTCTTCAAGGTTGAACTCTCTCCGAAACAGGACGGTAACTCTTTTAATTTTCTGCAATGAATCACAAGTTGCTGTAGACGAGGGAAGGACTCAGTGGAGGCATTCCATTCCTCCAAAGAGTCAGCATTAAGATGAAAGAATTTCAGTTTTTGGAATACCAAATCTTCCGTCTCCAATGTTGGCTCCACAAAGGAACAGTTTGATAGATACAAAACCTCAAGAACATGTAGCTCTGTTGCAATTGCTGATATATCCGGCCTGTGTAGCCGAAATGCAGTTAATGCTAGTTTCGTGAGAGTTGGAGGGAAGTTGATCATGTATAGTCTTTTCTCAAAGCTTATTAGCCGCAATGACTCCAAATCTTTATGAAAGTCAAGTGTTTTTATTGATCCTCCTAAACTACAACGCAGCTTCCGAACGACGGGCAGCATTTGGAGAAGCCTTTTGACATCTTTTCTGGTATATAAAATTGGACTTGAAAAGCTTACCACCTTATCCAATATTTGATCACTAGATAGATATGCTTTATCATGCTTGTCGTCGTCATCTGGAAATTTTAGGATGCAATTGCGTACTTTGACATACCTAAGACTTTTCATTCTCCAAAAAGTCTCTGGCAAATATACTGTACCAAAATTGCTTAATCTCAACTTTAAAGATGTTATATTCCATAGATTGGATATCCACGATGGGATAGAATTTCGTTTCAACTTCATCAAAACAACATCAATATATCTCAGATGAATCAGAGAGCTAAGTTCATTTATATCATATGCTTTCCAATCGAGACCCGAATCCAACACTTGAAGAAGTCTGAACTTCCTTAGATGGATTTCACTAATTCCACCATAACGCCTTTCACTAAAATAGCATAGGGTGCGTGCATTAGAAAGTGAGGATCCAACAGCAATAGTTACATCCTGTTCTCTCTGCATGGAAACACGATAAGGGTTTTTTATTGAATGGTTTGAAGTACTAGATGATGCAATTCCATGGTTCAGCTGGAAAAAGTTCCCGTCTCTGCATTTCGTTTGACAAAATTCATGTATCAAATCATGAACATGAAATGTTTTTATCCCCCCACTAGAACTTCTTGCACCGACAATGATCAAGCTACTATCAACCAGGTCGTGAAAGTACTCTTTTGCTATATCTTTTAGGCTTTTTGTCTTGGATTCTTGTATGAATCCTTCTGCAATCCACAGCCTTATCACACGGTCAACGTCGATCAGACAATCCTCAGGAAATGCGGCAAGATAGATAAGACAAGGTTTCAAATTCTCGGGTAAATGTTTGTAACTTAATTCCAAAATTTTCATACATCCCTCGTTAGAAAGATAGTAAGCTAAACTTTGTTCAACTTCGCTCCACCACCTCAGGCTTTTTTCCATTCTAGCAAGGAGCCCTCCAATTACAACAACAGCTAAAGCAAGGCCTTTGCAGTTTTTAGCAATCTGCTTTCCAATCTCATGGAGATATGGTGGTGAAATGTCATTACGAAACACTTTCTTTTGTAATAATTCCCAACTTTCAACCTCATTCAGAAAACGTAGCAGATGTGGGCTACAATTGATTTTGCATTTGTCCGCAACATCACGGGATCGGGTCGTGATCATGACTCTACTTCCATTTCGGTCATCAGGGAATGACCTTTTTACAGAATCCCATGCGTTTACATTCCAGATATCGTCCAACACAACAAGATACTTTTGACCACTCAAACATTTCTTTAGTTGGTGGGCCAAGTCATCATTAGTCATGTCACGGCTTATATCGTGAACCCCCTTAACCTGGCATATAATGTCATGTAACATTCTCCAAGTATTATGATCTACCGAAACGGAGCAGAAGGCGAATACGTTAAAATGACATTTCACTGATGAGGAACCTAAAACCTTTTTGGCTAAAGTGGTCTTCCCCAATCCACCCATGCCAACAATTGAAACAATGTCAAGTGACATAGGTCCCCTTGTAAGCAAGCCAATAATTTTTTCTTTCTCATCCTCAAAACCCACAACAAATTCATTGATTTCGAAAGGTCGACCTTGTTCTGCGACTTCACTAATGAAACCGACCGAACCAGGGAGGTATCTTGCTTTGTTTATGATGTTCTCTAATTTGATCATCTCAAGCTTTGCCTTAACCGCCTTAATTTCATCAAAGACTTTCGAAAGATAGGCCATATGATACCAGAATGGACGATCAAAGACAAACAACGAACTAATGCATGTCATGATGACATGTTCCGTCAGATGTAAAACATTGACAACTTCTAACCATATCTCTTTTAGTTCACTTTGCAAGTCGAAGATATGATTGAAAAAAGGACAGATAGAAACCAATTCTTCCTCAATTTTTATGATCTTGTATTTCGCAAAAGATACATACTTACGGTCACTATTCATCCTATCCTTCAGGCTTTTAAGATTCTTCAAGAGAAAGTCTAGAAATTGTGGAGAAATAACCTTTGGGAAATTATACAAAGATGAATCTGGGAATTTACCGTAAATGCATCTAATATCAGCATTGATAGCTTCAATTTTCATCATAAAATCACTTAGAAGCACTTTTTTCTTGGAGAAACCCCTTTCGATATCATCAAAAGGTATTAGGCCGTACAAACCCTCCCAGAAAAGAACATCAATTCGGCTGCAAATCGATTCCTCTGCATTTTGATTAGGAGGATCGTTGAGAAATGTCAAAAGACATATGATATTGTCTTGAAGAATTTGAAAATCATCATCCTTCAAGTGAGTCGCCGTGTCCTCAAGAAAAAATTCGACAAAGCTAAAAGCGCTTTGTCCGAACATATGAGAATCGGATCGATGCGCATATATGGCCATAAGGGTTCCAAAGTACAATCCGGCAACATTAGGCGTGGATGGTTTGATCTTTTGCGGCAAATGAAAAAACATAGAATTTGTTTCATCGTATGCATTTTCAAAGCATTTGCGTCTTGTGTCCAATAAAGAAATGCCAACCGTGCAGCATCATTAGCAAAGGCTTGAACAAATATTTCTAATTCTCCCAAGTCTTGACAATATTTGCAATTCACGGCGAGTTTCAAAAGATTCTTCAAAAATATTAGCTTCTCTTCCAAGGTTTCAATCTGCTTCTTGAACGGAATGATTTCACTAGCTTTGTAGCTGGCAAGATCATTTAAATTGTAGAGGATAGAATCCATAAACTTGAGGATCTTATAACTTGTGGACGTTTTGTATCGAAATGTCAAATGAAACAGATCTACGCACCTCCATGCTTCAGTTTCTACCTTCGACTGCTGAATTTTTCCTTTTAATTCAAAAGCCAATTGATACCAATTTGTGTTGCTCCATTCTGAACGTATCGCATGAAGGCGGTGAGCAAGAAGTCCCTCTTCTTCATTTTCGCCCCATATCCCTTGAAATGAAGTGATCACAGAGCTCAATTTTAGCTTGATTTCTTCATTGGTATCATCCCATGTGGCTAACCATAGAAAGAACATCCTTAGGAATCTAAGCTCCATTTCGTATAACTGCAGTTGCTCCATAGCAGCAGCCACCTCGACATACCTATCAAGAAAAGAGAGCTCTCTATGAAGAGAAACAAAATAGTTGTATTCCATTTTCTCCACTTCGAGTGTGATCTGAGAGCCTGATGATCCGCGGTAAAGTTGCCTGATGTTAGCATTTACTATATCAACCCTGATCATAAAAGCAGTGAAAAGCGCCTTTCGGTCACATAAATCCTTGTTCATCTCCTCAAAAGACAGAAGGAGATACACGTCCTCATGGAAAATAGCATAAATTTGAGTGCGGATTGAATCTCCTTCCTCTTCTTCAACATCCTCACTTATAGGATCGGTGAGAAATGTGAAAAGAAATATTAGACGATCCCGAAGAAATAGAAAATCATCCTTCAAAACGATAGCCAGGTGGTCAAAGAAAAAATCAACAAAGCTTTCAACGGCTTCACCGAGAAGAATATAATCAGACACCGGCCGCACATGGTCGGACTTTAAGATGCCAAAGTACAATTGCGCAATATCGTATGTGTAAGGTATGAACTTGTGCAACATATCAAAGAGGACTATGTTCATTTCAGAAGCAATTTCATGATCATTGTCTTTCTTTTGCCCAATACAAACATGCTAACCATGCTACACTGTTGGCATAATTACCAGCAAAATTCATAAATAGAAGGTTTTCCTTCCCATCTAGGCAATGTATATTAGCTTTTTCCAATGTTCTTTTCAGAAATACTATCTTGATTCCCAAAATATTAATTGGCTCATCCGATGGAACAGATTTGCCAGCCTTTTTGATGTAAAGAGTTTCCAGCTTTGACACATTCTCATCAATCTTGTTAACAAAGTCGGACATCTGCCGAAATCCTGAAGACTTATGTTCCATCATCATCATCGAGGAGGAATGTATCATATTTCGAAACCAACCTTCAACTTGTTGTTTACTCTGCAGAATTTTCCCTTTCAATTCAAACATTACCGAATCAAAATCCTGTATCCATCGAAGTCCTCTTTCACCAATTAATGTGAAGTCTTCCGGCCATATCAATTTAAGAGAAGTGATCACGGATCTCAGTCGTTCCATGATTTCTTCATTTTCTTCATCAATAATACTGGAATACTTCCATGTTTCAAGGCACATACAAAGCGTTTCCAGCATTGCAACGTCCACTATTAGCAAGTAGACTCCATGACGTTCTGTACTCGTGCCGGGATACTCCATTAATGCTGAGAGCTCTTTTTGAATCAGTTGGAAGTATCCGGGAGTCATCCTTTCTTCCTCCATTGCTGAACTGCTACTTGTCAATAATCTCAGCAACTACTTGTTAATAAATCTCAGCAACTAATCCTGGATTTAAAAGAAAAAAAATAAAAATAAAATATCAACTAGTGCAGTACTAATTTCTGGGAATTAGCAACCCTAAAATGTTGTATCGAATCACATATGCAAGAATACCAATTGCTATCTTAACAAGACAACACAAATCAACACCTATTAACCAAGATTAAAGAATAGAATTACATACCTCGAAATAACAAACTCGTTTCCAGTTGAAGACCCGTTTAATGCTTGAAGACCCGTTTAATGCTTTTACACGGATCCAATAGGATGATGTTAGTTTCCAGTTGTTGCATTCCTTCCTGCGGATCTCAATAAAATCTATAAAATGAACCTAATATTAAATATAAAATAATGTACAACAAAAATCACATTTTTCATTTTTTTATTACAAAATCTTTATTTTTATTCATAACCACTCATTCAGATTTTCTTTTTATCCTCTTATCTTCAATTCTATCCATTCTTTCAGATTTCCCCTTATCTTTTTATCTTCAATTCTCTCTATATATATATCATAATTTATCCGACTCTTTCATAGATACTCATTCAACACATCTTCAATTGATTTTCGTAATCCATATTATGGATGACTACAACTTCTTATTCTCGGATAGTTGGTAAGTTGAAAACGATTTTACGAATGATGTTCCTAATGAGGATAACTGGTCAGTTGGAAACGGTAGCTCTCATTATGTTCCTAGTGGGGATAATTGGCCAGTTGGAAACGATTTTACGAATGATGTTCCTAGTGGGGAGAGCATCTCCTACGTTGGGCGTGATTACACAGCCGAATTTTCACCCCTAATTTCATATACATTCACTTCCTATACAACTATTACATTAATAAGAGTCAAATAATATTTTAGATTTTCACCATTAACATTAATGACATGTATCCAATTTTTTAATCTGTGTGAAAAATGTCTAAACGAACTTAAATGTCTAATCTGTGGGCCTCTGTCCGGGATGCTCCATATGGTCAAGGTTAGGAGAAGTAGTTTGTGAGGAAGTTGACTATGGTGTAGGTGGATCAACAATGGCAGATGGACCCTAAAAAAAAAAAAAAAAAACACAATGGCAGACGGAGGGATATGTATAACAGGGTCAGATGAGGGAGTAGATGGTTGGTCTGGACTATGATGCTTAGATGTTGTGCGTATCCAAGAGTCAAAGACGTCCTTAACATATGATTCTTGGACAACATATTGTAGTTTTTTTTTGTACGGAAACAGAGCCTCGTGAAAGGTAACATGTCTAGACACGTATGTTTTCTGAGTTTGGGATGAAAGCAGTTGTATCCTTTGTGATGGTTGCAATATCCAACCAAGATACATGGTACGATCTTAGGATCAAATTTGCATTTCTTGGAGTTCCAAGAATAGGGGTAACACCTACACCCAAATACTCTAAGAGGAGTAGTTAGGATTTCTATTATAGAGCACTTTCTAGGGAGACACAAATTGTAGGGTTGAGATTAGTAGTCTCTCTATTATATGGGGCACAATGGGAAAGGCTTCTGACCACAAGTATAAGGGTGTCCTACCGTGAAACATCATAGTTAAGCCAAGATCCGTAATTGTTTTGTTTCTTTTCTACACAATACTTGTTTGTTGAGGTGTGTGAAGGCATGATATTTAGGGTATCATTCCTTTTTTAAGGGTGTGTGCATTAAGGAGCGTATTTATGATTCTCTCCCTCCAACTGAGTGGAATATCTTGATTTTCTTGCCAAACTAACCGTGGACATGTTTTTCAAAAGCAAGATAAGTATCATATAAGTCACATTTTTTTGCTTTAAATGAACAAACCACGCATAGTTGGAGTGATCATCAACAAAACTTGAATAGAACTAAAAATTTTGGGCTCTGTTCGGTTTTGGGTTAGGTTGAAGTTTAATGGATCCAGGAGAGAGAAAGTGAAATAAAATAAAGTAAAACAATGATTATAAATTTGAAATATTGTATTGAAATTTCTGTAAATGAAGAAATGATTTGTGAGAGAAATTTTAGTGAAATAATGATTATAAAGTTGAAATCTTGTATTAAAATTGAGTAGATGAAAAAATGATTAGTGAGAGAAGTTTTAATTAAATATTATATTGATAGAGTAATGTTTGAATAGTGTTGTGAGTGAATAAAATGAATTAATTAATATTATTTTATTTGTTGATCGTGAAATTCTTGGTGAAAGAAAATATAATAAAATATCATAATTAATAAAATATTAATAAATAAGATAGTGGAGCGATAAAATATTGAGTTGGATCCAGCCGAGGCATGACTTCATAAACACAATGGATCATTTCAAAACTACCAGTACTCGAATATTCAGATTTAAAATTTTTAATTTGCTGAATTTTTCTAATTGGCAACTTTCACACAAGTGATCTTGGTTTATTCTTCTTAATTATGACATTGATTGTGTATACATCGGATATCCTCTCAATAGTAGTGTCTATCGGTTTCTGGTGCATACATGAGAATTTCACCGTTCACCATGTCGTCTGTGTCGGAAAGAGCTTTCTGAAATAGGGTTCTGTGTGCGAAACAAATATGAAGTCGAAAGTTACGGTCAAAATACTACCATGTGCCCGAACGTTCCCTTTTGTCCATGTATTCAATTGCGAATAATGTTGAATCCGATAGCTCCGCATCAGATGCGCCCGCATCAATATCAAATATCATCGTCTCCAAAAGGCCATCCGAAGCAAAGATTGATTCACAAATAGTGATTTGAAAAACGATCATTCAAATAATGTAAGAATGATCCATTGCGAATAATCGAATAACACGTCTATAGGAGGGTTTGATACCACATGTTAGAATCTAAAGATCAGAGTACCACTATATACTCGGGGAAAATAAATCAAAGAACCCAAGTGCAATTTTAGTCATAATGCTCAATAATTGATTTCCACCGATCAAGGAAATTAAATCATTAACTACCATAAATAAACCAATCAATCATTATGCTAACCACTACTTATTAGGATAAAATAATTTTGAATATTGGGCCACATAAATACCTAATCAATTATGTTAGAAAAAGTGACTTGACCTCTCAGCAGGGCAAGTCAACTGAGCAAGTCGGCAGGGAAATGCCAGCAGAGTACTCTCAGTAGAGTACTGTCAGCAGGGTATATCAGTAGGGGCAATGTCAGCAGGGTATATCAGCAGGGTATGTCAGCAGGGACAATGTCAGCAGGGTATATCAGCAAGGGCAATGTCAGCTGGGCAAATATCAGCAAGTTACGTCTGGTGGAGTCAGCAGACTTCACATCTGGGGTATTTTAGTCAATCTACCTGTATTTAGTTATGGCGGCTAGGTCTAGGGTTTGGTGACTATAAATACACATATGTTGTAACCTAGAATTTTCGCAGAAGCAGCAGCAATTGCATATGCAATTGCAGAGTCTGTAAAATCTCCAGTGATAATATAATCTCCTCGTTTCTGCCCGTGGTTTTTTATCTCTCTCACTTTGAGAGGGGTTTTCCACGTTAAATCCTGTGTTATTGTTTCTTGTGCAATTTATGCTTTCTCGTTTGTTCTTGATTATTGCAATCTGTTTGTGTCCCTGACGGTCCTGTCATAACAAGTGGTATCAGAGCGTCCAGGTTATCATCAGGGAATCTGAGGTTCTGTTTGGGAACCATCTGTTTGAACAAAATTTTATCTTCACCAAGACCTTCACCGGTGCTAGGATTTTGTGATAGAAGTTCTGTTCTTTGGTGAGATCAAGATGTCTGGGTTAAATGTAGAGATTGATAAATTCACAGGGAGGAACAATTTCAATCTGTGGCAAATCAAGATGCGTGCTCTATTGAAGAAACTAGGGCTCTGGGCTCCATTGACAAAATCGATGGATGCAGAAAACGCTGAGATGGCCAGTCTGGAGGAGAAAGCACATTCAATGATTTTTTTGTGCTTGTCTAATGATGTTATCACTGAAGTTGCTGAAGAGGATTCAGCAGCAGGGCTGTGGCTGAAGCTTGAGAGTCTGTATATGACAAAGTCGTTGACCAACAAGTTGCTGATGAAGCAACGTCTGTTCAGTTTAAAGATGCATGAAGGGATGCCCTTCAGAGATCATCTGGACAAGCTGAACACAATATTGCTTGATTTAAGGAGTATTGGTGTTAAGATCGAAGATGAGGATGCGGCTACTCTAATTTTGTTGGTATCACCGCGCATCATATGAGAATTTTGTGCGCCTCTTTTATTGTTTGGAGAGACAAAGTGTCATTGGAGGATGTTAGGGCATCTCTCCATAATCAAGAGCTAAGGCATAATTCAAAGCGAGGCACGGTACGTACAATCGGGCCGCCGGTTTGGTTGCTAGTAGCAGTTGCAAAGGGAATGCAAATCTGGTCTGAATCTGAATCTAGGGTGTTGACAAGCAGGTGGAGCTTCAGGTCCATACTCAGCAGAGTCTGTAGAACTCTACTGAGAATAGTCAACATTAATCTGGCACTTGGTTGTGCATCTGAACCTAAAGAATCAAGAGCTGAATCTGGTGGAACCAAAATCTGGGGTCAGCAGGGTGAAAGTCTGCTGATCTAGTACCTGCTGAGTGAAAGTCAGCTGAGTAGAGTGGAATGTTCAAGTCTGGAAGTCTGCTGATAAAAATCAGATGATTCCGTCCGTCGCCAGGTGGCATCTGCTGAATCTGTTGAACATGTCTGTGGTTGTTCTGCATCTGTGTCTGGAAGTCTCAGCAGAGTAAAGTCTGCTTAGCATCTGGTGAACATGTCTGAGGTGGAGTTCTCATCTGGAGTTAAGTCTCATCTGGAGGAGTCTAACCTAAATTTTGTCTTGTTCACATCTGGTCAGCTCAGAATCTGAATCTGAATCTACAATCTGTTTGGTTGAAGTTGAATCTGAAGAACTCAGCTGAGTGTTCTCAACTGAGGTGGTTACATCTGAATCTGGTAGTCACATCTTGTCTGGTGATCAAGTCTGAATCTTTTGATCACATCCGTTCTCAACTCAATCAAGTCCGAATCCGTTAATAGCGAGAGGATCTCATCCGAATCCGGGAGGTTCTCATCCGGAGTTAACTCTCATCCGGAGGAATTACATCCGTAGTCGTTAAGTCTGAAGGAGGAATCTGGTACAAGTACATCTGGTATTGAAGAATGCATCTGGTACAAGTACATCTGTTTATGAAATCTGATTGACTGTGAATGAGAGTTCAAGTCAAGGTGGAGATTGTTAGAAAAAGTGACTTTACCTCTCAGCAGGGCAAGTCAGCTGAGCAAGTTAGCAGGGCAATGCCAGCAGGGTACTCTCAGCAGAGTACTGTCAGCAGGGTATATCAGCAGGGGCAATGTCAGCAGGGTATATAAGATGAGCCCTCAAAACCAACAAGTCCTGGATTTGTTAATGGCGTAAAGACTGGAAGAAGAAGATGGAAAAAATTCGGCTCTGTTATGTTCGTCCTTCCCCATTACATCATTCCATACATATATATAGAGCTCAAGCTCATTACCCTAATCCCTTCCGTAAATACCATAATACCCTTACAAATAAATAGAAATAAAACCATAAAATATCCTAATAGGATTCGTGTCTCTTTAGAGGCAAAATTTGTTCATGAGTTATATATTGTTGTTATCGAACGACCAGTAATTAGTCTGATAACAAATCGTCGTCTCGGTATCATCCAAAAGAATGCCACAAAAGCACTGGTCAAGGATTTGCTGGCATATAACGTTATCCCAGCATGTCACAATTGCATAGTAGCAAGGATCTGACTGTAGCAACTTCCTTGGAATTAGTGTCCCGGATGTCGCCATGACTCTACGAACCCAGCGTGTAATTTCTTGAGGCCACTCTAGCATATTTAACATAGAAGCACAAGTCCTGCCAAAAAGAAGCTGATTGATTAGGATTACTAATGGTAGTAAATGGTAAAAACAATTAGTAGATATATTACTAGTAGTATCTTTTTAATTTCAAGAAGAATTACTTGATTAATTATTAGTAATAGTTTCTGAACGTGATCGAAAATTCAAGTTGTGTCCCCAGTTCCATCAGTTCTTCCTTGATTCTAAGGGCTGAACTCTCAGCTTCCGAAGATAACCAACCGCCAATCATCTTCAAGGTTGAACTCTCTCCGAAACAGGACGGTAACTCTTTTAATTTTCTGCAATGAATCACAAGTTGCTGTAGACGAGGGAAGGACTCAGTGGAGGCATTCCATTCCTCCAAAGAGTCAGCATTAAGATGAAAGAATTTCAGTTTTTGGAATACCAAATCTTCCGTCTCCAATGTTGGCTCCACAAAGGAACAATTTGATAGATACAAAACCTCAAGAACATGTAGCTCTGCTACAATTGCTGATATATCCGGCCTGTGTAGCCGTAAGTCATGTAATGCTAGTTTCTTGAGAGTTGAAGGGAAGTTGATCATGTCTAGTCTTTGCACAAAGCTTATTAGCCGCAATGACTCCAAATCCCTATGAAAGTCAAATGTTTTTATTGATCCTTCATCATAAAGTACTGGAGTTCCTCGTAAACTACAACGCAGCTTCCGAACGACGGGCAGCCTTTGGAGAAGCCTTTTGACAACTTTTCCGGTATATAAAATTGGACATGAAAAGCTTACCACCTTATCCAATATTTGATCACTAGATAGATATGCTTCATCATGCTTGTCGTCGTCATCTGGAAATTTTAGGATGCAATTGTCTACATTGACATACCTAAGACTTTTCATTCTCCAAAAAGTCTCTGGCAAATGTATATTATTAACACTTCTTAATCTCAACTTTAAAGATGTTATATTCCAGAGATTGGATATCCACGATGGGATAGAATTTCGTTTCAACTCCATCAAAACAACATCAATATATCTCAGATGAATCAGAGAGCTAAGTTCATTTATATCATATTCTTGTGTCCAATCGAGACCCGAATCCAACACTTGAAGAAATCTGAACTTCCTTAGATGGATTTTACTAACTCCACCATAAAGCCTTTCACTAAAATAGCATAGGGTGCGTGCATTAGAAAGTGAGGATCCAGCAGCAATAGTATCATCGTCTTCCCCCTGCACGGAAACACGATAAGGGTTTTTTATTGAATGGTTTGAAGTACTAGATGATGCAATTCCATGGTTCAGCTGGAAAAAATTCCCGTCTCTGCATTTCGTTTGACAAAATTCATGTATCAAATCATGAACATGAAATGTTTTTATCCCCCCACTAGAACTTCTTGCACCGACAATGATCAAGCTTCTGTCTACTAGGTCGTGAAAGTGCTCTTTTGCTACATCTTCAATGCTTTTAGTCTTGGATTCTTGTACGAATCCTTCGGCAATCCACAGCCTTATCACACGGTTAACGTCGATCTGACAATCCTCAGGAAATGCGGCAAGATAGATAAGACAAGGTTTCAAATTCTCGGGTAAATGTTTGTAACTTAATTCCAAAATTTCCATACATCCCTCGTTAGAAAGATAGTAAGCTAACCTTTGTTCAACTTCGCTCCACCACCTCAGGCTTTTTTCCGTTCTAGCAAGGAGCCCTCCAATTACAACAACAGCTAAAGCGAGGCCTTTGCAGTTTTTAGCAATCTGCTTTCCAATCTCATGGAGATATGGTGGTGAAATGTCATTACGGAACACTTTCTTTTGTAATAATTCCCAACTTTCAACCTCATTCGGAAAACGTAGCTGATGTGGGCTACAATTGATTTTGCATTTGTCTGCAACATCACGGGATCGGGTCGTGAACATAACTCTACTTCCATTTCGGTTGTCAGGGAATGAGCTTTTTACTGCATTCCATGCACTTACATTCCATATATCGTCCAAGACTATTAGATACATTTGACCACTCAAACATTTCCGTAGTTGGTGGGCCAAGTCATCATTAGTCATGTCACGCCTTATGTCGTCAACCCCCTTAACCTGGCATATAATGTCATGTAACATTCTCCAAGTATTATGATCTACCGAAACGGAGCAGAAGGCGAATACGTTAAAATGACATTTCACTGATGAGGAACCAAAAACCTTTTTGGCTAAAGTGGTCTTCCCCAATCCACCCATGCCAACAATTGAAACAATGTCAAGTGACATAGGTCCCATTGTAAGCAAGCCAATAATTTTTTCTTTCTCATCCTCAAAACCCACAACAAATTCATTGATTTCGAAAGGTCGACCTTGTTCTACGACTTCACTAATGAAACCGACTGAACCAGGGAGGCATCTTGCTTTGTTTATGATGTTCTCTAATTTGATCTTCTCAAGCTTTGCCTTAACTGCCTTAATTTCATCAAAGACTTTCGAAAGATAGGCCATATGATACCAGAATGGATGATCAAAGACAAACAACGAACTAATGCATGTCATGATGACATGTTCCGTCGATGTAAAACATTGACAACTTCTAACCATGTCTCGTTTTGTTCACTTTGTAAATCGAAAATATGAATGAAAAAAGGATAAGAGAAGCTAGTTCCTCCTCAATTTTTATGATCTTGTATTTCGCAAAAGATACATACTTACGGTCACTATTCATCCTATCCTTCGGGCTTTTAAGATTCTTCAAGAGAGTCAAGAAATTGTGGAGAAATAACCTTTGGGAAATTATACAGAGATGAATTTGGGAATTTACCGTAAATGCATCTAATATCAGCATTGATAGCTTCGATTTTCATCATAAAATCACTTAGAAGCACTTCTTTCTTGGAGAAATCCCTTTCGATATCATCAAAAGGTATTAGGCCGTACAAACCCTCCCAGAAAAGAACATCAATTCGGCTGCAAATCGATTCATCTGCATTTTGATTAGGAGGATCGTTGAGAAATGTCAAAAGACATATGATATTGTCTTGAAGAATTTGAAAATCATCATCCTTCAAGTGAGTCACCAGGTCCTCAAGAAAAAATTCGACAAAGCTAAAAGCAGTTTTTCCGAACATATGAGAATCAGATCGATGCGCATATATGGCCATAAGGGTTCCAAAGTACAATCTGGCAACATTAAGCGTGGATGGTTTGATCTTTTGCAGCAAATGAAAAAACATAGAATTTGTTTCATCAGATGCATTTTCAGCATTTGCGTCTTGTGTCCAATAAAGAAATGCCAACCGTGCAGCATCATTAGCAAAGGCTTGAACAAATATTTCTAATTCTCCCAAGTCTTGACAATATTTGCAATTCACGGCGAGTTTCAAAAGATTCTTCAAAAA
Organism: Gentiana straminea; assembly: GCA_036785695.1. Classification (NCBI taxonomy): domain Eukaryota; kingdom Viridiplantae; phylum Streptophyta; class Magnoliopsida; order Gentianales; family Gentianaceae; genus Gentiana; species Gentiana straminea. Next base: position 1,211,494 of record JAVUPR010000410.1, on the reverse strand, counting down.
TATTAGCTTCTCTTCCAAGGTTTCAATCTGCTTCTTGAACGGAATGATTTCACTAGTTTTGTAGCTGACAAGATCATTTAAATTGTAGAGGATAGAATCCATAAACTTGAGGATCTTATAACTTGTGGACGTTTTGTATCGAAATGTCAAATGAAACAGATCTACGCACCTCCATGCTTCAGTTTCTACCTTCGACTGCTGAATTTTTCCTTTTAATTCAAAAGCCAACTGATCCCAGTCTATGTTGCTCCATCTTGAACGTATCGCATGAAAGCGGTGAGCAAGAAGTCCCTCTTTTTCATCATTTTCGCCCCATATCCCTTGAAATGAAGTGATCACAGAGCTCAATTTTAGCTTGATTTCTTCAACGGTATCATCCCATGTGGCTAACCATAGAAAGAACATCCTTAGGAATCTAAGCTCCATTTTGTATAACTGCAGTTGCTCCATAGCAGCAGCCACCTCGACATACCTATCAACAAAAGAGAGCTCTCCATGAAGAGAAACAAAATAGTTGTATTCCATTTTCTCCACTTCTAGTGTGATCTGAGAGCCTGATGATCCGCGGTAAAGTTGCCTGATGTTAGCAATTACTATATCAACCCTGATCATAAAAGCAGTGAAAAGCGCCTTTTGGTCACATAAATCCTTGTTCATCTCCTCAAAAGACAGAAGGAGATACACGTCCTCATGCAAAATAGCATAAATTTGAGTGCGGATTGAATCTCCTTCCTCTTCTTCAACATCCTCACATAGAGGATCGGTGAGAAATGTGAAAAGAAATATTAGACGATCCCGAAGAAATAGAAAATCATCCTTCAAAACGATAGCCAGGTGGTCAAAGAAAACATCAACAATGCTTTCAACAGCTTCACTGAGAAGAAAATAATCAGACACCGGCTGCACATCGTCGGACTTTAAGATGCCAAAGTACAATTGCGCAATATCGTATGTGTAAGGTATGAACTTGTGCAACATATCAAAGAGGACTATGTTCATTTCAGAAGCAATTTCAGGATCATTGTCTTCTTTTGCCCAATACAAACATGCTAACCATGCTACACTGTTGGCATAATAACCAACAAAATTCATAAATCGAAGGTTTTCCTTCCCATCTGGGCAATGTATATTAGCTTTTTTCAATGTTCTTTGCAGAAATTCTATCTTGATTTCCAAAATATCAAATTGCTTTCCCAATGGAACAGATATGCGAGCTCTTCTGTAGCAACTCCTCCGAATCTTGTGAACAAAGTCTGACATCTGCCGAAATCCTGAAGACTTATGTTGCATCATCATCATCATCGAGGAGGAATGTATCATATTTCGACACCAACCTTCAACTTGTTGTTTACTCTGCAGAATTTTCCCTTTCAATTCAAACATTACCGAATCAAAATCGATGGGACGACCTGTTTCACGAATTCGTTTGCGAAGAAGAGACAATATTAATGTGAAGTCTTCCGGCCATATCAATTTAAGAGAAGTGATCACGGATCTCAGTCTTTCCATGATTTCTTCATTTTCTTCATCAATAATACTGGAATTCTTCCATGTTTCAAGCCACATACAAAACATTTCCAGGATTTTGACGTCCGGTTGTAGCAAGTGGACTAGATGTTGAGGATGCGCCGGCGTGGCATGCCCCATTGCTGAGAGCTCAATTTGAATCAGTCGGAAGTATCCGGGAGTCATCATTTCTTCCTCCATTGCTGAACTGCTACTTGTCAATAATCTCAGCAACTACTTGTTAATAAATCTCAGCAACTAATCCTGGATTTAAATGAAAAAAAAATAAAAATAAAAGATCAACTAGTGCAGTACTAATTTCGGGGAATTAGCAACCCTAAAATGTTATATCGAATCACATACGCAAGAATACCAATTGCTATCTTAAAAGACAACACAAATCAACACTTATTAACTAGAGCTTGGAGTCAAGGGCTACCTTAGTTCCACGTCACTGAAATTTTTATCATCGGAAATCAACCCTTTTTACGGGAATCGAACATCTGACCTCCAGCTTATGGTCTGGGCTGTCACTACAACACCCCAACTCCTCACCACTAGGCCATATCCAGGGGATGGCACAATGTTTCCCACTTGTTCTAAGTTAAGTGGGTTACTAATCACACACCCCCCCCCCCCCCCCCTCCCCCAAAAGCAAATTTTTTTTATGTAAATGTTAATAACATTTTATAAATATATTTAATTTTTATAAATAATATAATTTTAAAATCTACTCAATAAAATCTATAAAATGAACCTAATATTAAAAATAAAAAAATGTACAACAAAAATCACATTTTTCATTTTTTTTGTTTTTTTATTACAAAATCTTCATTTTTATATTCCTAACCACTCATTCAGATTTGTTTTTATCCTCTTATCTTCAATTCTACTCATTCATTCAGATTTCCCCTTATCTTTTTATCTTCAATTCTCTCTATATATATCATAATTTGTCCGACTCTTGAAGAAAAAGATAAACAAAACTGAAGGAAAACTTTCTTATTACTTTTTCCCTTAATCATTTGAATGCACAAGTACAAGAATATATAGTTGGAACACAAACCAACCCTAGCTAGCTATTGTCTAAAAAGCCCTTTTTTATTTAACACAAAACACAAAAAACTAAATCACCATTATTTGAGAGATTAAGTATCTGTCGAGCTATTAATCACCAAGATTGTGAGTTATGGTCAAATCTCCTTATCACTCCAATCTCCTTATCACTCCAATAATTTTCTTTCGATGTCTTTGGTCGATTGGTAAAAATCCCCGATCAGGAGGCCTCTTTGGCTCCGGTTTGGATTCAGCTTCCTGAATTACCATTAGGTTTGTTTAATAAAGAATACCTTTGTTGAATAACTTCTAATCGATTTAGTCACAACTGATTTAATAAGGTCGTCCATACGAGAGTGATGGTCGAAAATGACCTGCTAAAAGAAAGGGAAGAACGTGTCTAGATTGGAGATGAGGATACATGGTTTTGGAAAATGGTTATCTATGAATTATAACCTTCGTATTGTCCGTTTTGTAGATGTGTATTGGTCATGAAGAACATGAGTGCTCTTAAAAGCATCCTAATTAATTTGGTGATAAAAACGATGGAAAACCGTACTAAGCCTCGACACGAATACAAGAGGAAAGAGAATCATTGGGCTTAGCATGCAGAAGGAATGGAACGAGTTCAACATGATTGTTTGAAGGATCTCTATGTCGGAAGTAATGACTTATTTGATGACGATTTTACACTTGATGAAGAGTTGCGAGTGTTGGAGAAAAAGCCCTTCTTGAAGGGTTGAATGGTCAGCTTTAGCGCTAATTACGGATAGGCTCCGATGTATGTCATCGAGAGTTAATAATATCATTAAATACTTCATACGGAGTAGTTGATGATAGGCTTTTGAATCACTCGATTCGGATGTCGAGTGAATGAGAAATTAATGGCTAAACTTGGTAGGAAATATGTAGGAGATGGGAGTTGAAGGGAGGACCTCACCCCATTCTCCCACATTGGAAACTTGAGTGTTGGGAACTCAAGTAATAAGAGCTAGTGTGTGCTCTTATAGATGTGTCCCAAGGGGCAAGGCACTTTTGTGCAGGAGGAAGGACTTAGATAATTCCGCACGCGCGCTCCGCCGCTGTCCGGCCGGCAGGCTCGTGCTCGAGCTCGAGCTCTAGCTCGGTTCGGTTCGGTTCGGTTGTTACTATTAAGTTTTTGGATAAAATTTATTTATGAAATTAATTCTAAAAAATTAATTTAAGTAACTGTGTCATTAGGACCAATAAGAATTCATTGAGTCATCCGACCAATCAGAATTCAGAGATGTGTCATTCGACCAATCAGGTGTGGAAATAAAATTCGAAATTTATTAATAATTTTAATAAAAAATTTCGACCCCATTACTTTTCCAAGGGGAAAAGATGATGTGTCTCGGCCAATCATATTTGAAAGCACGGCTCCTCATCTCCACTATATGTTAACCCCGCCACGGATGAGAGTTTAAGCATTGAATTTTCTCTAGTCTTTTCCACCACAAAAAGTCTAGCATATAGATTTAGTTATTTAGTCGAAGAGAAGTCGGAGCACTCTGTAAGTTCGCCGGAGCTCGGATTTTTGAAGTGCCTCTAAATCCGAGAATTAAAGCCGTTGTATTTTGGGAGACAGTTGCTACTACCGTGGGCACCATACCGGAGCAATTTGTCTTAAAGAAAGAGTAACTACTTGCCTCGGTTTGTCTTAGTCATTTATTTTGTGCATACTACTATTATTGTCTATTGTTTGAATCTGATATGCATGATGATATTTATTTTGTTAGATCTACTAAATAATATGAATTGTACTATTCACATGATTTATTTGTTAGATTAATATTCCGTAATTTAATCTGTAAATTACGGATCTGTTCCGTAAATTACTCAACACACAACACCTATCCCTACAGTGAGATTATCAACGTATGTCGAAGAAATCGAGAGGAAAGATAATGTCCTAGAAAATGGCCAGACATTGCACCAAACTTTGAGGACTATGGAAGCAAGAGAAAAGAATGATCAAGAAAAGAACGAAGTAATGTACAAGTCTTCTGATGATATTAAAATTGTTGAAAAGGGTCATTTGACAGTTTTGAACAAACCCTATCTTCTACGCACTGTCTTTAGATGGAAAGGGCTCTAGCATGGATATTTATTACACAAGGTAAGACAAAAGAATGAGGATGATGATGAGAGAAGTGCAAATTTATTACGTATGAGGGCTTAGATGATGTATTTGGCTATTCTCCACCCGGGATTAGAGCTAAGCCAGTTTTGGTGGATGTGAATACGCTAGTAAAACCTACAAATGATATGCAAATTCGACAAGTGTCGTTTGTTGTCGGAAAAATCGCAATAAATTCTGATTTGCTTGATTTTCAGAAGGTGTTTTTGTTTCGGACTCATCACTAAGTGGCCATATTTTTTTCTGTTAGGTACCGAGGCTTTGCATAAATTCATATGACAGGTTGGTTTGCCTTCTGTAATTTCTTTCCAGCCGTTTCTAATAATAATAAATGTTTTGTGAATAAAAAATACAATTGATTTGTTGACGAGACAACACAAATAAAAAATTATTAATTAGGAATAGAATTACATACCTACACAGAAGAGCTAAGAGTGGCTCCAAGAGACGAGAGTAATCCATGTGAACGATTTTGTATCACATAGTTTCATTCTGCAATGAAACTGTGTGGTCCAGAATCGCCCACATGGGTCACTGAGTGACCTAGAGGTGGCCAAACCGAAACCGGAACCGGCGGTTCGAAAACCGCCGGTTTTTTAGCCGCCGGTTTGTGTTATTGGTAACCGGAACCGCCGGTTCAAACCGGATGGACGGAACCGGGTAAAACCGGCCGGAACCGGAACCGCCGGTTTAACCGGCCCAATAGTTTTTTCTTTTCTTTTTTCTGGGTGCATGTAACGGCAATAAAAACAATTTAAACAAATAAACCATAAAATCTATAATAAAAAAAAAAACCTAAAAAATTATATACAAACCTAAAAAATTATAAACCTAAAAAATACTATAAAATTATATACTAACCTAAAAAAAACCATATACAAACCTAAAAAATTATATGAAACTATATAATACAAACACATAAGAGTACTATAAAATACTACAATAACAAACTATAAAAAAAACTATAACAAACTATAAATAAAACTATAAGAAACTATAAAACAACATTTATAATCAAAGTATACTTAAAACCTACTTAAATAAATATAAAAACCATTACAACAAACTATAAAAGACTAAAAACATAAACAATTAGAACTACATTCGCTTTGATTTTTTTATATGTGTTGTGCCTCCGACACGATTACACATAAAAAATACGTAGGCGGCCGAATTACCGCATACAAGCGTTGAAAAGATAACACAATTTACATATAAGAAAAACAACACAATTTTTTAAAATAACATTATTTACATATAAATAAAATAACACAATTAATATTATTTTTAAAACCGAATAGAAATCTATTTAAAATAATATATATATTACATTCGCTTTAATAATTATAATTAAAATAATAATAATTTGTTATTGTAGTGAAAATAATAAGTGTTATATAAAAATGAAAAGAAAAAAAAAATATGAAATTTTAAAACCGTGATCACTCCCTACAGGGAGAGTCTTCGTGTTAGAATTTCTCCCCAATTTCACTCTTCAAACACCTCGTTTTCCGTTTCAGTTACATTTTTTCAACACTTAAAAAATAATTCACTCCTATAAGTAACCTCCATACACCCCTTAAAAACAACTTTTCCCCTCCTCATAGAAAAGAAAAAACAACTTTTCTCTTAAAATATTGATAACTTTATTGCAATTTTGGGAGAGATGGATGGAAATCAAGTCTTTTGCAGCAATTGGAAAAGAGATGGGAGTAAATTGGAACAAGACATAACTGGAACAAACAAGCTAGAAGGATGAACAATCGATTTCTCAATTGGATGAACAAATACATACCTCAATTGGATTTTACACAGATGCATACCTCAATTGGATGAACAGTGTTTCTCTTCTTCTACAGCAAAGCTTCAATTTGGATGTCAGAACTATATTTCTTGGGATATACATATTTTTTTGGCGCTAGATATACATCTTCTTTTTGGTGCTGCAATGAAAAAAATTTGGCGCTGAAACTGTAATGATTTTGTTGAGTGGGATGAGAGAGGATTTGTGTATTGTTCATATTAGCAGACACTTTATTTTTGAAGTGTGGCTTAATTTTATTTAGGGATAGGGAGAGGTTTTGGGTGTTATTGTGAGCTTGAGGGTGGGTCAAGGCCTTTATATCAAATTTAAGGGGAGATAAATTCACTCCATTGGGGTCACTTAAGGTTGGGCCGTAAGGCCTAAAGCAGGGGCGGATCTATAGCTATCAAGGGTCACGTGATCCCATTAATATCCAAGATTTTTTTTAATATTAAAACGATATAGTCTTTTTGTTAAAAAGTGTATCGTTTTGTTGATAAAAAATATAGTTTTAGACTTCAGTAACCATATTTGAACTAATTTTTTGATAAAAAATATAGTTTTACGGTCCGGTGATCCCAATGAAAAAACTTTTTGGATCCGCCACTGGCCTAAAGTAGGGGCGGATCTATAGCTATCAAGGGGGGTCATGTGACATCACTGAGATCCGGGATTTTTTTAAGTACTAAAACGATGTAGTTTTATTGTTAAAAAATATTGTTTTGTTGATAAAAATGTAGTTTTAAGCTCCGGTAGCTCCATTTAAACTATTTTTTTGATCAAAAATATAGTTTTTCGGTTCTGTGACCCCGCTGGAAAAAAATTCGGGATCCGCCACAGACCTAAAGGGCAATAGTTTGATTAAGGGGAATGAGACTTTGATGGCATATTATTATAGTACTCCCTCCGTTTTTATATATATATCGCAGAGAGAAGAATCACACAGATTAAGTAAAAGTAATTAATATGTCTAAAATATAGTATTGGAATGTATTGTTTTTATTGGAAATGTAAATACTTTGTTGGTAATGAGGTTTTTTTGAGATGTAAATATTTTATTAGTAAAGGAGGAAAAAATAATAAATGATGAATTAAAAATATAAAATGACAGATAAATAAATAAAAGCAAATTTTGAAATATGATAAAAAAAAACCGGAGGGAGTACGAGATTGGCAGCCCAAACGTTGCTTATAAATGCATTGATGGTGATCGACAATTTTAATGGGCAGCCCAAACGTCTCTATATATGTACGTGTTTTACTGTGACAGTACTTTTTCGAGAAAATTTTATCGTGAAAACTCTTTAATAACGAGTTTCATCATAAACTAACCAAAATAAGTTATGTTTTGATTGAATGCAAATGAAATTATTTATTAAGGAGTCTCCACAAATGAATTTCCCACTTTTTCATGGAAGTCCTGCTAAACTCGTTGAAATAACATCATTAATGACAAAAACAATATTATGGCAATAGATCAAAATATCATTATATTTTGTACGGGGTATTATAGTAAAACAATTTATGGATGTAAAATAGTGATCAAATAAATCATTACTTTTGAAAATATATGGAATTCAATTGAATGAAATAAAAACCGACAAAACACATGAATGATGGGTAAGAATGAGGTAGGGTAGAGTGGGTGGTGAGGTGGGTTGGGATTGGATGAGGTAGGGTGGGTGGGTAGTGGGTAGAGTGGGTGAGGCAGGGTAGGTGGGGTGGGGTGGGGAAGGGTTGTTAATGTAGTGCCTTAAACTCAATTATGTTAGACCGGATCCAACTGGTCTAAATTTACCCTCTTAGCATTTCTTGCTAGTAATGGTTTGTATGGGTCAGTTGGATACATCTCAACATTCCATTTCCATTTGATATCATCAACAAATACTTAATGTGTAAGAACTCTTCTCGTGGTCAACCTCCGTCCGCTTATATATGAGAGATTTTATGATACCACCGTTGTAGTAATGTCACACCAAGTGACATGCATCGATCACATTCTCATTTCTACATTATTTCATATACTACACATCTACTTTGAGTAATAGAGTGAAAATAAAAGTAAATGATGCATATCACTTTATATAACTTTCCTCCGACGGTAGTTTTCTAAAAAATATTGACTTTTAATTTGAGCAACTTGTTCCTCTAACTTTGTTTTGGAGAAGTTGGTTTGATTTCTTGCTTCTTTTACGCATAAATTCTACACGAAAAATATTAACGCGTAAATGTCTTAACATGTACATATTCAAAATCAGAATTATCCACGTGACGAGGTATTTACCCACATATTATCTACGAGGAGCTTTTATTTATTTATTTATTTTTGTTTGAAGCCGCCGGTATCCGAGACCAATTGGTCCGAATAATCCGGAGTTCGGCTCGGATCGTGTCTGCAGAGTCTGAATCTTACTCAAGGATAAGGCATGCATGACCAAGAGCTATTTCAACACGACGCCTCAGAGGTGAATCGAAACGGTAACCTCCCTAGCTAAGTATTCACAAGTCACTTATATTTGAGCCAAAGCTCCTACTTGGTTTACGAGGAGCTTTTACATGTACATAATATGTACGGGTAAATAGCTCATCCCGTAGATAAATCTCATTTTGAATTTTTATGTGGGTGAGTTCTACCCGTAAATATTATATATGGATAACAACATTTTTTGGCAGATAACAACTAATTAAGTGAACCTTTTTTTCCTAATGTTAATTAAGTGTAACATTAAAAAAAATGACACAACCTGATTGCATTGTTTCACCGTAGCGAATAGTGGGTTTCGGAGTAGGAAATAATAGGTATTGGGTTTCCGAATAGTGGATTCGGATAATGAACAGTGAATTTCGCCTATTTTTTTAGAACAATTTTCCTTTTTTTTCCGCCTAATTATAAATGTTGCGTCCTTAATCCTTATCGCCCAATTTTTCCAGAGTTAACCTAACCTAAGAAATCACAACAAAATGATGTACTCTTAAGAAATCACAACAAAATAAATCCTTATCGCCCAATTTTTCCAGAATAAACCTAACGTAAGAGGATCATAACTTGAATATTTTGAAACTAACTTCATGAGATCAGTGCTTAAGAAGTCTATCTCCGAATATAGTCAAACTTAAAATATCCTAGCTTGGGAATGTAACGTAATGAGGCCATGCCTAAGAGATTTCACACCTATGCAACAGTGTACTAGTTTGAGTATCCGAAAACTGGGCTCTGATATTAATTGTAACGACTTGTTTCAGAGTCCGAAACCTTTACAGAAACAGACCGTTCGGCACGTGTCCTTAACATTATTTAAGGAACACGTCAGCCTAAGCAGGGGTGGCTGCAGGAATTGGGTGACACGGATCAGGGATCGAGATCGACACACCGTATTACAAATTTTTAATATCTGATAAGGGTCAAGGGCAAATATTTGAAAATTTTAATGGGTCAGTAAGTAGATATTAGTACATAAAAATTTTAAATTGTTTATAATATACATAGAATTTTTTTTTAATTTTTATGGGTCAGGTGACCCTTTTTCTAATGAGTGGCGCCGCCCCTGAGCCTAAGATCTATTATGATATATTAAAACAACGTGGAAAGCAATTAATAACAATTAAAACTCGGAGTATTTTCTCTTAAATTTTTATTATAAGATTGCAGCAACTATCTAAAATCCATTAAGTACATTAATAAACTGTAATCATAATACAGTTGGCATGCAGCCAAGATTGTCTAGCCAAAAAAATCTAAACTATTTCATTAAATTATCACCTTGAACATAAAGTAACCATTTTGAGTAAACTACTCTTTGATCCTCGTATAAATAATTGTGATCTCGATTTTAACCTAATTCCATTCTTCTTCATTCACAAAAAAATGTCAATTATACGTCTAGCTACTACACTTCACACCTAAGTCCACACTAAACAAAAGAGAAATGATTTAGACATAACGAAATTACACAACGATCGTGATCCACTCCGTTGATTTTTATCCCACAATATATTGATTGATGGATAATCAATGTTGTGGATAATTGTGATAATTCGTTGTGTAATTTCGTTATGACTCTATCATCTCTCCAACAAAAATGCAAATGCGAAAAAACCATATTCGCATCGTAAAGTACTACTACGTATCAAAATGAACGATGTAAACGGAGAATGAGCCGGGACAAGGTAAAAACAATCACTTGGGTCGGTTCCCCGAGGGAGGCCATCGTGATCCGACTTCCGACCGATCTCATTTCCTCCAAATTTGAACTCCACGCACCCGGTATGCAAAGTATTATTGTCTCCGTTCGATTTTGCAGAAATATAATTCCAGAATATATTGGAAACCATAAAAAGAATAGTGAATAAATTTAATTATATTATATAAATTTGCAGATTGCTTGACCAACTGCATGCGCACCATGAATAAATAACTATGTAAATTAATACAATAATCGAATGTATGAATAACACAATGAAACCTTAATTTTATTGATGCGAGATGCATTGTGTTTGAGTGGGTGTAACTAGTAATATAATTCAGAAATTAAAGATAGAAAAATAAACTAACCGAAATTAGTAATGGTACTAGTACCCCAATACTTCAATGCTGCAAAACCATATAATCTAGTTGTATTTTCTTCCTTGTCATAACCACCTTAATCAATAAATTTGAGAAAAAATTAGCGTATATTAAGTCACATGCATTATACAATATATATAATACATAAAAAAACAATAAAAAAAATTAAGAACCTCCAATATTACTTGAAATAAACATTCAATAAATGTATCACCACCTATAACAAATACTTTCTATTCTTTATAAAAAAATTGTCTATACCATTAGATGCTTTATAATATTTTTATACTAAACGTGTATTTAAGTAATATGTTGTGTCTTAATCAACACATGTAGTTGTAGGTCGGATGCCAAATGTCTAGATTTTTAGCCTTAGGTTGCACGTCCGAATCACTCCAGGAGCAACATTTTATTCTTTGCAAAAAAAAAAAAAAAAAATGCTGCAGTGGAAAATAGTGCTGACGTATAAGGCTGACATGTCAATTTCGGATGACATGACATTATTCTGTACGTTCGATTTTGCAGAAATATAATTCCAGAATATATGGGAAACCTTAAAAAAAGAGAAAAAATTTAAAAGGGCCATAAGCGACAAAAATTGTGATAAAAAAAACCGTGACCAAAAAAAGTAACATTTTCCGATTATAAAGGACAAAAAATCACAAATTTACTTTAAAAATGTTAGCTTCAGAAGGTAAAACTTTGTATTTCACATTGTTATTCCGATATTTACTTTATTTCACATATGTTATTCATATACGTTCGATTTTCCTTATTAAATTACAATGTCCTTCTATCCTCTTTTTTTTTTTGATAATTTTGTCCTTCTGGACAAAAAACTATAAATTTAATTATAACTAAATCCATATCTGAACTAGTCTTGCTCCAGCTTAAAAAACCTTTTCCCTCTCTAAGCCCTCTCCCCTCTGTATCTGAGCTATACCAGTGCCTCTCCGTTTTTCCGGTGCCGGCGGCCATTTTCTTTCTTTATTTTCCGTATACTTTCTGTTTCCTTTGTTTTCTTTGTTACAAACAAAGTAACAAAACATGCTTTTATACCATTGATTACATTGTAATTAAGACTATTGATTGATATAAGTACATATTTTACCATGATCAAGGGTGTTTGAACTTTGAAGCCCTGCACGGACCTGGACCTGGACCTGGAGGGAGCAGAGCAGAGGTCCCTAGAACTAGAAATGATTAAGAACTAACTACTAGTACTATACTACTAGGTTGTGTGTATCATATCATATCATGGGTATATAACTACTTTACACAATCAAATGTATATACACGACACGATAATCAAAAGGAGGTCTTACACCATTAACACCACCATGATTGATGGTTTAAAGGTGTGTTTTGTCACCTTCTTTGATTGTGATGAGAATTTAATTGCGACAGTAACTAACAATACTCGGAAATAAGATACAGAAGATCGAATCATACCAACAGCATGGGAAGAACGGAGCAGAGGTCCCTTAATTAGGAGAAAGGGTAGCAGAGATTGTAACAATGGAGTTTGTAGCCACAGCCCACAGATGATATCCACCACCACCGATATAATCCTATTGAGATTAATAATAATAATAATAATAATAATAATAATAATAATAATAATGAGAAGCAAACTGCAAGAATGTTGTTTCTAAAGAAAATCAGAATACTAGCAGAAATATAAAGACTGAAGTGGTGTTTTTATTGATTGATGAAAATGTTACACTGGTACTCCTTTATATAGGAGAGAAAGTGATACTATTATTTAATAGCAATATTCACACATTAATTGTAAATATTACGTATTAATTACAGAATAATTATATATTCTGTAATTAATGTGTGTATATTGTTAATATTATTTATTTGAATAATATTGTCTTCTATCACCCTCCCTCAAACGAGGCCTGGTTTGGAGGCTGAGTTTGTCTTGGCATAATTTGGAGGGCATCTCCACCCCGGTGAGTCTTCCGGAGTCCATAGTTGTGATTTTTTGAGGGCATCTCCACTCCGCATGCTTTTCCGGAGTCCATAGGTTGTTGTGTTTTGGAGGGCATCTCCACTCCGGCTGTTCTTCCGGAGTCCATAGGTGTGATTTTGTGGAGGGCATCTCCACTCCGACGGTTCTTCCGGAGTCCATAGTTGTGACTTGTTTGGAGGGCATCTCCACTCCGGAAATTCTTCCGGAGTCCATAGTTGTGATTTGTTTGGAGGGCATCTCCACTCCGACGAATGTGCCGAAGTCCATAGATTTTTTTTCCATGTCATCAGCCTCCGATTGTTGTGGTTGATCTAGAGGTGGCCAAATGGTGTAACTGCCGGTTTTTCAAACCGCCGGTTTGACGAACCGCCGGTTTGACGAACCGCCGGTTTACTGTTCAAAACCGCCGGTTGCCGGTTTGGGCTGGTTCCGGTTTGCTTCCGGTTTGCTCCCGGTTCAGATCACGGTTCCGATCACGGTTCCGGCCACGGTTTTAAAATTTCATTTTTTTTTCTTTTCATTTTTATATAACACTTATTATTTTCACTATAATAACAAATTATTATTATTTTAATTATAATTATTAAAGCGAATGTAATATATATATTATTTTAAATAGATTTCTATTCGGTTTTAAAAATAATATTAATATTGTGTTATTTTATTTATATGTAAATAATATTATTTTAAAAAATTGTGTTGTTTTGCTTATATGTAAATTGTGTTATCTTTTCAACGCTTGTACCGGTAATTCGGCTGCCTACGTATTTTTTATGTGTAATCGTGTCGGAGGCACAACACATATAAAAAAATCAAAGCGAATGTAGTTCTAATTGTTTATGTTTTTAGTCTTTTATAGTTTGTTGTAATGATTTTTATAGTTATTTAAGTAGGTTTTAAGTATACTTTGATTATAAATATTGTTTTATAGTTTCTTATAGTTTTTTTTATAGTTTGTTATAGTTTTTTTTATAGTTTGTTATTGTAGTATTTTATAGTACTCTTATGTGTTTGTATTATATAGTTTCATATAATTTTTTAGGTTTGTATATGGTTTTTTTTTAGGTTAGTATATAATTTTATAGTATTTTTTAGGGGGGGAAGGGGCTATAAGGACAAAAAAAATCCAAAATGGGTCGAGGAGGACGTTACTACATGTTACGTGATTAGAAAGGACAAATTCATAATAAATGGACAAAAATACCCTTTTACACATTAAACACGCAGTAACACTGAGAAAATTTAGTAACATCCACGAAAACATATAGTAACACCCAAGAAACAAGAAATAATAAATTTCATAAAATGTCGTAACATCCAACGAAAATGTAGTAACAACCAATAAACAAGTAGTAATAACCTAAAAACAAGTAGTAACACTCTTGTAAAATGTCGTAACATCCAATAAAAAAGTAGTAACAACCAATAAAAAGGTCGTAACAGTCAATAAATAAAGAGTAACAACCCGTAAAATTTACATCAAAAAATGTAGTAACTTCTGCAACTTAAAGTTACTCCAAAAATGTAGTAAATTTACATCAACCCTAATGTTTCTCCCAAAAAAAAAAAAAAAAATCCAAACTGCTGCAAATTTGCAACTTCCGCCGCCGTCACCCTCCTTCTCCGCCGCAAATCTGCAACTTCCGGCGGCACAATCGTCACCCCTCCTCCTCCGCCCCAAATCATCCCCAAATCCTAATGCCCATCAAAAACAGACCGGATCGAGACAATAAAGCTTCGAACAGAGAAACCAGCCGATTTGAATTAGTAGCGGTGGGGGAGGACGGTTCCGGACAAAGAAGGAGGAGGATGAAGCTGAAATTACGCCGCTCCTCGTTGAAGAAGTTTCTTACAAAATCCGCTCACGTTTCGGCATTCGATGAATCTGGTCAAATCCGATGTCTTTGTTCATTCTGAACAACCACCGAAGATAATGGTGGTCAAATCCCTAATCTTCACCTTTTACAGCTCGATTCTGACCCTTTAACGGCTCAAATTGACCAAGACCAGGCAGCTTTGAGCCTTTATTCTTATCTCGCAAACGAGAGAGACGTTAAATGCAATAATAGCATCAAATCGAAACAGAAATCGAGTAGGTTAGGAACAAATTCACCCTATTTCGCTTACGAGGGCAAGCCATCACGGTTTCGATGACTCGTGTTGCAATTAGACCCGACAATCGATCAGCCGTATATCACTGAGTCTCCAAGACACAGCCATGGAAGTTACGATACGAACAGAGTCAAGGCCGGATTTTTGGGGATAGAAAGGGTTAGTCTTTGAGAACGGCCATGGGAAAAAGCGTCCGCAATGGACCGCCGCGGACGCTGCCTTAGGCTGGAAGTGGCGGCTGTGGTGTTTTTTTGTGGTTTGAGATTTGACTGAGTTTGGATGGGGGAGATATAAAAATTGGAAAAGGGGTATATCGGTAAGTTTGCACATGTTTTGTCCTAATTAATGTCTAGTGTACTTGGAGCCGGATAAATGAATTAATATGTTCTTCTCGGCAAAAAACTATATTTTTTAGGTTTATAATTTTTTAGGTTTGTATATAGTTTTTTAGGTTTTTTTTTTATAGTTTTTATGGTTTATTTGTTTAAATTGTTTTTATTGCCGTTACATGCACCCAAAAAAAAAAAAAAAATGTTGGGCCGGTTAAACCGGCGGTTCCGGTCCGGTTCCGGCCGGTTTTACTCGGTTCCGGCCATCCGGTTTGAACCGGCGGTTCCGGTTCCGGTTCCGGTTACCAATAACACAAACCGGCGGCAAACCGGCAAACCGGCGGTTTTCGAACCGCCGGTTTGACGAACCGCCGGTTCTGGTTCGAACCGCCGGTTCCGGTTTCGGTTTGGCCACCTCTAGGTTGATCTGCATCACTGTTGAAAAAGAGAGATATGAAGGATGCCAGAATAAAACATCTGACATAGCATTATATGTTTTTATATATATATATATATATATATTAATAAATAAATGGACTAAAAAAAAGTAAAAAACTTATTTGGAGGAGATCTAAAACGGATGGATGGATGATCAGAATTGAAAGGCTTGTGATTTTTGCTGTGATATGTGGGAAAAAATAAAAAAAACAATTGTGTGACAACAAAGATTTCTTGATCGGATAAGAAAAAGGCTAGCAATTCAAATAAAACAGCATCGGTTGATTAAGGATTGTGTGGAAATGAATAGAAAATCTCGAAAGCAGAAGAGGGAACGGGCGAGGGTTCACCAATCTTAAGGCTTATGAACCCCCGCTTCCTGCTCTGATACCATAAAGAAAATCAGAATACTAGCAGAAATATAAAGACTGAAGTGGTGTTTTTATTGATTGATGAAAATGTTACACTGGTACTCCTTTATATAGAAGAGAATGTGATACTATTATTTAATAGCAATATTCACACATTAATTGTAAATATTACGTATTAATTACAGAATAATTATATATTCTGTAATTAATGTGTGTATATTGTTAATATTATTTATTTGAATAATATTGTCTTCTATCAGTTGTTGTTTGTAGTATGCAATAATGCACAGGATTGGTGGGGTTTGGGATAGATTTTTCTACCTTCATCGCTGTATGTGAACCTTGTTCGAATGTTCGAATCTTGTATGGAGAGAATGTTCAACCGGAGAGAATGTTCAACCCTATGGAATTAATAGGAGAAAAAACACATGTAGTTTTGGAAAAAAGACATCCAGTGGGGTCGCAATGTTTCCCACTTGTTCTAAGTTTAACGTGTAAGTTAGGGTACTCCCAGCAGAAGCCATATACGGTGCCCTATCCCTAAAATGAAGATAAAAAATAGAGTTTTGCCTCAAATAGCTCCTACAATAGAGTCTCTATCCCTATTTATTTTTAGGGATATGAACAGTGCATCCCTACTTGTGGGATGCACTATTCACTGCCCTAAACATATTTAATTGTTAAAAATTATAGGGATAGAGATATGGATGCTGCTGGAGTGAAATAATAAATATTTAATGTGTATAAATAGGGTTGTGAGGTAGAATATGTATTATTTAATATTATTTGAAATGTTATAGGGATAAGGATAGGGATGCTGTTGTAGAGGTTTTTGAATTGAGATGTTGTAAAATAGGGATATGTATTATTTTATATTATTTTAGGGATAAAATTTGAGGCCTCTGCTGGGAGTGCCCTTAGCTAAATTATTTCAACCCTATGTCTACATGGCCCGTCGGACCCAATATAAATCATTATCAACGATAATCTGAAAGATTAGATACCCAACGTAAAATAAATCGCGTAAACTTAAACCGTAACAAATCCAAGACACAAGACAAATAGAGCAACAGAAACATATCACATTTTCTGCAAGATGTAACTCTTTCTTAGAGAAGTGAAGATTGTGAATCACTTCTCTTCCAGCCCTATCAGGAGTTTCCACCTACAAAATAAAACTCTATACGATGTATCGAGAACAATGTCACAAAGTCGATCCTTTTAGCTTCGACTTTACATAATGAAACATTATAGAAAAACAATAAACGTACCATAACTACACAGTCAAATATCCCGGGACGCCTTAGCTTCCAAATCATTAATATGCTTGAAAATGTGTTTCACTCATTTTCTATACGACATTTCACTTTCTTATCATTAATAAATACGTCATTGATCTCGTGCTCATTCATTTGGTGGAAAAAAAACACGTGCCAAATGGTCTGAAGGATAGAAAAAGTGATTTAGTATTCCAACGTCAATTTTAGTGACGCTCGTACCGCAAACGGCTGTCGGTTCCACCGACGTTATACTGTTCAAAATAATAAAAACATTTAATGTGGTGCCAATAGTGATTTATAAGGCGACGAGAGTGCTGGTGGCGCCGAGAGTGATTTCGTAGTGCCGATAGAAGCCACATAAATACATCATACATTCTGATGTATACCTTGGACCCTTAACAATGAAATTGTCAAGAACCCTAAGTAATACAATGAATAACCACGTTTAGATTCCTAAATGAAAATAAAAATAGAATAAGCTGAAGGAAAAGACTTGAGCAAAAGTAGTTTTAACTCAAGGATGAGACTAGAAGAACCAATGGCTATGAAGAAGTGATGAGAGTCAACTTTACTATGTTTCTGTGCATGTTTTAAACCCCATTTATGACACTTTTGGATTGTATTGAGTAGTTTTAGACCATTTATAGGGCCAAATACATTGTACACTCACTTTGAGGCAAACCGTCAAATAGATGGAAAACATCACCATTTTACGGTATTTTGGCCCTTTTCGAGCCCTAGTTATTTTTACAGAGTTATGCTCGGTATGTATTTGAATGTTGTGATGCAGGATCTAGGTGAGTTATGAGCCCGGAAGACAAGACATGAGACTTAGAGGGCAATACCGAAGCCCGGGGATGGAAAACGGATCAAATATAGTGGGTGTTTACACCTTACATTCACTTTATCTGCCATTTCAGCAATGTTGAAGACATTTTCTGAACTTCTAGTCTTCATTAAAGTTGTATATAATTGAATAAGATTTCCAACGCACTTTGAATCACTCAAATCGGAGCTCTACACGCAAAGATATTACAAAATTACTGAATGCCGTCAGTGCTGATATCCCGTGCGCACGCACTGGACGAACAGAAAGTTCAATTTTTGATACGGAGCCTCCGGTGCGCTCGCACCAAGCTTTTTTCTGCATATTTCTTGACCCTATAAATAGTTCCTGCTGCGTTTTTTATGAGAAGGACGAATACTTTGTAAATACTAAGAACCCTAGATCAATTTTCATCCCTTTTAGCTCTTTAGATTCACTTCTACTTCAAGTTTACTTTGTTTAAAGTTAATCTAGCTTAGTTTCTAGTTGAAGAATATTGTATTTTGGTTCATCTTCTTCCCCAAAGTGACAATGGGTGTTGATGGAGTTTGATCTAAACCCGAATTTCTACATTTTCAGTAATCAATTTCGTTTCTTCTCTAGTTTTATGGCTTTAATTTCATGTTTGATTCTTGCTTTTGTAGTTGTAATGAGTAGCTAAACTATACCATAGCTAAACCATGTGAATGTTGAAGAAATCACCCTCTAGTTGATTAATTGGGATTGGGTAGCATTTAATTGTTGTTATATCGATGAATTCATGTCTTAAAACTTGTTATTAATGCGTGAATTAGCTTGATCACCTAGTTCATGAACACACACTACTTTTATAAATGTATGTTGCGAATGGGTGTGGGAAAAGAGGTTTTAAGATCGTTATTTACAATTTACTGAGTTGTTTAGATCGATTGGGTAATGAGGTGTCGGTGTAAATCGAACGGCTCTAGAGCGTTTATCTTGTTCCGGTCAGTTAAATCCTTAAAGACGGACTGTTGAACCGGACAAAGGTTACTAGGTTGTTGCATGACGTCTAGTACAATCTTAGGAGTTTGCACCAATGAACGAGTCGATATATGCATTAGGATGGTTGGTTGGTAGTTTCCATTCCCAAATAATTGATTAGAGGGGCGAAAGTATTCAATTGGATCGTGATTTGGCTATGTCTCTTTCTCTTTTATTCTCTCGTTTAAATATCGTTTTAGCATAATCAGAACCTCAAACACCTTTGATTAACCTGAACTAAGTATGAAAACGACTTTGGTACTCGATTGATTCCTCGTGGGATATGACCTTGCTCGCCTCTATAGTGCTTTCGACCCGGTACTCTGCCGGTTAAGGTTAGATGTCACTATTTCGGCCATCAAGAAGCCAAGACACTTCTAATGATCCTTAACCAAAGACTACAATGAAACACTTTAAGCTATGCTCATACACTTAAACTACACTTAATAAAAGTTGTAAAAACTCTAAGAGAAAACTCTCAATATGATTATAATTCAAGGTGAGAAATACTTATGGTGTGCCCCTCCTTTTATAGGCTAAAGAAGTTGGCATTTTATTTTCTAGAAAATAAAAATAAATTAATAAAAGGAGAAATAACAATGAACCTAGTCTCCTTCCATGTCTAAGTGAAAAAAGAAAAAAAGAAATATTTCCTAAAATAAAAGAAATCCTCAAATCAATAATTAGTAAATAGTCCTCCAATGAGATTGATTTATTATTTACAAAAATAAGATGAAGATTTGATGAAATCAATCATCATAAGACTTCTAATTTCGTGCTACATGGCCTTGGGACATCAATATTAATAATAAGAATCCAAAAAATAGAAAATAGCAAAAAAATTCATCTTCTCTTCTCTTGAATTCTTGACCTATGATCTTTGGCCAAATGTGTTAAAATAATCGAAGTAAAAATCATTCTCTTCATTTGGACATGTACTTCATCACATTGGGCTTCTCTTAGATGATAATAGTCAACGGGATGACAAGTGGATCGATGAAAATGTGCAAGTCCGCCAGAATATGCAACAACTTTTATTCTCCAATTAAGAGACCCTTGATAATTATGAGTAACCTTAAAATTATCAAAATAAATGATAAATTAAAGTTTCATAAGTTTTCCACATTGAAGGGAATGCAGATCTCATGCAAATCACTTGATATAAGTCTTAGATGGTTAATCGTGGGCCATAAAAGCTATGTAGAAAATGATGATGGCTTGATGGTCCTCCATCACATTCTTACACGACCAATAAGTTCAGTATAGCTAGTCAGACCAAATATGAAAAATGATTCTTCAAGTAAATGACGAGGCCGTATTTTATAGTGTTTTGTGTGCTTATTTTACATCTATTTTATCGGGAGATACACTGTTTTGGGTATTCTTGGATGATTTTCAGGTTTCGAAAGCTTGAGAGAGATTCTGGAAGATTTTGGGACTTATAGAGAGATTTCAAGACGTTTTGTGGAAGACAAGAGAAAGCGGCTTTTAATGAATTCAGATTTTCACTTTTCGCCAGTGTCGAGATCCTGACTAATAAAGAGAAGACAAAGTCTGTTAAAGCCAATCGTGGATTTTCGTACTATAATCACGTTGAGTTTTTATTATTATAAAAGACATGATATAAATATTACGTGTTATAACTTATGTTATAAATATAACACGTAATGTATAGATGTCCATTAGATATAATATCTACTCCACCTTGTATATTACTAGCCTGCAGCTAGTTTACTTAATAATTAAGTCTTAAAGCCAATACGACAAAATGGATGATGTAAATATATGATATAATCAACGGATTTACGGATAAGCCATAGCTAGAGGTGGCCAAACCGAAACCTGAACCGGCGGTTCGAACCGGAACCGGCGGTTTTTGAACCGGCGGTTCGTCAAACCGCCGGTTCGAAAACCGCTGGTCTGCCGGTTTGCCGCCGGTTTGTGTTATTTGTAACCGGAACCGGAACCGGAACCGCCGGTTCAAACCGGATGGCCGGAACCGGGTAAAACCGGCCGGAACCGGACCGGAACCGAACCGCCGGTTTAACCGGCCTAGAGGTGGCCAAATGGTGTAACCGCCGGTTTTTCAAACCGCCGGTTTTTCAAACCGCCGGTTTGACGAACCGCCGGTTTGCCGAACCGCCGGTTTGAAAAACCGCAGGTTTACTGTTTAAAACCGCCGGTTGCCGGTTTGGGCCGGTTCCGGTTTGCTTCCGGTTTGCTCCCGGTTCAGATCACGATTCCGATCACGGTTTTAAAATTTCATTTTTTTTTCTTTTCATTTTTATATAACACTTATTATTTTCACTATAATAACAAATTATTATTATTTTAATTATAATTATTAAAGCGAATGTAATATATATATTATTTTAAATAGATTCTATTCGGTTTTAAAAATAATATTAATATTGTGTTATTTTATTTATATGTAAATAATATTATTTTAAAAAATTGTGTTGTTTTTCTTATATGTAAATTGTGTTATCTTTTCAACGCTTGTACCGGTAATTCGGTTGTTTACGTATTTTTTATGTGTAATCGTGTCGGAGGCACAACACATATAAAAAAATCAAAGCGAATGTAGTTCTAATTGTTTATGTTTTTAGTCTTTTATAGTTTGTTGTAATGATTTTTATAGTTATTTAAGTAGGTTTTAAGTATACTTTGATTATAAATATTGTTTTATAGTTTCTTATAGTTTTTTTTATAGTTTGTTATAGTTTTTTTTATAGTTTGTTATTGTAGTATTTTATAGTACTATTATGTGTTTGTATTATATAGTTTCATATAATTTTTTAGGTTTGTATATGGTTTTTTTTAGGTTAGTATATAATTTTATAGTATTTTTTAGGGGGGAAGGGGTTATAAGGACAAAAAAAAAATCCAAAATGGGTCCAGGAGGACGTTACTACATGTTACGTGATTAGAAAGGACAAATTCATAATAAATGGACAAAAATACCCTTTTACACATTAAACACGCAGTAACACTGAGAAAATTTAGTAACATCCACGAAAACATATAGTAACACCCAAGAAACAAGAAATAATAGCCCATAAAATGTCGTTACATCCAATGAAAAAGGTAGTAACAACCAATAAACAAGTAGTAATAACCTAAAAACAAGTAGTAACACTCTTGTAAAATGTCGTAACATCCAATAAAAAAGTAGTAACAACCAATAAAAAGGTCGTAACAGTCAATAAACAAAGAGTAACAACCCGTAAAATTTACATCAAAAAATGTAGTAACTTCTGCAACTTAAAGTTACTCCAAAAATGTAGTAAATTTACATCAACCCTAAAGTTTCTCCCAAAAAAAAAAAAAAAAAATCCAAACTGCTGCAAATTTGCAACTTCCGTCGCCGTCACCCTCCTCCGCCGTCACCCTCCTTCTCCGCCGCAAATCTGCAACTTCCGGCGGCACAATCGTCACCCCTCCTCCTCCGCCCCAAATCATCTCCAAATCCTAATGCCCATCAAAAACAGACCGGATCGAGACAATAAAGCTTCGAACAGAGAAACCAGCCGATTTGAATTAGTAGCGGTGGGGGAGGACGGTTCCGGACAAAGAATGAGGAGGCTGAAGCTGAAATTACGCCGCTCCTCGTTGAAGAAGTTTCTTACAAAATCCGCTCACGTTTCAGCATTCGATGAATCTGGTCAAATCCGATGTCTTTGTTCATTCTGAACAACCACCGAAGATAATGGTGGTCAAATCCCTAATCTTCACCTTTTACAGCTCGATTCTGACCCTTTAACGGCTCAAATTGACCAAGACCAGGCAGCTTTGAGCCTTTATTCTTATCTGCAAACAGAGAGACGTTAAATGCAATAATAGCATCAAATCGAAACAGAAATCGAGTAGGGTTAGGAACAAATTCACCCTATTTCAGTTACGAGGGCAAGCCATCACGGTTTCGATGACTCATGTTGCAATTTGAACCAGTCAATCTATCAGTCGTATATCACTGAGTCTCCAAGACATAGCCATGGAAGTTACGATACGAACAGAGCCGAGGCCGGATTTTTGGGGATAGAAACGCCGCCTTAGGGCCGGAAGTGGCGGCCGTGGTGTTTTTTTGTGGTTTGAGATTTGACTGAGTTTGGATGGGGGAGATATAAAAATTCCGGCCGGTTTTACCCGGTTCCGGCCATCCGGTTTGAACCGGCGGTTCCAGTTCCGGTTCCGGTTACCAATAACACAAACCGGCGGCAAACCGGCAAACAAAAAACCGGCGGTTTTCGAACCGGCGGTTTGACGAACCGCCGGTTCCGGTTTCGGTTTGGCCACCTCTAAACCGGCCCAACAGTTTTTCTTTTTTTTTTTTTTCTGGGTGCATGTAACGGCAATAAAAACAATTTAAACAAATAAACCATAAAAACTATAAAAAAAACCTAAAAAATTATATACAAACCTTAAAAATTATAAACCTAAAAAATATAGTTTTTTGCCGAGAAGAACATATTAATTCATTTATCTGGCTCCAAGTACACTAGACATTAATTAGGACAAAACATGTGCAAACTTACCGATATACCCCTTTTCCAATTTTTATATCTCCCCCATCCAAACTCAGTCAAATCTCAAACCACAAAAAAACACCACAGCCGCCACTTCCAGCCTAAGGCAGCGTCCGCGGCGGTCCATTGCGGACGCTTTTTCCCATGGCCGTTCTCGAAGACTAACCCTTTCTATCCCCAAAAATCCGGCCTTGACTCTGTTCGTATCGTAACTTCCATGGCTGTGTCTTGGAGACTCAGTGATATACGGCTGATCGATTGACTGGGTCTAATTGCAACACGAGTCATCGAAACCGTGATGGCTTGCCCTCGTAATTGAAATAGGGTGAATTTGTTCCTAACCCTACTCGATTTCTGTTTCGATTTGATGCTATTATTGCATTTAACGTCTCTATGTTTTCAGATAAGAATAAAGGCTCAAAGCTGCCTGGTCTTGGTCAATTTGAGCCGTTAAAGGGTCAGAATCGAGCTGTAAAATGTGAAGATTAGGGATTTGACCACCATTATCTTCGGTGGTTGTTCAGAATGAACAAAGACATCAGATTTGACCAGATTCATCGAATGCTGAAACGTGAGCGGATTTTGTAAGAAACTTCTTCAACGAGGACCGGCGTAATTTCAGCTTCAGCCTCCTCCTTCTTTGTCCGGAACCGTCCTCCCCCACCGCTACTAATTCAAATTGGCTGGTTTCTCTGTTCGAAGCTTTATTGTCTCGATCCGGTCTGTTTTTGATGGGCATTAGGATTTGGGGATGATTTGGGGCGGAGGAGGAGGGGTGACGATTGTGTCGCCGGAAGTTGCAGATTTGCGGCGGAGAAGGAGGGTGACGGTGGAGGAGGGTGACGGCGGCGGAAGTTGCAAATTTGCAGCAGTTTGGATTTTTTTTCTTCTTCTTTTTTTTTTTTTTTTTTTTTTTTTTTTTTGGGAGAAACTTTAGGGTTGATGTAAATTTACTACATTTTTGGAGTAACTTTAAGTTGCAGAAGTTACTACATTTTTTGATGTAAATTTTACGGGTTGTTACTCTTTATTGGTTGTTACTACTTTTTTATTGGATGTTACGACATTTTACAAGAGTGTTACTACTTGTTTTTAGGTTATTACTACTTGTTTATTGGTTGTTACTACCTTTTTCATTGGATGTAACGACATTTTATGGGCTATTATTTCTTGTTTCTTGGGTGTTACTATATGTTTTCGTGGATGTTACTAAATTTTCTCAGTGTTACTGCGTGTTTAATGTGTAAAAGAGTATTTTTGTCGATTTATTATGAATTTGTCCTTTCTAATCATGTAACATGTAGTAACGTCCTCCTGGACCCATTTTGGATTTTTTTTGTCCTTATAGCCCCCTTCCCCCCTAAAAAATACTATAAAATTATATACTAACCTAAAAAAAACCATATACAAACCTAAAAAATTATATGAAACTATATAATACAAACACATAAGAGTACTATAAAATACTACAATAACAAACTATAAAAAAAACTATAACAAACTATAAAAAAAACTATAAGAAACTATAAAACAATATTTATAATCAAAGTATACTTAAAACCTACTTAAATAACTATAAAAATCATTACAACAAACTATAAAAGACTAAAAACATAAACAATTAGAACTACATTCGCTTTGATTTTTTTATATGTGTTGTGCCTCCGACACGATTACACATAAAAAATACGTAGGCAGCCGAATTACCGGTACAAGCGTTGAATAGATAACACAATTTACATATAAGAAAAACAACACAATTTTTTAAAATAATATTATTTACATATAAATAAAATAACACAATATTAATATTATTTTTAAAACCGAATAGAAATCTATTTAAAATAATATATATATTACATTCGCTTTAATAATTATAATTAAAATAATAATAATTTGTTATTATAGTGAAAATAATAAGTGTTATATAAAAATGAAAAGAAAAAAAAATGAACTTTTAAAACCGTGGCCGGAACCGTGATCGGAACCGTGATCTGAACCGGGAGCAAACCGGAAGCAAACCGGAACCGGCCCAAACCGGCAACCGGCGGTTTTGAACAGTAAACCGGCGGTTTGACAAACCGACGGTTCGTCAAACCGGCGGTTCGTCAAACCGGCGGTTAGAAAAACCGGCGGTTACACCATTTGGCCACCTCTAGCCATAGCCGTCATATTCACAGATAAGATCTAGCTTGCCGACTCCCACTTGTATATATATACTAGTGGTAGAGTGTGCCGTGCAAGGCACGGCATGCCCCTTCCAAGCAGTTTCTTTATATGGATGCAATTTAATGATTCATAAAAGAAGAGGATATTTATTTAGTTAGACCCAAACCAACATAACCTAACAAATTGTAAGAAACCGCAACCACATTATGATACTTGCAACTCCCCAAGCTGCAGCCATATTATGATACTTGCAACTCCACAAAAAGGTATGTTATGAATGAAGAAACGGTTAAGTGGTTGTATCACCCAAAGTTTGGTCTAACTTTTCATCATAATATAAGAACATCGGTTGTTATAAGCTTGTTGCCCTTATTAATGGATGAATAGCATTGTCTCGTTCTTTCCTTGTTTCCAGTTGATTTTTTTGATTAATTCTCCGGTTGGGTGATCGTATTGAGCATATTGAGATTGGTAATGCTTGTGGAAATCTTCAATCAAATCAGTCAATGTCTCTTTCCCGTCTTTTTCATCATTAACATCCTTAAGAAGCTTTAAGATCTTCTTAATCTTATCCTCCATATCTGCAAAAATTAAAATATCTTCGGAAAAACCTCAATTCATTTAGCTCATGGATCGCTTTCTGTGAAAATGGTTTTGTGATCCGTAAATGCTAGCTGAAACACGAGTGACTTTAATGTGTATCTGTGTTCATTGTAAAACATGTTAAGACACTCGTGTTTTAACGAAATAGGATCATCAGGCGGATCACAACACTGTTTCCACAGGCGGAGATCTCAATTCATATTGATCAAGGATCCCTTTTTGTGAAAAAAGGGTGTCGTGATCCGTACAATGACCCTATTTTAATCATGAAACGCAAGTGTCTTGACATGTTTGTCTGTTAATTTCAAAACACAAGTTAAAACACTCATATATTAACGTTGAAATAAAGTCATTGGACGGGTCATAACATTCATTTTTACCAGAGAAGATCCCAATTCATCTACCTTCATTTGTTTCTTTTAGCTCTTCATGCTTTGGCAATATCTCCCAAAAAACGACTTTATAGAATGTTTCACCCTATGCTTTGGCATCTTTTAAGTCCAGTTTCTCCAAGGCTTCTGCACTGCTAGTGAAACAAGTTCAATTCCAGCTGCAGATTTACATGTATTCAAAGGAATTCAAAATTCCAGACCAATCATGCCCGGAACGATACAGGACGCCTTTAGTGGCACCACGATATGTACCGACGGTATTGCACCAAAAACAATCAACCACACAGTTTCATTCTCGGCTCTGGAATCCACTTTCACCCCACTAAAAACACCTTTTGTAATGTGCAAGCATAAAAAACAGATTAAACCTTATGTTTTATTACTCGTTCCTACTCAGAAAGGAGTAGGATAATCCACATTTCTAACTGTTTTGGAAAGCATGATGCAAACAACTCCAGATACATAATCTGGTCACAACTACTCCTTATGTTTCTATTTCACTGAAATAGTTGATAATATCACAAGTATTAAAATGTGAGTTGATCTGACCGAAATCTAGCAATCAAAGGTTCAATATGGTTGGTTAAATATACCAGCAGATTTGACTGAAATATTTTGTAGTACAAAATGGCATGAATTTGTGTCACAAAATAGAAAACTATTACCATGGTTGAAAAGCCACCATCATACACAAGCAATGCTCCTAAAACACATTTTTCTAATTCCATATTACCAGGCCAAAGGCATAAACCATAATTAGTGAAGACAATTTGTGCCTTCTATATATAATATTATCATAAAGCGATCCCAATGGTCTCGACGTGTAGCTAATAAGACCAAAAAAAAAAAATGTAGCCTCATTCAGTAGATTTGCTAACTATCAACAAATAGCCCGAACTTCCACCCAAGATAATGCTACGAAAGTGGAACAAAGGAGTTAAGGTGACTTACAAATGATGTTCCAAAGAAACTTTATGGCCAAAACATCACAAATGATGTTCCAAAGCAACCCTGATCAATGAAATCTTCATGGTTGTTCAAAGAATTAAAAGGCTTCAAATGATCCTCTTTCAATCTATCCATGTTACATTTCCTAAGAGTTTTACAAAAATAGACAGATGAACTATATTCATAAACGTACAATAACACTCAATATTCAATTAAACATAAACAAAAACATGAGTCCGTGGAGTTTAAAATTGTATACACACCTAGAATATCTTCACTCCCTTCGATTAAACTCCCTTCGAACATAAACCTGCAAAACACCATAAAATTTGTGATACATGTGAACCCCCAAAAGCACATCTTTACGTCAAGATCACAGCTTTCCAAACTGTGACCCCAAACGCACCAAACCAAACTAAATGAACAGAAACCCCAAGATCGAAACCCGAAAAGAGACGACGGATTCTCCATTCTCATCAGAACCATTGAATCTATCAGCACTCACAATCGGGTTAGCCTTTGCAATAGCTTCCCATCCTTGACTCTTGAAATCAAAGGTACAAGCATGCTCTTCTGGTTCCTATGGATGCCACAAAAGGTACAACTGCACCTACAATTAAATCCCAACACCCCAACCTTCTTTTTGCAGCTAAACACCGATTATATGTCGTCCATCTTCTGCCCTCAGATCCTCTCGTTTATCCTTTAAAAAAAACAAGAATTTTACAGGAAAAAGGGAGAATTTGGTTGGGTTTTGGAGGACAGGAGGAAAAGTGGAGAGATCGTTAATCAATAAAATAGATTTATTGTGAAGAGAGTAAGAAAATTGTTTTTTGTTGGACCCAAAAGTCTCGAAAATCTGTTTACATAGGGAGCAGGGAAGACTTTCTTGGATGCTTGGAAATCTGAAGAGCAAAAGGGTGTATTCGATCTTCTGGATCTTGCAAACAGCTTTAAAAGTATATCACCTAATACTACATTTGGATCTTTCTGAAAAATAATATAAACTAAAAATAAAAATAAAAAAAAGAAAAAGAAAAGCAAACACAGTTGAATACATGGCATGAGGGGAAGCTTTACTCTCATTTTAGATAGAAAAGGGTACGTGGCCGATTTTTGCTTTTGACAATTAATAAGTTGGCAGGTATCTATCTGCATCAATGAACAGAGAGAGAATCACTACCTTTAATAAGAATTACTACCTTTAATATATCTCTTAGCCTTTTGGATATGCTATTTTTCTTCTTTGAGTAAACATGGTAATTTGTAGTTGCTTTCTTATTTCGATACTTATATGATATATATTTTATAATACGTTATCAGCACGAGTCTCTATCGGTGCTGAGTAAGGCGTCTAGAAAATTACTTGAAAAACGTTGACAGAGCGTGGAGGTAATCTTAGTCAATTTTTTTTTCGTTTGTTTATGTTATGGCTAACATATCAAGGCAAGAGTTTGTACCACTAGATATTTCCGGAATAAATTATCTGTCGTGGAAGATGAATGTTGAGATCCATCTGGAATCTATGGGGCTTGGTAATACTATTATTAAGGACAATGATGAGTCCAGCCAAAGCCGTGCCAAAGCCATGATCTTTCTTCGACATCATCTTGGAGATGGGTTGAAAAATTAATACCTTATAGTAAAAAATCCTTCTGAACTGTGGCATAATTTAAAGTATAGATACGACCACCTGAAGTTGTCGGTTCATCCTGGTGCCAGATTTGATTGGCTTAGTCTGCGGCTGCAAGATTTTAAAACCGTGATCGAGTTTAATTCAGCCATGTTTAAAATCATCTCTCAGTTAAAATTATGTGGTGATAAAGTAAGTGATGAGGATATGTTGGAGAAGACATATTCCACATTTCATATCTCGAATATGCTCCTGTAGCAGCAGTATCGAGAAAAAGGGTTCAAAAAATATTCTGAGCTTATAGCATGCCTCCTTGTGGCAGAGCAAAATAATCAACTTTTGTTGAAAATCACGAATCCCGACCGACTGGTGTTAGCCGATTCCCTGAAGTGAATTTGGCTCAGTCATCCTATTTTGATCGTGGTCGTGGACGTGGTCGTTGTCGTGGAAGAGGCCATGGATGAGGCCGTGGTCGTGGACGCGGTCGTGGAAGATATATGCCATATCATAATGATACCGATCATGGTAAGAAACAAAATGGTCCCCAGAAGACGGATCATGGGAAACGTAATGAAAAGAAAATTAATGATGATAAATACTTCCGTTGTGGAATGGAAGGTCATTGGTCCCGTAACTGTCGTACGGCGGATCACCTTGTCCTACTCTATCAAGCTTCACCGAAAAAACCAGTTGAAGATCGTGAAGTGAATCTTGTGTATCGTGATCATCCTGAAGATGATGACACTTTTATTGATGCTAATGCTGATGCTGATGATGATATGATGAATTTGGACATGGATAGTTTCTTGATGATTCCTGAAGGATTAAATGATCAAGAAAATGTTTAGATTAGTTTAATGCTTTCTTGTAATATAGTCGTTTTCTTTTCATTTCCTTGTAATATAGTAGTTTCATTTTGTTGGTGTGATTTTCTGAATGTTGGACTTTTGTTATCTTCTTGAAGAAGATATGTATACAGATGGTGTGTCGGATATCAATAAAGATGTTTGTTTGATTGACAGTGCCACTACACATACCATATTTAAACATGAAAAATACTTTTCTTCCCTGAAGAAAGAAAAGATAAATGTTAACACAATTTGTGGCAATTCGAAAATGATAGAAGACTCTGGAAGAGCTATTATATTTCTCCCTGAAGGAACGAAATTTACTATCAATCACGCACTATTTTCTTCAAAAGCCCGAAGAAACCTATTAAGTTTTAAGGATATCCGCCGAAATGGATACCATATTGAAACTAAGAATGAAATAGATACTGAATATCTGTGTATAACGATAAATGTTTCCGGAAAGAAGCATGTACTGGAGAAACTTCCATCTCTTTCTTCGGGGCTATATTATACTAAAATTAGTGCGATTGAATCATACCATATAGTAAACCAGAAGTTTAATGATTCTAATGTTTATAATATATGGCATGATCGTCTGGGACATCCTGGATCAAATATGATGAGAAATATAATTGAGAATTCACAAGGCCACGCGCTGAAAAACCAAAAGATTTTAAGTGCAGACGAATTCTCTTGTGTTGCTTGTTCTCAAGGAAAAATGATTATAAAATCATCTTTTGTGAAGGTGGCAACAGAATCACCAGCATTCTTGGAAAGAATCCAAGGTGATATATGTGGACCTATTCATCCACCAAGTGGACAATTTATATATTCTATGGTCCTAATCGACACATCCAGCAGATGGTCGAATGTATCACAGTTGTCGACTCGTAATATGGCATTTGCGAAGTTGCTTGCACAGATAATCCACCTACGAGCACAATTTCCAGATTTTCCGATTAAAAGTATTCGGCTGGATAATGCTGGAGAATATTCATCACATGTGTTCGATGATTATTGTATGTCTGTTGGAATTACCGTGGAACATCCAGTAGCTCATGTTCACACTCAAAACGGTCTAGCTGAATCTTGCATTAAAAGATTACAGTTGATTGCTAGACCGATGTTAATGAGAACAAAGCTACCCGTGTCTACATGGGGACACGCAATATTGCATGGGTCTACACTTCTGCTCATTAAACCGTCAAGCTACAATAAATTATCCCCTTATCAATTAGCTTTTGGTCATGAGCCTAATATTTCTCATTTATGCACATTTGGATGTGCTGTTTATGTACCGATTACGCCGGCAGCGCAATGTACTAAGATAGGCCCACAAAGAAGATTGTGCATTTATCTGGGGTATGATTCACCATCCATCATTAGGTATCTGGAACCCCTGACGGGTGACTTGTTTACTGCAAGGTTTGCAGACTGCCATTTTGATGAAATTGTTTTCCCGATATTAGGGGAGAAAATGAACCCGAAGTTCATAAGAAAGATAATGAAATCTCTTGGAAAACAACATTAGGATTTCTCGATCCTCGTACTAGTGCGTGTGAACTGGAAGTTCAGAGAATTATTCATTTGCAGAAAATAGCAAATCAATTGCCAGATGCATTTAATGATTCCAGTAGAGTCACTAAATCATATATAGAAGCTGCGAATGTTCCAGCTCGTATATCAATTCCAGAAGGACTTGATAAGAATTTTATTGCAAGTGAATCTAAACCGCGCCAGAGGCGTGGTAGACCGGTTGGTGTGAATGATAAAAATCCTCGAAAGAAAAGAGGACAAAATGATCAAAGTGATCAAACTGACAATTCCAAAATTGATGATAAAATCCCGAAGAGCTTTAAAATTATAGACCCATTTTCAAAAACAAAAAAAAAATTATAGACCCTGGGGAGTCTATAGAAACATCAATTAATTATGTAACTCTCGGGACAAAATGGAACCGAGAGGATGTAATCGTCGATCATATTTTCGCATACAATGTTGCACTTGAAATAATGGGAGAAAACGAGGACCATGAACCGACATCAATTGAAGATTGTCGAAATAGAAAAGAATGGAAACAATGGCAAGATGCCATTAAGTCAGAACTAAATTCACTGGCAAAACGTGAAGTTTTCGGACCTGTAGTCCGTACTCCTGAAGGGATAAAGCCAGTAGGATTCAAATGGGTATTCGTGCGTAAACGAAACGAGAAAAATGAAATATTGAGATATAAAGCACGACTTGTTGCCCAAGGCTTCTCGCAAAGGCCAGGTATCGACTATGAAGAAACATATTCACCAGTTGTGGATTCGATAACATTACGATACCTCGTAAGCCTGGCAGTACATGAAAAGGTCGAAATGCGTCTTATGGACGTTGTTACAGCTTATCTATACGGGAAACTTGACACTGATATTTATATGAAAGTTCCAGAAGGATTTAGAATGCCTGAAGCGTGTAAATCAAATCCTCGAGACATTTTTTCTGTCAAGTTACAAAAGTCCCTATATGGATTAAAACAATCTGGACGAATGTGGTATAATCGTCTAAGTGAAAGCTTAATTAAAGAGGGTTACAAAAATGATATGATTTGTCCATGTGTTTTTATCAGGAAATGTGAATCACAATTCGCAATAATCTCTGTATATGTTGATGATTTAAATATTGTTGGAACTCCTGAAGAAGTTTCAAAAGCCATTGATTATCTCAAAAAAGAATTTGAGGTTAAAGATTTTGGACAAACTAGGTTTTGTCTTGGTTTGCAAATTGAGCATCTAGAAGATGGCGTCTTTGTGCATCAATCGACTTATACATAGAAAATCCTAAAACGATTCAATATGGACAAATCATATGTTTAGGGTCAAATTGTATGATTTTTAACGATATATTTTCTATCAATTTCCCCCATATATGGATGTTTTCCATAGAAATCGAGCGTTATATTGAAATATTGAGTAAATGATGTTTTTAAGAGTTAAATTGCAAAACGTAACGAATTATGTGCTTAAATGATGAATTTATATTATTTTGGAATTATGTTACGCTTTGGTATGTTTGATCCTCTTGTAGATATTCATTGATGATGGAAAAGATGATTTTAGAGAGCTAAATTCGAAGTTGGAAAGAGCTAAAGAGATTTATGGAAGATTGGAAGATTAAGGAAAGAAATCAAGATTGTGATCTTCAGTTGGAGTGGCGTCCAAAGAAGTGAATCGGCGTCCACTTTGGAGCGAAATCGGATCGAGAGTTCGAAACTTACCGGACGGGCGTCCGAGAGGAAGTGGACGGGCGTCCGGTAAGTTTCGAACTCTCCGATCCGATTTCGCTCCGTGGACGCCGCTTCACTTCTTTGGACGCCAGTCCAACTGAAGATCACAATCTTGATTTCTTTCCTTAATCTTCCAATCTTCCATAAATCTCTTTAGCTCTTTCCAACTTCGAATTTAGCTCTCTAAAATCATCTTTTCCATCATCAATGAGTATCTACAAGAGGATCAAACATACCAAAGCGTAACATAATTCCAAAATAATATAAATTCATCATTTAAGCACATAATTCGTTACGTTTTGCAATTTAACTCTTAAAAACATCATTTACTCAATATTTCAATATAACGCTCGATTTCTATGGAAAACATCCATATATGGGGGAAATTGATAGAAAATATATCGTTAAAAATCATACAATTTGACCCTAAACATCATATCCATTGAGTACCCCAATGGTTGTTAGATTGCTTGATGTCAATAAAGATCCATTTCGACCATGTGAAGAGAGTGAAGAGGTGATTGGTCCTGAAGTACCATACCTCAGTGCTATCGGTGCATTAATATACCTAGCCAATAATACTAGACCGGATATCTCTTTCTCTGTGAATTTATTGGCCAGGTTCAGCTCGGCTTCAACGAAGCAACATTGGAACAGAGTCAAACAAATGTTCCGGTATTTGCAAGGGACAATAGATCTCGGATTGTTCTATTCAAATAAATCAAGTCCAGAGTCAAACAAATGTTCCAATGTGGGATATTTATCAGATCCTCACAAAGCAAAGTCACAAACGGGCCACTTATTTCTTAGTGGTGGTACGGCGATATCATGGCGTTCGACTAAACAATCTTTGAATGCGTCATCGTCGAATCATGCCGAGATAATAGCTATTCATGAAGCCAATCGAGAATGTGTTTGGTTGCGGTCATTGACACATTACATTCGGGAGAGTTGTGGTTTACCCGTTGACAAAGATAAACCAACTACATTGTATGAAGAGAATGCGGCGTGTATAGCTCAGTTGAAAGGAGGCTATATAAAAGGCGACCGGACAAAGCATATATCACCGAAATTATTCTTTACGCATGATCTACAGAAGAAATGTGATATCGATGTTCAACAGATCAGATCGTGTGACAATCCAACATATTGTTATATTGTCGAATTCATGACTTAAAACTTGTTCTTAATGCTTGAATTAGCTTGTACACCTAGTTCATGAGCTCACACACCACTTTTATAAATGTATGTTGCGAAGGGGTGTGGGAAAAGAGGTTTTAAGATCGTTATTTATAGTTGACTGGGTTGTTTAGATCGATTGGGTAACGAGGTTTGTCGGTGTAAATCGAGCGGCTCTAGAGCGTTTATCTTGTTCCGGTCAGTTAAATCCTTAAAGACGGACTGTTGAACCGGGCAAAGGGTACTAGGTTGTTGCATGGCGTCTAATACTATCTTAGGAGTTTGCACCCATGAACGAGTCGATATAAGCATTAGGATGGTTGTTTGGTAGTTTCCATTCCCAAATAATCGATTAAAGGGGAGAAAGTATTCAATTGGATCGTGATTTGGCTATGTCTCTTCCTTTCTTTATCCCTCGTTTAAATATTGTTATAGCATAATCAAACCTTGAACACAATTGATTAACCTAAACTAAGTATGAGAACGGCTTTGATACTCGATTGATTCCTCGTGGGATACGACCTTGCTCGCTACTATAGTGCATCCGACTCGGTACACTGCCGATTAAAGTTGGACCATCACTATTTTGGCCATCAAGTTTTCTGGCGCCGTTGCCGAGGAATTAATCGATATCACATAAGTCTTTTGAAGACTTAGGCTTAGGTCGTTTTTGTTTTCTTCTTCCTTAATGTTGGTTTTTTGTTGAAGAGTCACACCATCTACTACGGTGGTGGTGGTGACTAAATACCATGATTGTGTTCTTGTTTTTGCCTTGAATCGCAGTGGATGGATCCGTATGGCCATGAGGGCTTTTCTCCCTACTCATTTGGAGGCTTTAATATCGGTGGTATGGGTTTTGGATTCCAACCATATTATCAGCTCAACCCATACGCATCACCATACAACAATGAGTGGAGGAGTCCTCTAAGTTCTCAGTTTCAACACCTTAGTGCCTATTTGCAATATGCTCAACCTCCACAAATAGCTTCTCTAGCACAAAAGAGTACGACTGAAATGTTATTGGAGCAAATCAACAAGACTTTGCAAGAGCAAGGCCGTATGATAGAAGAGCAAGACCGTGAGATAGAAGAGCAAAGACGTGAGTTGAGGGATCTTCGGACTAGTTCCAACAACACATTTACTAATCTTCAATCGGCAATAAAGAACTTGGAGAACAGGGTAGAGCAATTGATTAAGAAGAGGAAGGTTGAGATGAGTGCTAAAAATGATGAAATTTCATTTGCTCCACCGTCGACTCTTGAGGTAATCACCCATCATGAGTGTTATGAAGAAGGTATGAAACATGCTAATAGTGAATCATTTATTCCTTCTCCTTTGAACCTTATTGAAAAAGTTGTGGTGGTGGATCACATTGAATATGTTGATGTTGTGGTTGAGTCAAAATGTTATTGCGTGGTGTTTGACTCTTTGTTGCTTGGCATATGCTCTCTTTCGGGGAAGTTGAATTCATTGTGTTGCACGGTGAATTTCTTGAACCAATCTTGGTGGTGGGGATTGAGCCCCTTGTTTGTTTTGCCCCATTTTAATGGTGTGCTCAATTCTTATGATGTGTGTAGGGAGATGCAACGGTTTGCTCTCCTTTGGTATAATTATCCTTAAAATTATTGCGGGTAGAAAGTCGAACTAAGGACTTTAAACTTAGAATGTTTTAGGTAGATGTTTTTTTTTTGTTGTGTTAAATAAAAGTGGATGAAAGTTTTTTTTAATTGCCATGTTCTTGATGCTATTGAGCAAAAGACGTGCAATTTTTTTCTTTCATTCCACTCGTGCTTTGTTGCTTTTCTTTTAGTTTCTTAATAAGTCAAGCCAATGACGTAAAACAAAGGTGCTTGTGGGAGCCAACCCACTTTTTCTTTGTTTGATTAGGTTAGGAGTGAGTCTTTGGTAAAAGAGTGGAGAAATTTGGCCTAAGAAAAGAGCTCTCGGGTGAAAACTTCCTTTCCATTCCCATACCATACTTGGGTTGTTATTATTTTGGCACATATTTTATGCATGGATGACGCTTCTCTTTTTATTAACTTTTCATCTCATGTGATCCAAGTTTGGTACTTTTGGTTTCGCTATGATAGTGTATATGACATTGATTCTTTTCCATATATCTCGTTATCTATTGCCTATTTTTGGCATGGTGGCTGTTCCCCGTGCATGTGTTTCTTGGTTTTTCTTTCCTCTTTGTGTAGATTTTCGAGATGGAGATTGACTGGCAATGTCATGTACATGGTTTGCGCCTTTCTGCCGGGTTCAGCTAAGCCTTTTTCCTTTATCATTCACGCACTGAGGACAGTGTTGCATTTAAAGTGGGGGGTGGTAGCCTGTCTCGGATTTTATCAACGCAAAATAACAAGTAATAAATTTATAAATCCGGTTTCCCCAAGTGCAGGGATTGTAGTATAGCGATTACAACCGGAGTCGATCTCAGGGAATCGAGGTTGTTTAATCTAGTTCTTATTAATTCTTCTAAAATTGTCACTACTATTTATTACTAAACCTAAACTAAAATGGAAAATAAACTGGACAGAGGATTGTCAATCCAAAGCCAGGAAAGATCGTTGCGAACATAAATAAAACTATAAACTAAGAAACAGAAAACAACTATAAAAACGATGATCATGGTGATTAAACAATCGAACAAGTAATTAACCACCGATCCCGCAACCCTTAATTTCCTCTCTGAAGTCATCTTGTGATGATTTAACTAAAATCATGGTTCACCTATCAAAGGTATGAATCTCTACTCTCGTAGATAACTCGCCTATCAATCTCTCATCTCTCGATCTATAAGATTGATGCTATCAAAACAAGGTGTAAGATCTCTCAATCTAGCAACCTAGAAATTTAACCTATCAACTCTCGTTATGTCAAGATTAAAAATCCCATCTTTCCTATGGTGATCTAAGGTTTACACCGACTCTCGTCATACGGTAAACATCAATAAGCAATACATCTCTCGATATCGATTGCATAGCAAAATAAGCAAATAGAAAAGATAACAACTTTAATCAAAAATCACAAAACAAACTTAAGATTGAAAAGAAAGAACCTGATGAAACGGATTTAAATAACTTGAACAAATCGTCTAGCCTCCAAATCATCCAGCAAAAACAGCAGAAAAACGAAATAAAAACAGGAAAGAAACGACCCTCGGCCGGCCAAGCACCAAGGCTCAGCCGGCTGAGGTCACTTGGCTCGGAATTAGGGTTTTCTGTGTATGCGGCTGTATAAAATTCTGATGCCTAGGGTTTACAAAGCGCTGGTATTTATAGAAAATAAAGTCGGCTGCTGTAAGTCGGTCGAAGGATGCCCGTTTACTCCTCTGGACGCCCGTCCAAGGTGGCTTGGACTTGCTTCAGACGCCCGTCCACTTCAGCGTCCAAACTCTCTGAATCAACTTTTCCTCCTAGACGCCAGTCCAGCTTCTTGGACGCCCGTCCACTGGACGGGGCTTGAACGCTCGTTCAGGTTGTTTCAAACTCGATCTCCTCATCTTTATCTCTTTTTCTTCAGGTCAAATCCGATTTTGACACCTTCTAAATCCTTTTCCAAGCCGGAATTGTGTACCTACAAGTCATCAAACATATTGCAAAATGTAGTATCTTCCAAATCAATATAAAACCATCAATTTTACACATAAATCATACAATTTTGCAACTAACCCATTAAAAACATCACTTGCTCAATATTTCAATATAAAGCTCGATTTCTATGAAAAACATCCACATATGGGGGAAATTGATATAAAATATATCCTTATAAAACGTATAAAATCACCCTTAACATAGCCTTAGCTACTGTTATGCACGTCGTTATTCTTTGAGCCATTGTGTTGTATGCTTAGTGTTTGGTCGCTTCTTCAGTAATATTTGAGCAATTTTTAAAATTTTTTTCAAGGTTTTGATGTCACATTCGTGTGTTGAGTCTCCACGTTGATAAGATAAATGGTTTAGTGAATGTTTGAATGCATGTTACTTGGCTTACTACTTTATCTTGGAGATGGGATTTCACGCACGTATAGATTCAATTTCATAAACCATGGTGACTAGTGACCGATTATGGTAGACTTAGGCACAATGCGGTTACCTAGAACTCATACCATTAACTTCGAGACGAAATAGAAAGGCCGACCTTGGTAGAGTTTGGAACGACAGTTATGACATTTCTTTGACCTAACTAGAGCCAAATAGCCATCCCATGACATATTCCACTGTAACTCCTCTAAGCCTTGGTAGGATGGTTAGACCCCTATCCGACACTTAGCCATTCATATTTAGCTTGTAATTTCCCAACCCCCGAGCCTTATTTGTGGTCTACATTCCCTTGAACACCCTACGAGTTGAGCTTAATCTTTTCTTTTATCACACTTGCTTAGGCAAGTGTGGGGTGGTAAAGTGGTGTGTATGTTGAGAGGAGTTGGTATTACGAGCTATTTCATGATATTGAAGGGTAGGAGCTCAATTCATTTTATGTGTATGTGATGGCCTTTAACTCAAACCTAATAAAAGTTCAAGTTCAAATTCAAAAAAAAAGAAAAAAGAAAGAAAGAAAAAAAAGTTATGAAAAGTAAATAAAAAGTTGAGTCAAAGAAAGCCAAGTATGTTAGGACTCTTGTATTCATTTGTATATGATGTTGGTGTTTGGGATGAGTTTTTAGTGAAGAAACATGATTTCTTATACATTTTTGCCTCGTTACACTTGAGACATTGTGCGATATGGCATTTTATTTCTTGGATCATGTTTCTAGTTTCAGTTTGAGCTAGAGAATGGGAGAGCTAGCTACGTTATGTATTGTTACACCCCGTGATTAAGCTTGCTCGTTTTTATCTCTTTGTTGTTTATTCCCCAGAAATCCCCTTCGGTTAGCCCAGTCCCGAGCCTAACGTTACAACCTTTCAAGTCCTACTCGACCTTGCTTAGCCTCGGTTTGGCCTCGATTAGTGGAGATGCTTATGAAGTATGAGCCTATGGTGTAATTGCAATGACCTAGCATCCATAATCCAAACCGGTAAACCGTGGTAAATGTAGAAGAAGCTATTCACTCACACATCCCGTTTGCTTGATAAGGTAGGGTTAAGTGGCATATATTTCTTTTACTCATCGATTGTCTTGGATGTGTGATTAACTTGACCTATGCATGTAACGTTGACTCTTTTGGTATCTTTTAAAACTCTCATTTTGCTCGAGGGCGAGCAAACGCTAAGTGGGGGGTGGTTGATGAGAGTCAACTTTACTATGCTTCGGTGCAAGTCTTAGCCCCCGTTTTTGACACTTTTGGCTCATTCCGGGTAGTTTTAGACCATATATAAGGCAAAATCACATTGCACATCCACCATGAGGTAAACTGTCTTCTAGATGGAAAACCTCGGCATTTTATGATGTTTTGGCCCTTTTCGAGACCTATTTATCTTGTAGAATTATGCTCGTTATGTGTTTGAATGTTTTGATATAGGAAATAGGTGACTCGTGAACCCGGAAGTTAAGGCACGAGGCTTAGAAAGACGAAACCGAAGCCCGGGAATGGAAACGGATAAAAAATAGTTGATGTTTTCGCCTTACATTCACCTTATATGCACTTTGACCAATGTTTTAGATAATTGAATGAGCTCTCCAAATCATTTTGAATCACTCAAATCGGAGCTCTACGCGCAAAGATATTGCCAGATTACCGAAGGTGTATCAGTCCAGATTTTTGGCGCGCGCTGAAGACTTTGGGGCTCGCAAAGTAGAACAGAGACTTCCCAGAATCATAGAAGCATTTTTGGGGCGCGCCAAAGTCACGTTTGCTGCATATTTTTTGGCGCTTTTAAATAGATTTTTCACCCCCATTTCATAGGAACGGATACCTAGACTTAATTAGGACACCCTTAGGTCGATTTTCTTCACTTTTCTCCCTTAGATTAGCTCTTCTTTCACTTTTTCTCTTAGATTAAACACAATTTAGCATAGATATCCCTCTTTCTTGTTGGTGTTTTGAGGCCTTCTTCCCCAAGTGACAATGGGTTTGGATAAAGATTGATGTACCCACAACTTTTCTGCGTTTTTGGTAATTAATTTCATTTCATCTCTTGATTAATGGCTTTAATCATTTCTTTGATTTTTATTTCTTGTTTTGTTGTTAATAGCTAAACATATCATAGTCAAATCATGTGAAGATTGAAAAATCTCCCTCTAATTGATGAAATTGAGAATCGGTAGTGCTTAATTGTTGTTATATTGACGAATTCATGTCTTAAAACTTGTTCTTAATGCTTGAATTATCTTGTACACCTAGTTCATGAGCTCACACACCACTTTTATAAATGTATATTGCAAAGGGGTGTGGGAAAAGAGGTTTTAAGATCGTTATTTACAGTTGACTGAGTTGTTTAGATCGAATGGGTAACGATGTGTAAATCGAGCGGCTTTAGAGCGTTTATCTTGTTCCGGTCAGTTAAATCCTTAAAGGCGGACTGTTGAACCGGGCAGAGGGTACTAGGTTGTTACATGGCGTCTAATACTATCTTAGGAGTTTGCACCCATGAACAAGTCGATATAAGCATTAGGATGGTTGGTTGGTAGTTTTCATTCCCAAATAATCGATTAGAGGGGCGAAAATATTCAATTGGATCGTGATTTGGCTATGTCTCTTCCTCTCTTTATCCCTCGTTTAATATTGTTATAGCATAATCAAACCTTGAACGCAATTGATTAACCTAAACTAAGTATGAGAACAGCTTAGATACTCGATTGATTCCTCGTGGGATACGACCTTGCTCGCTACTATAGTGCATCCGACTCGGTACACTGCCGATTAAAGTTGGACCGTCACTATTTTGGCCATCAAGAACCAGGTAGAGCAATTTATTGAGAAGAGGATGGTTGAGTGGAGTGATAAAAATGATGAAATTTCATTTGTTCCACCGTCGACCCTTGAGGTAATCACCCATCATGAGTGTTTTGATGAAGGTATGATTCATGCTACTACTGAATCAATTATTCCTTCTCCTTTGAGACTTATTGAAAAAATTGTGGTGGTGGATCACATTGAATATGTTGATGTTGTGGTTGAGCCAAAATGTTATTGCTTGGTGCTTGAATCTTTGTTACTTAGCATATGCTCTAATTCGGGGAAATTGAATACATTGTGTTACATGATGAATTTCTTGAATCAATCTTTACTAAGTATGTTTGTACTTACCCGTAAATTCATTCGTTGTTGCTTGTTTAGATTTGGTGCTTCAACTCTTTACTAAGTATGTTTGTACTTACCCGTTTATTATAATCTTCAATATACTCTGCATCCTCTTAATTGCGGATCATTTGGTTGACAAAAAAATTTGTCGTCTTCTGCGGATTTTATTTTTTGCGTTTTTTTTATTTTTAATACTCTCAGCTAAACGACGGCGTTTTCATCAATATACATTTGCCCAATGAAACCTCTCTTCTTCCACTTGCCGGTTTAATCTTCTTCGTGTCGTTTGTTTGTGTTGCCATGGCTTCCACCACCGCTTCCTTTTTACCTCGCCTATAAATTGGACGATAGGCGGTCGGTCCTCGAGTTTTTGGTGTTCCCATTGTTTCTTCTCCTGCTTTCGCTTCTTGCATTTCGTTTGTTGTTGTTAGTTCTTCTCACCGGCAAACCGATTTCAATCGGGTTTTCTTCTTCTTCTTCTTCTATTTTTTTCTTTTATTTTTCAGATTTCGCAACCTCGTCTCTTCATCCGATTGTTCGCCCGTAATTTCTCTGGGTGTATCATAAAATCTCACACAAAAAATCCTCTACCGATTTGCTTAATTGTCATTTCCCCAATTTGCATGTGCCCCGATCATTGATGTGCTTTGGATTTGATTTAATTTGTTCTTCTGTTTGAGCCGCATTTTGATATGCATGTATAAAAATGTGGAGTTTTAGTGAAGTTGGACAAGAGGTTCATTTTTTGTTTTATCGATTCCGGCAATTTGGTGAGGAATTATAGTAAGGAAGTCGTATGTAAAAATTCCTCGGTAAAACTTATTACATCATCATCATCACTCATCGTAGGCGGACGCACCCTTCTTGCTCGGGTGCAGCCATCTCCAATGAATTTTTTTCTTTTTTGTTACCTAGATATATCCGGTATTAAATTTGTGTGAAGAATAAGTAAACGGATTCTAACGGTGTATCATTTGTTTTGCCCGAGGACTTAGGTTTGTTTGCATTGGTTTTTAAAGACAAATTTTTGATGAATTTTCGGTTAATTCCATGGAAGGGTAACGATTTCGGTTAATTACCGAAATCAATTTATACATTCTTCTTCTTCTTTTTTGTTTTCTCGTTTTGTTGTGCCATCACCGATTTCTCCACCACCGCCCTTCTCAAACACCGCTTCATACCGGAATTTCGCGGTATAAAGGGTCCCGGAAGGATAACCATGGCATTTTTCTTGCTTCCCATCGACTCGAAAGTTTCGCTTTTTTGTTGCCGATAGTTTTGCATCCACCGTCTCGATCTGCTTCAACTTGCCTAGCAACCCGGATATTCGAGAGAACTCCAATCGCCTAAACGCCTAAACCCTCGGCGTACGCTCGTTTTCGAACCATTGTTGTCAACAATGTTGAATGACGAGGCGGAGGTAATATTCTTGTTTTGAATACTACTTTAATGAGCTTATGTTTTCGTTTACTCTACTTTCCTATGAGTGACACTCGATCATGTGATCTACAATTTCTCGGTCGGTGAAGCGAAACTTGACCTTGACAGAAGGAAAAGAAAGAAAAGAAGGTTTGAACCGCCAACTATGTTCGGTTTCGAATTGTCTAAGGTTTAGTAGAACAAGATGAGGTTTTGTTTATCCTCGCTTATTATGTTTGTTTTAGGCAAAAGGAAAAAAGCTAAAAAAGGAGAAAGCGCAAAAAAAAAAAAAAAACGAAATCGAAAAACAGTATTCGATTTTGACTAACTTGTTCCCAACTCTTCATGGTTCATGCTTTGTGATGTTGTGGAGTGCATTTTTTCTTGTTTAAGTTAGTTATCTATGGTTTGATTTAGGCATCGGAGCCGCTAGTGCTTTGTTAAGTTTTCAAAGAAGAAAAACGTTAGAAGAGATGACAACGATAACCCAACATATTACATTGATCCGTAAACGCCTCGGGGTGCAAAGAAGCATATGTCTACCAAAATGGCAAAAGCTTATGATCCAGCTTTACGTTGAAAAATTGTGAGTCCGAATTGGTATTGATAAAGTTGGATGATCTATATATCTTCGGCTCGCCCATTTTCTCGACGCAATATGTTGTGATTACCGGTTTAGGTGGTATG
The DNA here is from genome assembly GCA_036785695.1 of Gentiana straminea. Classification (NCBI taxonomy): domain Eukaryota; kingdom Viridiplantae; phylum Streptophyta; class Magnoliopsida; order Gentianales; family Gentianaceae; genus Gentiana; species Gentiana straminea. The sequence continues at coordinate 1,167,203 of JAVUPR010000410.1, read as the reverse complement.
CATGGTGGGAGAAGTCCAACTTCTTCGGGTGCGATTCAAGAAGCTCGAAGCCCTCTTTTGTTATCGTGAGCCCCCGATCCTCTCTCTTATTGTTTGTAGCAAAAAACTTGTACTTTTATGGTTATGTTAGTTGAATGGTCCGAAAATATTGGTGGTTGGATCTTCTTAAGCATACAAGGTGCTATCACAATTAACTATCTTGGAAACGCACCTGTCAATCGTTTTACATGTACTTGCAGGTCTTGCCTCCGCCAAATGTCACCGGAGCTCTACTATGTTTTGGGTTTTCGATTAATTTGAAGAGGTGTTGTTGTAGACTACCGTTTTGGTGTTAACAGTACTAATTTCGCTTATTGTTTCATTTCTAGGGTTTTTGACACATCCCATGAAAGAATATTTGCTCTTCTTGTAAATACCCGCCTTTTGTCGACTTTTGAAGTGTTTTGAATATTTTCTCTTCGGTACATACCCAATCTTTTGATGATGAGTTAATTGTTATATATGATATTTGGATGTCCCGAATCACCTTCGCTCCTGCTTATTAGATGGTCGCGCTCCGGCTCACTCAAGAATGGGACGGCGGTGGTCCGCCGGCAAGGACCTAGATCCACTAACATTCGGGGTTCGTGTTTTTTTGTCTCAGTCATGGTGATTGATTTCCCTTATTTTTTAGGTGTGTAAATTGATTTCGATTCAAATATTGGTGACCGAAATTATGCCCGATAATTTTAGTGGTTCTTTCTTACTATGTTTGTAAGTGTCCGTCTTTAATTTATCGCTTTTTCTTTGGCTTAAGTGGTAAAATTAAAGTGTTGTTGTTTTCCTTAATCTTGATAATTTGTTGTCTCGAACCGTAAGTGAGTTAGGGTGTATTAGATCGAATCATATCGGGATAGGTGTGGTCTAAGGGTGGACAATAGGTCTAATACACAAACTCTAAGTCGGTTCACTTTCGAAGATTAGTCAAGGATTAAGGGTTGTTTTGTCTCCTTTTTAAGTCTCTCTCTGTTTGGTGAATCGGTGAAGAAATTCTCGATTTTGTTTGTATCTGTGTGTGTTTTGGTTGTTCAATTAAATTATTCCCGATCATATCTATTTGCCTTTGCACGCTTGCACCTTGAATATTTTGCTTTGAATCTGTTGAACCATCTTGTGCACCAAATCTGTTTGTGCCCGCACATTTCCGTTCTTGTGTTGTTCTCGAACCATCCGCACATTTCGGTGAACCTCTTGCATCTAATCTCGCATATATATTGCAACAAGATCTATTATGACTTGTTTTGTTGAACCGTATTTGCAACATTTAAAGTCACCGTAATAGGTCTCGTTTCCGATCTGCTTGGGCATAGTGTTTTCGGGACTAATTGTCGTTTTGATAGTCTTATCTCGTGATTTGACTATCATCTCGAAGGTCAATTGAGAGTCTCGGCTTAGATTGATCGGTTCTCACTTTATACTCCTTCGATCGTGATCCGTTCACTATTTAAGTCGTTGTATCCTTGCAGGATCGAACCTTGCTTGCCTTGTAATTTACTTCTTCTTTGCATCTCGTTTGGACCGATCTTGGACAAACCTTGTATTTCGGTATATTATTTTATATAAACTCTTGGATCTGCATTTATGTATGTATATTTTTGGATAACCTTTCTAATCTAAGTGGTATACTTCTCGCTTGAATCATCTTTTCTATTACACTTTGGTTTACCGGTACTTGTGTTGTTTAATAATAAACTTAGCAATCGTGTCTTTTAACAACTTATCTCGCTTGAATCATATTTTCTATTACACTTTGGTTTACCGGTACTTGTGTTGTTTAATAATAAACTTAGCAATCAAGTCTTTTAACAACTTATTGAATCTCGCTTTTTGCTTGGTTGATTTGATTGGCTTTATCAACTTGAGAATGATCAAACCTTTTGCTTTGCAGCTTTTTCATAATTGCTTGATCTCCTAATCTGTTATGTGTAAGTCTGCACAATAATTAGATCTTTATTCAAACCTGTTCATTTTCTATATCCTTGCCTCGATAAGCATTTGATCACATAGGTCGTGTTCGGGTATCTCCTTTGGTCTTTAAACTGTACTATTATTTATGTGTGCTTTTCAGATTTTTTAGTTGATCATTGATGGATTCGACCACAGCCACGGTCTACGCTTCTCCGACGGCGGCGTCTGCAGGTGGTGTTGATTCAGTTTTCTCGAATGTTGTTCAGGCTCCTGAAGATCCAATTCTCGGCGTATATTCCTCTCTCTCTCTCTCTCTCTCTCTCTTTAAATATCTTTTCTAACATTGATGAAAAACCTAGAATTTGCATGGGAAATATATTTTTCGGTTTGTTTGAGAAATGCATAGGTGGTAAGTAACAACTAACAAGTGAAAAGACTTTGAGTTCGATGTGTAGTTTGATGATGCAAGTGAATCTGTTCAATTTTATCATAGAGTGATCTCGATGGGTTGATTTTTTTAGAAATGGTAATTTAGTGTGGATTAGAGCTTGAACACATTGAAAAATGTAAGCAAAAACGAGCTATTTGAAGGTATATGATGAGTATTACGGATGATTAAGTATGCTAACTGAAAAGTATGTTCAATTTTTTGTTGTCTCTAAGAAATACTTTGTAGCAGTTTGGATGAGGTACTGTAATCCAATTCAAATGATTATTGGATGTACCATCGGTTACTGAAGTTATTTTGCTTGTGTTCTGCAGTTTGTTTTTGTGAACAATTGTTAGTGCTTCAATAACCACTTGGTACAACCTTCATGCAACTTTTGTATTATAAAATTTGTCATATAATAGACTTGGATTCCTTTTTGATACTGATCTTACATTCTCTGCTATTTTGATCTATTAATGTTTCTGGAGAGTCTCGATAAATCAAGAATGCATCCGTTGATAAGCGCGTACCTTGATCTTATAAATGTTTTTGGAGGAAAGGAAGAAATTCTAACTGCGACGTATGTTGGCCTTTTATAAACACATTTCAGCACTTTCCTCCCTGAATTATATCTTTAAATGGTGACAAAAATGAATGAATTGTGTAGTAACAGTGGCGACGATGGTTTTTTTTTAATGCTTATCGCATACTTGCATAATATTGGGTACTATGCACTGTCTTTGGTTTGATTCTTATTTTTGTACCAGTTATCTTACTGTGTTTATGCTTAATAATGGACACATATAACTTTAGTTATATTTCCATCTTGTCTTTAGTATGATTCTGTTGTAATTCCTTTTTTTGTTCTTTTCTTTTGTCTTCTCCTAATAGGTGACTATTGCATACAACAAAGACACCAGCCCACTGAAGCTGAACTTGGGTGTTGGAGCATACCGAACAGAGGTGAATTTTTCAGTTTTGTGAAATTTTACTGGAGCTCTTATGTTGAGAATTGAGTTGAGATGTGACCTTGGATTTGGGTGACAAGGAGGTGGACAGAGTAGAGAAACTTGACTGAATATACTTGTTAGAAGTACATAAATTCTGTCTATTTTGCTAACTAAAACCACAATGTATTTTGGGAACAATGTATTTTTGGGAAACACGTCGATAAATATACACCGTGTTTCCAGGCACACCTACTTTCAGCATAAAAATCATAATGGACGTATTTTGACATATTACAACCACATCTTTCCGTACCCCCTGCAACGCAGAACATTAAAAAAAACAACTTAACCATTCGAACACGCAAAAAAAAAAAAAAAAAAAAAAAAAAAAAACCCGAGGGCCTCATCGTGCAAAGCACGATCAGACCACTAGTACATTTTCATGCATCATTTTATTACTTTTTCCTCCTTTACCAATAAAACATTTACATTTCCAATACTAAAAACATATTTACCAATAAAGTATTTACATCTCCAATAAAAAAAATACATTTCCAACACTATATTTGAGACATATTAACTACTTTCTTAATTTGTGTGAATCATCTCTCTGCGACATATATAAAAAAAATAGTTTTTTGTCCAGAAGGACAAAATTATCAAAAAAGGGGGATAGAAGGACATTGTAATTTAATAAGGACAGAAGTAACATTTATGAAGAACATATATAAAGTAACATATATGAAATAAAGTAAATATGAAATAACAATTGTGTAATACAAAGTAACATTAACACATGAAGTAACATTTTTAAGTAACATTTGTGATTTTTGTCCTTTATAATCATGAAAATGTTACTTTTGTCTCGCGTACCCATTTATCAAATTTTTCGTCCTTACGCCCCCTTCCCCCTAAAAAAAACGGAGGGAGTATAAGTGAAGGGAAGTCGAACCAACATGTAATTATTGTTATATTTAGTGGCACATTAAATATTTGTTAAATTGTTTGGAATTTTTTGGAACTCTTAAAATTTAAGGATAGATCATTTATTACATTGCCTAATCGTCAAAAACATGACTATTGTCTTTGCATTAAGAAGCAACTTTAAATTTAAATATTGGTTATAGGACTTTATTTGGACATCCGTAAAATGAATAAGTCCCAAACTAATTGGGATGGAGGGAGTAATTATATGTATCCTTATCGCCTTAATTTTTCGGGAGAAATGTTAGTTCAACATGGTATCAGAGTAGGAAGTTTTGGGTTCAGACCCTACTGCCAATATAATTTCTCCATTTATATTGTGCACGTGTTGAGCTTCTTTTTGGAGAGGATAGTTCGACTAACAAATGAAAGATTTAGTATCCCCGGTCGTAAAAAATTAGTATCCCGGTTGTATGTCGTCTCTTTCAAAAAATTAAGATGGCGGAGAGAAAGTGATCAACCTCCTGTGTCTTGAAAGGAAGGTCGACTATACTTGTATATTAATTAAATCACGATAAGATAAACTAAATTAGACCAAGACATACATGATAAATCATTGAAATTCAATTTGATTAAATCAAATAATTATCCTCGATAATGAGTGTAGTGTTTTTAATTCCACATGGCTAGTTGGGTCATGTAGGCCAAGTACTTCCACAATTCGTCTTTCTTGGCGCCTACTCGGACATCGAGGCCATCCTTCTTGTGGTGGAGTGTGCTAGAGGGACGTGATCCGCTGCCGAGAGGGTTGCGCCGAGAATAGGAGATGGGTCGTATGTGTTTATCTTCCATGATGCTTGGACCGCCGCCGTCTTTTCACATACCTTTTGCTAGCCATGCCCTTCTTGTGGCTAGTAAAGTGGTAGATTTGTTTCACCAGTGCACACCGGCATAGAATGTTGCACTTTGGTAAGGAAGGTTTTAGTCCCCGGGAAAGTAATGCGATTTTAGCTACTCCGATTGTGGGTGGGTTTCATCCGGATAGACGTATATGGCATTATGAGAGACAAGGCTTTTACACGCTTAAGTTTGGTTACCAACTTGCGCTTTCATTATATCGAGGAGGGGCCTTAGCTTTAGAAGGGTCGCCTCCGGGGACCGAGATAGAGTTTAGCGGCCGCGTTGGGCGGTTCCCACTCGGCCATGCATTTAGCACTTCATGTGGCGGTGTTTGCATGACTCTCCGTCAATTGCGAAGAACCTAGCGTGACGCAATATCGGGAGTGGTGTGTGCTTGTTGTGTGGCTTAGAAGAGAAGTCTTTGGCGCATGTTCTCGCCGGACTTTGAGTCGGCGTCCGGGTGTGGGCTCAATCGCCCTTCGACACCGTGGTTAGACGAGCGAGGCGCGGACTTTTGGGGTTTCTTTTCGTACCTGGTGGAAGGTTATCTCGAAGGAGTTGGCCGACGTTACCCGGTTGATGTGGCATATCTGGAAGGCGCGGTGCGGGGCGGTCTTGGATAATCGGCCGCTTATGTGTCGCAAATATGCAGTTCGGCTCTGGGTGCAGCTAAGGAATATCAGCAAGCTTTTGCAGCTTTGAGGGAGGGGCATGTTAGGTGTAGTGCCCGAAAGACAATTATATAATTGTTTTAGGACATAATTAATAATTCATCTTATTATATGCATGTATGCTTATAATTAAGACACTGCTGAAAACCCTAAGTACCTCGTTTATGTAATCACATAACTCAGTGTATGACTATACACAAGAGGATTAAGTTAGTGAGATGTACTTAAAATTAACTTAGTCCGTAGCGTTTATTAATCTGAGTACGGGTCTCAAGATTAATTTGCTAATAATGTACCCAGAACACTTTAGGTGTGACAGCTTATCCGGACTCGTCGGTAATAGGGTACCTAGTGGGGCATTTATATATGATGATTATCATATAGGGCCGGACCAATTTGATTTGAGTTCTCGATATAATTCCATGGTCGAGAAGTCTTATCGAATCACAAGATGATCATATATGGATTAATCTCAATCCTTACGTGATCACATACGATCGCTTATACTAGGGTAGGGTTTGATGTGTTAGTAAGGATCACTTCGTAGTATGTAGTCCAACATTTCTCGTTGGCTCTATTTTAGGATGAGTGAGTAGTCTGTGCTATCACAGACAGTTCCCTTATTTGTTAATCCTAGAAACTGATCGATCCCGGGAGTTCATATTATATTAGTTATGAACTAATTGATCACTAGGGGGTTAATGGTAAATAAGGATAAGAGGTTTCAAGAAGGGTTTACGGAAATATCCCGAATCGAATTAAACAGTCTATGGAGGATTTATCCGTATGTAATGATTATATCAGTGGACGTTTATCAACTCATGGTTGAGTGTAAGTTATCTATATTCGGCAGAGTTCAGTTTCGGGTTTATGGTCGTGTAATCCCGGAATTAATAGATTGAATATTATTGTTCGGTTTTGACGGATAATATTATTTAATTTATTGCAGCTACTGAATATAGGTCCATGTTCCCCGACGTGGCTCCTAACATAGCATATGTTTTCTCGTCGCTTCACCTCAATCATAATATTAAATAGTTGGATTGGACTATTTAATTGATATGTGGATTAATTGTTTAGTTGGACTAGATAATTAAATATATGGAAAAGAAATTTTCCGTGGACTCGGCCCAAGTGTGTGAAATGCATGGATGACCTAATATATTAGGGTATTGGCCGCATTTTTGGATTATTATTTAATTAGAGAGAAATTAGTTTTTTTGGATAATTATTTAATATATGATTTAATTATTTATTTGTTAAATGATAAATCATGGAATATAGGATAATATATTTATTTATCCTAATTTGTTTGGGATATATATTATATTTATCTTATATTTAAATTAAGGATTAATTTAATAATTATCTTTAATTATTAAATCCCTGGAGGACAAGGATTACTCTCCTAGATAAAGAGAGTTCTCCCAAGCCTAAATGAAAAAACATATATTTCGACATACATGAGTGTTGGAAGCTTAGAATTTTTGGCTTCAACACTAGGGCTTCGAGTTGAGATAATCATCGGGATTATTCCGGTAGCATATCGAGGAGGTCCGGTGGCTTGAAACACCATCCACCTGATGGTTCTTGGAGACACACGTTGGAAGACTTTGGCTTCTCAACTAGGATCTCAACTGGCTTGGATTGACCTTTTGTTCTTGGAGTAATTGCACCATAAAAAAGTTGGTAATCTAACCCCCTCGTAGGTTAGATCTATTATTTTTATGTATTTTGGTTGATTAGATCTAGATCTTGTACTTTCCGCTGCGTAATCGGGTGTATCTATGATCCATCCGGCGATATTACATCCTACAGGGCATTCGGAGGGGAGCCTGAAAAATCACTGGGAACCCCTTCGAATGGGGTGGTGAAGTGCAATTTGGATGCTTCAATGATGAATGAAGTGTCTGGAGTGGGTGCTATCTTCTGTGACCATCATGGGACTATTCTGGCGTCTTACTCCTTTCGATTTGAACATAGCATTGAAGTTGTCATGCAGGAGCTAAGGGCAAATTGGGTAGCTTTAGTGGAGAGGAAGCGGTTAGGGATCCCTCAGCTAGTGGTTGAAAGTGATTGTCTTGCATGTGTTCAACGGTTGTCTCATGGTGAGGATGCCATTCAGCTTTTGGGTGTTTGTTGCATGACTGTCTGTCAGAGGTGTGGCACACTTCTCTTTAGTTCGTTTTACTTTTGTTAGGCGTACGGGTAATTACCCAGCGCATCTCCTAGCTAGACACGGTTTACATTCTTTTCATGCTGTTTTTTGGGGTACCCAACCTCCGAACGATGTTTTGGATGCTATTTTAACAGATATGGTTGAATAAATTTTTCATTAGTTCCTCAAAAAATAATTCATAGAAGATATGCTTTCATCGGCTATATATATACTTCGTTTGATAAAATTGATGAAAAACTTGAAGGTGATATTTTTTATTCAAATATCTTGATGAAAATTAAACTGGAAACTAAAACTGGAAAACCGAAGAAAGAATTAAGAACATTCTTCAATGTTCATGAAGAATTCAAAATGCATAAAGGCGGGAAAAACAGAGAGAAAAATGATCTTTGAATTCAGCTTTGTAAACTCCAAAATTGAGATGTTTGTACACTTGATTCTAACTTAAATAGAGGTTTACAACAAATTTTAACTAACTACAATCGCTTGCAACCGCTTCTAACCGAACTAGCAACTTGTAACCGACTTTTGAACTAGGTGTTTGATAAAATGCCCGAACCAACTTTTTTATTCTTGAATCTCGCCTTGCATCCTTGATTATATCCGCAACATGCCCCCTCAAGTCGAAGGGTTAGTCAGCCTACAGCTTGGAATCTGCCTTGCATCCTTGATTATATCTGCATAAATGTTGTACAATGGATATCTAGGAACAAGTCTTGTGAAAGTGGCCTTATCAACAGGTTTGGTTAGAATATCTGCTAGATTATCTTCTGTCCTGACTGGTAGAGGCACCAAAACCTTTTGCTGATATTTCTCTCGAACAAAATGACAATCTATTTCTATATGTTTGGTTCTTTCATGGAATACAGGATTTTCCACAATGTAGGTTGCACTTTTGTTATCACAAAATAAGGGTACAACCTGTGTATGCTGAATCTGAAAGTCTTGGAGTAGATATATAAGCCATTGTATTTCACATGCTGTAAGAGCCATTGCCCTATATTCAGCTTCTGAGCTGCTTCTGGTGACAGTAGTTTGCTTCTTGCTTTTCCATGAAATTAAAGAATCTCCTAGGAACACTGTATACCCAGTGATTGACCTTCTTGTAGTTGTACAGCCTGCCCAATCTGAGTCACTGAAGGCTTTAAGTACAGGTTTACCACTGGAAGGAAAGAACAAACCCTGTCCTGGTGCTGTTTTGATGAACTTCAAAAGTTTGTGTGCAGCAGCTAGGTGATTTTCTGTTGGACAGTCCAAAAATTGGCTAAGTTGTTGGACAGGATATGCTATGTCTGGTCTTGTATTGCTAAGATATAAAAGTTTTCCCACAAGACTTCTGTAATACTTGTTATCTGTCAAAAAAGGAGAGTCTTTAGGTTCAAGTTTGATCTTTGGGTCCATAGGAAGAGCGAAGGCTTAGCCCCAAAGTGTAACCAAATTCTTGGAGTAAATCAAGACAAGATATTTCCTTTGATTCATTAGGATGCCATCTTCTCGATCTTGCAATCTCATACCCTAGAAAATATTTCAGTTTTCCTAGATCCTTTATAGTGAAGGCTTTGTGTAGAAGATCTTTGAGGTCCTGAATTTCTTGTAGGTTTGAACTCCCTACAACAATGTCATCTACATATACTAGAAAGGCAATAAAGGTGGTGCCTTGTCCTCTTGTGAAAAGACAATGATCATGCTTGGATTGGTGATAACCAGCTGCTAGTAAAGCCTCAGTAAGTTTTGCATTTCACTGTCTGCTTGCCTGCCTCAATCCATATAAGGATTTGACTAGTCTACATACTTGACTGTTGCTGGATGTTGAAAGTCCTGGAGGTGGTTTCATGTAGACCTCCTCCTCTAAATCTCCATGTAAGAAAGTTGTATTTACATCCATTTGATGTAAGTGCCACTGGTTCATGGATGCCAAGCTTAAAAACAGTCTGATGGTGGACAATTTGGCTACAGGTGAGAATGTATCCAAAAAATCTATCCCCTCTGTTTGAGTAAAACCTTTTGCTACAAGCCTTGCCTTATATCTATCTATAGTGCCATCGCTTTCCTTTTGATCTCGTAAACCCACTTGCACCCTATAGGTTTCTTCCTTTAGGCAAAGGAACCAAGATATCCAAGTGTTTGTTTTGTGCAAAGCTTCTAACTCTTCTTGCATAGCCTTTTGCCGCCTTTGTATCTTTTGCAAACTTCGCTTTATGATTTAGGTTCTCCGTATCATTTGATATGTTGCAAGCAAAGGCTTTGTAGGTGGTTGACAGATGATCATAGGTTAGAACTTTGTCCAAAGTGTGAGGTGTAGTGACCACAGCTGTCAGATTTGTCTGATAATCCTGTAAATGCACAGGTAATCTTCTATCCCTTGTTGATCTCCTGAGTTGTTGATTAGTGTTATTCTCCACTATCTTGCTTCCCATCGACTCTGAAAGTTTCTGCTTCCCATCGACTCTGAAAGTTTCTGCTTTTTTGTTGCCGATAGTTTTGCATCCACCGTCTCGATCCGCTTCAACTTGCCTAGCAACCCGGATATTCGAGAACTCCAATCGCCTAAACGCCTAAACCCTCGGCGTCGCTTCGTTTTCGAACCATTGTTGTCAACAATGTTGAATGACGAGGCGGAGGTAATATTCTTGTTTTGAATACTACTTTAATGAGCTTATGTTTTCGTTTACTCTACTTTCCTATGAGTGACACTCGATCATGTGATCTACAATTTCTCGTGTCGGTGAAGCGAAACTTGACCTTGACAGAAGGAAAAGAAAGAAAAGAAGGTTTGAACCGCCAACTATGTTCGCTTTCGAATTGTCTAAGGTTTAGTAGAACAAGATGAGGTTTTGTTTATCCTCGCTTATTATGTTTGTTTTAGGCAAAAGGAAAAAAGCTAAAAAAGGAGAAAGTCGCAAAAAAAAAAAACGAGAATCAAAAACAGTATTCGATTTTGACTAACTTGTTCCCAACTCTTCATGGTTCATGCCGTGATGTTGTGGAGTGCATTTTTTCTTGTTTAAGTTAGTTATCTATGGTTTGATTTAGGCATCGGAGCCGCTTAGTGCTTGTTAAGTTTTCAAAGAAGAAAAACGTTAGAAGAGATGACAACGATAACCCAACAGATTATATTGATCCGTAAACGCCTCGGGGTGCAAAGAAGCATATGTCCGCCAAAATGGCAAAAGCTTATGATCCAGCTTCGTTGAAAAATTGTGAGTCCGAATTGGTATTGATAAAATTGGATGATCTATATATCTTCGGCTCGCCCATTTTCTCGACGCAATATGTTGTGATTACCGGTTTAGGTGGTATGCATGGTGGGAGAAGTCCAACTTCTTCGGGGCATTCAAGAAGCTCGAAGCCCTCTTTTGTTATCGTGAGCCCCCGATCCTCTCTCTTATTGTTTGTAGCAAAAAACTTGTACTTTTATGGTTCTCGTTAGTTGAATGGTCCGAAAATATTGGTGGTTGGATCTTCTTAAGCATACAAGGTGCTATCACAATTAACTATCTTGGAAACGCACTGTCAATCGTTTTACATGTACTTGCGGGTCTTGCCTCCGCCAAATGTCACCGGAGCTCTACTATGCTTTGGGTTTTCGATTAATTTGAAGAGGTGTTGTTGTAGACTACCGTTTTGGTGTTAACAGTACTAATTTCGCTTATTGTTTCATTTCTAGGGTTTTTGACACATCCCATGAAAGAATATTTGCTCTTCTTGTAAATACCCGAGTCTTTTGTCGACTTTTGAAGTGTTTTGAATATTTTCTCTTCGGGTACATACCCGAGTCTTTTGATGATGAGTTAATTGTTATATATGATATTTGGATGTCCCGAATCACCTTCGCTCCCGCTTATTAGATGGTCGCGCTCCAGCTCACTCAAGAATAGGACGGCGGTGGTCCGCCGGCAAGGACCTAGATCCACTAACATTCGGGGTTCGTGTTTTTTTGTCTCGGAGTCATGGTGATTGATGTCCCTTATTTTTAGGTGTGTAAATTGATTTCGATTCAAATATTGGTGACCGAAATTATGCCTCGATAATTTTAGTGGTTCTTTCTTACTATGTTTGTAAGTGTCTGTCTTTAATTTACTGCTTTTTCTTTGGCTTAAGTGGTAAAATTAAAGTGTTGTTGTTTTCCTTAATCTTGATAATTTGTTGTCTCGAACTCGTAAGTGAGTTAGGGTGTATTAGACCGAATCATATCGGGATAGGTGTGGTCTAAGGGTGGACAATAGGTCTAATACACAAACTCTAAGTCGGTTCACTTTCGGAAGATTAGTCAAGGATTAAGGGTTGTTTTGTCTCCTTTTTAAGTCTCTCTCTCGTTTGGTGAATCGGTGAAGAAATTCTCTGATTTTGTTTGTATCTGTGTGTGTTTTGCTGTTCAATTAAATTATTCCCGATCATATCTATTTGCCTTTGCACACTTGCACCTTGAATATTTTGCTTTGGAATCTGCTTTGAACCATCTTGTGCACCAAATCTGGTTGTGCCTGCACATTTCCGTTCTTTGTGTTGTTCTGAACCATCTGCACATTTCGGTGAACCTCTTGCATCTAATCTGCATATATATTGCAACAAGATCTATTATGACTTGTTTTGCCGAACTTGTATTTGCAACATTTAAAGTCACCGTAATAGGTCTCGTTTCTTGATCTGTTTGGGCATAGTGTTTTCGGGACTAATTGTTAGTTTTGATAGTCTTATCTCTGTGATTTGACTATCATCTCTCGAAGGTCAATTGAGAGTCTCGGCTTAGATTGATCGGTTCTCACTTTATACTCCTTCGATCTGTTGATCCGTTCACTATTTAAGTTGTTGTATCCTTGCGGGACCGAACCTTGCTTGCCTTGTAATTTACTGTCTTGCATCCGTTTGGACCGATCTTGGACAGCCTTGTATTTCGGTATATTATTTTATATAAACTCTTGGATCTGCATTTATGTATGTATATTTTTGGATAACCTTTCTAATCTAAGTGGTATACTTCTGCTTGAATCATCTTTTCTATTACACTTTGGTTTACCGGTACTTGTGTTGTTTAATAATAAACTTAGCAATCAGGTCTTTTAACAACTTATCTGCTTGAATCATCTTTTCTATTACACTTTGGTTTACCGGTACTTGTGTTGTTTAATAATAAACTTAGCAATCAAGTCTTTTAACAACTTATTGAATCTGCTTTTTGCTTGGTTGATTTGATTGGCTTTATCAACTTGAGAATGATCAAACCTTTTGCTGCAGCTTTTTCATAATTGCTTGATCTCCTAATCTGTTATGTGTAAGTCTGCACAATAATTAGATCTTTATTCAAACCTGTTCATTTTCTATATCCTTGCCTGATAAGCATTTGATCACATAGGTCGTGTTCAGGTATCTCTTTTGGTCTTTAAACTGTACTATTATTTATGTGTGCTTTTCAGATTTTTTAGTTGATCATTGATGGATTCGACCACAGCCACGGTCTACGCTTCTCCGACGGCGGCGTCTGCAGGTGGTGTTGATTCAGTTTTCTCGAATGTTGTTCAGGCTCCTGAAGATCCAATTCTCGGCGTATATTCCTCTCTCTCTCTCTCTCTCTCTCTCTCTCTCTCTCTCTTTAAATATCTTTTTCTAACATTGAAGAAAAACCTAGAATTTGCGTGGGAAATATATTTTTCGGTTTGTTTGAGAAATGCATAGGTGGTAAGTAACAACTAACAAGTGAAAAGACTTTGAGTTCGATGTGTAGTTTGATGATGCAAGTGAATCTGTTCAATTTTATCATAGAGTGATCTCGATGGGTTGATTTTTTTAGAAATGGTAATTTAGTGTGGATTAGAGCTTGAACACATTGAAAAATGTAAGCAAAAACGAGCTATCTGAAGGTATATGATGAGTATTACGAATGATTAAGTATGCTAACTGAAAAGTATGTTCAGTTTTTTGTTGTCTCTAAGAAATACTTTGTAGCAGTTTGGATGAGGTACTGTAATCCAATTCAAATGATTATTGGATGTACCATCGAACTGAAGTTATTTTGCTTGTGTTCTGCAGTTTGTTTTTGTGAACAATTGTTAGTGCTTCTATAACCACTTGGTACAACCTTCATGCAACTTTTGTATTATAAAATTTGTCATATAATAGACTTGGATTCCTTTTTGATACTGATCTTACATTCTCTGCTATTTTGATCTATTAATGTTTCTGGAGAGTCTCGATAAATCAAGAATGCATCCGTTGATAAGCGCGTACCTTGATCTTATAAATGTTTTTGGAGGAAAGGAAGAAATTCTAACTGTGACGTATGTTGGCCTTTTATAAACACATTTCTGCACTTTCCTCCCTGAATTATATCTTTAAATGGTGACAAAAATGAATGAATTGTGTAGTAACAGTGGCGACGATGGTTTTTTTTTAATGCTTATCGCATACTTGCATAATATTGGGTACTATGCACTGTCTTTGGTTTGATTCTTATTTTTGTACCAGTTATCTTACTGTGTTTATGCTTAATAATGGACACATATAACTTTAGTTATATTTCCATCTTGTCTTTAGTATGATTCTGTTGTAATTCCTTTTTTTGTTCTTTTCTTTTGTCTTCTCCTAATAGGTGACTGTTGCATACAACAAAGACACCAGCCCACTGAAGCTGAACTTGGGTGTTGGAGCATACCGAACAGAGGTGAATTTTTCAATTTTGTGAAATTTTACTGGAGCTCTTATGTTGAGAATTGAGTTGAGATGCGACCTTGGATTTGGGTGACAAGGAGGTGGACAGAGTAGAGAAACTTGACTGAATATACTTGTTAGAAGTACATAAATTCTGTCTATTTTGCTAACTAAAACCACAATGTATTTTGGGAACAATGTATTTTTGGGAAACACGTCGATAAATATACACCGTGTTTCCAGGACACACCTACTTTCAGCATAAAAATCATAATGGACGTATTTTGACATATTACAACCACATCTTTCCGTACCCCCTGCAACGCAGAACATTAAAAAAAAAACAACTTAACCATTCGAACACGCAAAAAAAAAAAAAAAAAAAAAAAGAGCCTCATCGTGCAAAGCACGATCAGACCACTAGTCTCACCTCATATTCCAAACTGGTTTGACAGTTTTGGTGTCAATATTTGGACGAATATTTAAATGTCGATATTGGCTAAGTTGTTCAGCTTTTGTGCATGTTGTTTTTCATAGTCAATTTTGGCATCATTAAAAAGATAAAGAGTAAAATTTCATCCGCTACCATTATATACTAACATTGCTATATTTTTCTTCACTCACCTAACAGTTCTTTGACTATTATAAAACAAAGTGGATGTCCAACCAAAACTACAAAAACAAAAGATATAAAATATAAATAAAGTGGAACTTGTAGTATTATTATTCACTTCTTTTCTCTATATCTTATCTCCAAAAGACAACGGAGGGACATTATACTCCTTCCGTTTTTCTTTATCCGTCATATTTCAGAATTTACTCATTTTTTATTTATATGTTATTGTACATTTTCAATGCATCATTTTATTACTTTTTCCTCCTTTACCAATAAAACATTTACATTTCCAATACTAAAAACATATTTACCAATAAAGTATTTACATCTCCAATAAAAAAAATACATTTCCAACACTATATTTGAGACATATTAACTACTTTCTTAATTTGTGTGAATCATCTCTCTGCGACATATATAAAAAAAATAGTTTTTTGTCCAGAAGGACAAAATTATCAAAAAAAGGGGATAGAAGGACATTGTAATTTAATAAGGACAGAAGTAACATTTATGAAGTAACATATATAAAGTAACATATATGAAATAAAGTAAATATGAAATAACAATTGTGTAATACAAAGTAACATTAACACATGAAGTAACATTTTTAAGTAACATTTGTGATTTTTGTCCTTTATAATCATGAAAATGTTACTTTTGTCCTTGCAGACCCATTTATCAAATTTTTTGTCCTTATGGCCCCTTCCCCCCTAAAAAAAACGGAGGGAGTATAAGTGAAGGGAAGTCGAACCAACATGTAATTATTGTTATATTTAGTGGCACATTAAATATTTGTTAAATTGTTTGGAATTTTTTGGAACTCTTAAAATTTAAGGATAGATCATTTATTACATTGCCTAATCGTCAAAAACATGACTATTGTCTTTGCATTAAGAAGCAACTTTAAATTTAAATATTGGTTATAGGACTTTATTTGGACATCCGTAAAATGAATAAGTCCCAAACTAATTGGGATGGAGGGAGTAATTATATGTATCCTTATCAGCTTAATTTTTCGGGAGAAATGTTAGTTCAACATGGTATCAGAGTAGGAAGTTTTGGGTTCAGACCCTACTGCCAATATAATTTCTCCATTTATATTGTGCACGTGTTGAGCTTCTTTTTGGAGAGGATAGTTCGACTAACAAATGAAAGATTTAGTATCCCCGGTCGTAAAAAATTAGTATCCCGGTTGTATGTCGTCTCTTTCAAAAAATTAAGATGGCGGAGAGAAAGTGATCAACCTCCTGTGTCTTGAAAGGAAGGTCGACTATACTTGTATATTAATTAAATCACGATAAGATAAACTAAATTAGACCAGTACATACATGATAAATCATTGAAATTCAATTTGATTAAATCAAATAATTATCCTCGATAATGAGTGTAGTGTTTTTAATTCCACATGGCTAGTTGGGTCATGTAGGCCAAGTACTTCCACAATTCGTCTTTCTTGGCAGCTACTCGGACATCGAGGCCATCCTTCTTGTGGTGGAGTGTGCTAGAGGGACGTGATCTGCTGCTGAGAGGGTTGCGCTGGAGAATAGGAGATGGGTCGTATGTGTTTATCTTCCATGATGCTTGGACTGCCGCCGTCTTTTCACATACCTTTTGCTAGCCATGCCCTTCTTGTGGCTAGTAAAGTGGTAGATTTGTTTCAGCCAGGCACACCGGCATAGAATGTTGCACTGGTAAGGAAGGTTTTAGTCCCTGGGAAAGTAATGCGATTTTAGCTACTCCGATTGTGGGTGGGTTTCATCCGGATAGACGTATATGGCATTATGAGAGACAAGGCTTTTACACAGTTAAGTTTGGTTACCAACTTGCAGTTTCATTATATCGAGGAGGGGCCTTAGCTTTAGAAGGGTCGGCCTCGAGTGGACCAGATAGAGTTTAGCGGCTGCGTTGGGCGGTTCCCACTCGGCCATGCATTTAGCACTTCATGTGGCGGTGTTTGCATGACTCTCTGTCAATTGCGAAGAACCTAGCGTGACGCAATATCGGGAGTGGTGTGTGCTTGTTGTGTGGCTTAGAAGAGAAGTCTTTGGCGCATGTTCTGCTGGACTTTGAGCTGGCGTCCGGGTGTGGGCTCAATCGCCCTTCGACACTGTGGTTAGACAGAGCAGGGCAGCAGACTTTTGGGGTTTCTTTTCGTACCTGGTGGAAGGTTATCTCAGAAGGAGTTGGCTGACGTTACCTGGTTGATGTGGCATATCTGGAAGGCGCGGTGCGGGGCGGTCTTGGATAATCGGCCAGTTTATGTGTCGCAAATATGCAGTTCGGCTCTGGGTGCAGCTAAGGAATATCAGCAAGCTTTTGCAGCTTTGAGGGAGGGGCATGTTAGGTGTAGTGCCCGAAAGACAATTATATAATTGTTTTAGGACATAATTAATAATTCGTCTTATTATATGCATGTATGCTTATAATTAAGACAACTATTTGAAAACCCTAAGTACCTCGTTTATGTAATCACATAACTCAGTGTATGACTATACACAAGAGGATTAAGTTAGTGAGATGTACTTAAAATTAACTTAGTCCGTAGCGTTTATTAATCTGAGTACGGGTCTCAAGATTAATTTGCTAATAATGTACCCAGAACACTTTAGGTGTGACAGTCTTATCCGGACTGTCGGTAATAGGGTACCTAGTGGGGCATTTATATATGATGATTATCATATAGGGCTGGACCAATTTGATTTGAGTTCTCGATATAATTCCATGGTCGAGAAGTCTTATCGAATCACAAGATGATCATATATGGATTAATCTCAATCCTTACGTGATCACATACGACTGCTTATACTAGGGTAGGGTTTGATGTGTTAGTAAGGATCACTTCGTAGTATGTAGTCCAACATTTCTCGTTGGCTCTATTTTAGGATGAGTGAGTAGTCTGTGCTATCACAGACAGTTCCCTTATTTGTTAATCCTAGAAACTGATCGATCCCGGGAGTTCATATTATATTAGTTATGAACTAATTGATCACTAGGGGGTTAATGGTAAATAAGGATAAGAGGTTTCAAGAAGGGTTTACGGAAATATCCCGAATCGAATTAAACAGTCTATGGAGGATTTATCCGTATGTAATGATTATATCAGTGGACGTTTATCAACTCATGGTTGAGTGTAAGTTATCTATATTCGGCAGAGTTCAGTTTCGGGTTTATGGTCGTGTAATCCCGGAATTAATAGATTGAATATTATTGTTCGGTTTTGACGGATAATATTATTTAATTTATTGCAGCTACTGAATATAGGTCCATGTTCCCCGACGTGGCTCCTAACATAGCATATGTTTTCTCGTCGCTTCACCTCAATCATAATATTAAATAGTTGGATTGGACTATTTAATTGATATGTGGATTAATTGTTTAGTTGGACTAGATAATTAAATATATGGAAAAGAAATTTTCCGTGGACTCGGCCCAAGTGTGTGAAATGCATGGATGACCTAATATATTAGGGTATTGGCCGCATTTTTGGATTATTATTTAATTAGAGAGAAATTAGTTTTTTTGGATAATTATTTAATATATGATTTAATTATTTATTTGTTAAATGATAAATCATGGAATATAGGATAATATATTTATTTATCCTAATTTGTTTGGGATATATATTATATTTATCTTATATTTAAATTAAGGATTAATTTAATAATTATCTTTAATTATTAAATCCCTGGAGGACAAGGATTACTCTCACAGATAAAGAGAGTTCTCCCAAGCCTAAATGAAAAAACATATATTTCGACATACATGAGTGTTGGAAGCTTAGAATTTTTGGCTTCAACACTAGGGCTTCGAGTTGAGATAATCATCGGGATTATTCCGGTAGCATATCGAGGAGGTCCGGTGGCTTGAAACACCATCCACACGATGGTTCTTGGAGACACACGTTGGAAGACTTTGGCTTCTCAACTAGGATCTCAACTCGGCTTGGATTGACCTTTTGTTCTTGGAGTAATTGCACCATAAAAAAGTTGGTAATCTAACCCCTCGTAGGTTAGATCTATTATTTTTATGTATTTTGGTTGATTAGATCTAGATCTTGTACTTTCCGCGTAATCGGGTGTATCTATGATCCATCCGGCGATATTACATCTACGGGGCATTCGGAGGGGAGCACGAAAAATCACTTGGAACCCCTTCGAATGGGGTGGTGAAGTGCAATTTGGATGCTTCAATGATGAATGAAGTGTACGGAGTGGGTGCTATCTTCTGTGACCATCATGGGACTATTCTGGCGTCTTACTCCTTTCGATTTGAACATAGCATTGAAGTTGTCATGCAGGAGCTAAGGGCAAATTGGGTAGCTTTAGTGGAGAGGAAGCGGTTAGGGATCCCTCAGCTAGTGGTTGAAAGTGATTGTCTTGCATGTGTTCAACGGTTGTCTCATGGTGAGGATGCCATTCGGCTTTTGGGTGTTTGTTGCATGACTGTCATCGTCGAGGTGTGGCACACTTCTCTTTAGTTCGTTTTACTTTTGTTAGGCGTACGGGTAATTACCCAGCGCATCTCCTAGCTAGACACGGTTTACATTCTTTTCATGCTGTTTTTTGGGGTACCCAACCTCCGAACGATGTTTTGGATGCTATTTTAACAGATATGGTTGAATAAATTTTTCATTAGTTCCTCAAAAAATAATTCATAGAAGATATGCTTTCATCGGCTATATATATACTTCGTTTGATAAAATTGATGAAAAACTTGAAGGTGATATTTTTTATTCAAATATCTTGATGAAAATTAAACTGGAAACTAAAACTGGAAAACCGAAGAAAGAATTAAGAACATTCTTCAATGTTCATGAAGAATTCAAAATGCATAAAGGCGGGAAAAACAGAGAGAAAATGATCTTTGAATTCAGTTTGTAAACTCCAAAATTGAGATGTTTGTACACTTGATTCTAACTTAAATAGAGGTTTACAACAGCCTTAACTAACTACAATCAGTTGCAACTGCTTCTAACTGAACTAGCAACTTGTAACCGACTTTTGAACTAGGTGTTTGATAAAATGCCTGAACCAACTTTTTTATTCTTGAATCTGCCTTGCATCCTTGATTATATCTGCAACATGCCCCCTCAAGCTGAAGGGTTAGTCAGCCTACAGCTTGGAATCTGCCTTGCATCCTTGATTATATCTGCATAAATGTTGTACAATGGATATCTAGGAACAAGTCTTGTGAAAGTGGCCTTATCAACAGGTTTGGTTAGAATATACGCAGTTATCTTAAATGCGGCGGTAGAGGCACCAAAACCTTTTGTTGATATTTCTCTCGAACAAAATGACAATCTATTTCTATATGTTTGGTTCTTTCATGGAATACGGGATTTTCCACAATGTAGGTTGCACTTTTGTTATCACAAAATAAGGGTACAACTTTGTGTATCTTGAATACGAAAGTCTTGGAGTAGATATATAAGCCATTGTATTTCACATCTTTGTAAGAGCCATTGCCACTATATTCACTTCGAGTACATACAGTGACGATAGTTTGCTTCTTGCTTTTCCATGAAATTAAAGAATCTCACAGGAACACTTGTATACCCGGTGATTGACCTTCTTGTAGTTGTACAACACCTGCCCAATGTCGAGTCACTTTGAAGGCTTTAAGTACGGGTTTACCACTTTGGAAGGAAAGAACAAACCACCGTCCTGGTCTTGTTTTGATGAACTTCAAAAGTTTGTGTGCAGCAGCTAGGTGATTTTCTGTTGGACAGTCCAAAAATTGGCTAAGTTGTTGGACAGGATATGCTATGTCTGGTCTTGTATTGCTAAGATATAAAAGTTTTCCCACAAGACTTCTGTAATACTTGTTATCTGTCAAAAAAGGAGAGTCTTTAGGTTCAAGTTTGATCTTTGGGTCCATAGGAAGAGCAGAAGGCTTAGCCCCAGTGTAACCAAATTCTTGGAGTAAATCAAGACAGTATTTCCTTTGATTCATTAGGATGCCATCTTCTGATCTTGCAATCTCATACCCTAGAAAATATTTCAGTTTTCCTAGATCCTTTATAGTGAAGGCTTTGTGTAGAAGATCTTTGAGGTCCTGAATTTCTTGTAGGTTTGAACTCCCTACAACAATGTCATCTACATATACTAGAAAGGCAATAAAGGTGGTGCCTTGTCCTCTTGTGAAAAGACAATGATCATGCTTGGATTGGTGATAACCAGCTGCTAGTAAAGCCTCAGTAAGTTTTGCATTTCAGCATGCCTTGCACTGCCTCAATCCATATAAGGATTTGACTAGTCTACATACTTGATTTGTTCTTTGGATGTTGAAAGTCCTGGAGGTGGTTTCATGTAGACCTCCTCCTCTAAATCTCCATGTAAGAAAGTTGTATTTACATCCATTTGATGTAAGTGCCAGCTGGTTCATGGATGCCAAGCTTAAAAACGATCGATGGTGGACAATTTGGCTACGGTGAGAATGTATCCAAAAAATCTATCCCTCTGTTTGAGTAAAACCTTTTGCTACAAGCCTTGCCTTATATCTATCTATAGTGCCATCGGCTTTCCTTTTGATCTGTAAACCCACTTGCACCCTATAGGTTTCTTCCACTTTAGGCAAAGGAACCGATGTCCAAGTGTTTGTTTTGTGCAAAGCTTAACTCTTCTTGCATAGCCTTTTGCCGGTTGTATCTTTTGCGGCTTCGGTTTATGATTTAGGTTACGTATCATTTGATATGTTGCAAGCAAAGGCTTTGTAGGTGGTTGACAGATGATCATAGGTTAGAACTTTGTCCAAAGTGTGAGGTGTAGTGACCACGGTTTCGATTTGTCGATAATCTGTAAATGCACGGGTAATCTTCTATCCCTTGTTGATCTCCTGAGTTGTTGATTAGTGTTATTCTCCACTATCTTGCTTCCCATCGACTCTGAAAGTTTCTGCTTCCCATCGACTCTGAAAGTTTCTGCTTTTTTGTTGCCGATAGTTTTGCATCCACCGTCTCGATCTGCTTCAACTTGCCTAGCAACCCGGATATTCGAGAGAACTCCAATCGCCTAAACGCCTAAACCCTCGGCGTACGCTCGTTTTCGAACCATTGTTGTCAACAATGTTGAATGACGAGGCGGAGGTAATATTCTTGTTTTGAATACTACTTTAATGAGCTTATGTTTTCGTTTACTCTACTTTCCTATGAGTGACACTCGATCATGTGATCTACAATTTCTCGGGTCGGTGAAGCGAAACTTGACCTTGACGGGAAGGAAAAGAAAGAAAAGAAGGTTTGAACCGCCAACTATGTTCGGTTTCGAATTGTCTAAGGTTTAGTAGAACAAGATGAGGTTTTGTTTATCCTCGCTTATTATGTTTGTTTTAGGCAAAAGGAAAAAAGCTAAAAAAGGAGAAAGCTTTGCAAAAAAAAAAAAACGAATCGGCAAAACGGGTATTCGATTTTGACTAACTTGTTCCCAACTCTTCATGGTTCATCTTTGTGATGTTGTGGAGTGCATTTTTTCTTGTTTAAGTTAGTTATCTATGGTTTGATTTAGGCATCGGAGCCGATTAGTGCTTGTTAAGTTTTCAAAGAAGAAAAACGTTAGAAGAGATGACAACGATAACCCAACAGATTATATTGATCCGAGAAACGCCTCGGGGTGCAAAGAAGCATATGTCGCCAAAATGGCAAAAGCTTATGATCCGGTTTACGTTGAAAAATTGTGAGTCCGAATTGGTATTGATAAAATTGGATGATCTATATATCTTCGGCTCGCCCGTTTTCGACGCAATATGTTGTGATTACCGGTTTAGGTGGTATGCATGGTGGGAGAAGTCCAACTTCTTCGGGGCGATTCAAGAAGCTCGAAGCCCTCTTTTGTTATCGTGAGCCCCCGATCCTCTCTCTTATTGTTTGTAGCAAAAAACTTGTACTTTTATGGTTCTGTTAGTTGAATGGTCCGAAAATATTGGTGGTTGGATCTTCTTAAGCATACAAGGTGCTATCACAATTAACTATCTTGGAAACGCACTGTCAATCGTTTTACATGTACTTGCGGGTCTTGCCTCCGCCAAATGTCACTTTGGAGCTCTACTATGCTTTGGGTTTTCGATTAATTTGAAGAGGTGTTGTTGTAGACTACCGTTTTGGTGTTAACGGTACTAATTTCGAGTTATTGTTTCATTTCTAGGGTTTTTGACACATCCCATGAAAGAATATTTGCTCTTCTTGTAAATACCCGATCTTTTGTCGACTTTTGAAGTGTTTTGAATATTTTCTCTTCGGGTACATACCCGGTCTTTTGATGATGAGTTAATTGTTATATATGATATTTGGATGTCTGAATCACCTTCGCTCCTGCTTATTAGATGGGCGCGCTCCGGCTCACTCAAGAATAGGACGGCGGTGGTCCGCCGGCAAGGACCTAGATCCACTAACATTCGGGGTTCGTGTTTTTTTGTCTCAGTCATGGTGATTGATGTCCCTTATTTTTAGGTGTGTAAATTGATTTCGATTCAAATATTGGTGGTTTGAAATTATGCACGATAATTTTAGTGGTTCTTTCTTACTATGTTTGTAAGTGTCTGTCTTTAATTTTCGCTTTTTCTTTGGCTTAAGTGGTAAAATTAAAGTGTTGTTGTTTTCCTTAATCTTGATAATTTGTTGTCTACGAGCTGTAAGTGAGTTAGGGTGTATTAGGCTGAATCATATCGGGATAGGTGTGGTCTAAGGGTGGACAATAGGTCTAATACACAAACTCTAAGTCGGTTCACTTTCGACGAAGATTAGTCAAGGATTAAGGGTTGTTTTGTCTCCTTTTTAAGTCTCTCTCTGTTTGGTGAATCGGTGAAGAAATTCTACGATTTTGTTTGTATCTGTGTGTGTTTTGCTGTTCAATTAAATTATTCACGATCATATCTATTTGCCTTTGCACACTTGCACCTTGAATATTTTGTTGGAATCTGTTTGAACCATCTTGTGCACCAAATCGGTTGTGCACCTGCACATTTCCGTTCTTGTGTTGTTCGAACCATCGCACATTTCGGTGAACCTCTTGCATCTAATCTGCATATATATTGCAACAAGATCTATTATGACTTGTTTCTTTGAACTGTATTTGCAACATTTAAAGTCAACGTAATAGGTACGTTTCTTGTCTGCTTGGGCATAGTGTTTTCGGGACTAATTGTTAGTTTTGATAGTCTTATCTCGTGATTTGACTATCATCTCTCGAAGGTCAATTGAGAGTCTCGGCTTAGATTGATCGGTTCTCACTTTATACTCCTTCGATCTGTTGATCGTTCACTATTTAAGGCTGTTGTATCCTTGCGGGATTGAACCTTGCTTGCCTTGTAATTTACTCTTCTTCGCATCTGTTTGGACCGATCTTGGACAGACCTTGTATTTACGGTATATTATTTTATATAAACTCTTGGATCTGCATTTATGTATGTATATTTTTGGATAACCTTTCTAATCTAAGTGGTATACTTACTGCTTGAATCATCTTTTCTATTACACTTTGGTTTACCGGTACTTGTGTTGTTTAATAATAAACTTAGCAATCGGGTCTTTTAACAACTTATCTTGCTTGAATCATCTTTTCTATTACACTTTGGTTTACCGGTACTTGTGTTGTTTAATAATAAACTTAGCAATCAAGTCTTTTAACAACTTATTGAATCTGCTTTTTGCTTGGTTGATTTGATTGGCTTTATCAACTTGAGAATGATCAAACCTTTTGCTTTGCAGCTTTTTCATAATTGCTTGATCTCCTAATCTGTTATGTGTAAGTCTGCACAATAATTAGATCTTTATTCAAACCTGTTCATTTTCTATATCCTTGCACGATAAGCATTTGATCACATAGGTCGTGTTCGGTATCTCTTTTGGTCTTTAAACTGTACTATTATTTATGTGTGCTTTTCAGATTTTTTAGTTGATCATTGATGGATTCGACCACAGCCACGGTCTACGCTTCTCCGACGGCGGCGTACGCAGGTGGTGTTGATTCAGTTTTCTCGAATGTTGTTCAGGCTCCTGAAGATCCAATTCTCGGCGTATATTCCTCTCTCTCTCTCTCTCTCTCTCTCTCTCTCTCTCTCTTTAAATATCTTTTTCTAACATTGAAGAAAAACCTAGAATTTGCGTGGGAAATATATTTTTCGGTTTGTTTGAGAAATGCATAGGTGGTAAGTAACAACTAACAAGTGAAAAGACTTTGAGTTCGATGTGTAGTTTGATGATGCAAGTGAATCTGTTCAATTTTATCATAGAGTGATCTCGATGGGTTGATTTTTTTAGAAATGGTAATTTAGTGTGGATTAGAGCTAGAACACATTGAAAAATGTAAGCAAAAACGAGCTATCTGAAGGTATATGATGAGTATTACGGATGATTAAGTATGCTAACTGAAAAGTATGTTCAATTTTTTGTTGTCTCTAAGAAATACTTTGTAGCAGTTTGGATGAGGTACTGTAATCCAATTCAAATGATTATTGGATGTACCATCGGTTACTGAAGTTATTTTGCTTGTGTTCTGCAGTTTGTTTTTGTGAACAATTGTTAGTGCTTCAATAACCACTTGGTACAACCTTCATGCAACTTTTGTATTATAAAATTTGTCATATAATAATAGACTTGGATTCCTTTTTGATACTGATCTTACATTCTCTGCTATTTTGATCTATTAATGTTTCTGGAGAGTCTCGATAAATCAAGAATGCATCCGTTGATAAGCGCGTATCTTGATCTTATAAATGTTTTTGGAGGAAAGGAAGAAATTCTAACTGCGACGTATGTTGGCCTTTTATAAACACATTTCTGCACTTTCCTCCCTGAATTATATCTTTAAATGGTGACAAAAATGAATGAATTGTGTAGTAACAGTGGCGACGATGGTTTTTTTTTAATGCTTATCGCATACTTGCATAATATTGGGTACTATGCACTGTCTTTGGTTTGATTCTTATTTTTGTACCAGTTATCTTACTGTGTTTATGCTTAATAATGGACACATATAACTTTAGTTATATTTCCATCTTGTCTTTAGTATGATTCTGTTGTAATTCCTTTTTTTGTTCTTTTCTTTTGTCTTCTCCTAATAGGTGACTGTTGCATACAACAAAGACACCAGCCCACTGAAGCTGAACTTGGGTGTTGGAGCATACCGAACAGAGGTGAATTTTTCAATTTTGTGAAATTTTACTGGAGCTCTTATGTTGAGAATTGAGTTGAGATGTGACCTTGGATTTGGGTGACAAGGAGGTGGACAGAGTAGAGAAACTTGACTGAATATACTTGTTAGAAGTACATAAATTCTGTCTATTTTGCTAACTAAAACCACAATGTATTTTGGGAACAATGTATTTTGGGAAACACGTCGATAAATATACGCGTGTTTCGAAGACACCTACTTTCAGCATAAAAATCATAATGGACGTATTTTGACATATTACAACCACATTTTTCCGTACCCCCTGCAACGCAGAACATTAAAAAAAACAACTTAACCATTCGGGCCTCATCGTGCAAAGCACGATCAGACCACTAGTCTCACCTCATATTCCAAACTAGTTTGACAGTTTTGTTGTCAATATTTGGACGAATATTTAAATGTCGATATTGGCTAAGTTGTTCAGCTTTTGTGCATGTTGTTTTTCATAGTCAATTTTGGCATCATTAAAAAGATAAAGAGTAAAATTTCATCCGCTACCATTATATACTAACATTGCTATATTTTTCTTCACTCACCTAACAGTTCTTTGACTATTATAAAACAAAGTGGATGTCCAACCAAAACTACAAAAACAAAAGATATAAAATATAAATAAAGTGGAACATATATATAAAGTGGAACTTGTAGTATTATTATTCACTTCTTTTCTCTATATCTTATCTCCAAAAGACAACGGCGGGACATTATATAAGTGAAGGGAAGTCGAACCAACATGTAATTATTGTTATATTTAGTGGCACATTAAATATTTGTTAAATTGTTTAAAAAAATTTGGAACTCTTAAAATTTAGGGAGAATGAGGGAGAATAACAGAAATATTTCATTAATTGAATAGAATGACAGTCTTTTGAAACTTTTTCATAAAGGACAAAACTATTTATCCACTGTCGAAATTCATTTGTGTTCGAAATTCACTGTTTAAATTCAATGTCGAAATTCACTAATTTTCAAAATTCATTGTCGAAATTCACTGATTTTCGGGATTCACTGTCGAAATTCATTGATTTCGAGATTCAATGGGGAGATTCACTAATTTTCGGGATTCACTATTTGTCCTTCTCGCTATAAAAATTATACAGTTGTCCTTCTCCCTATAAAAATATGTAGTTGTCACGTTACTTAAAAATATTCCAGATTGTGTCATTATCCCTAATTTCCCATAAAATGTAAGGATAGATCATTTATTACATTGCCTAATCGTCAAAAACATGACTATTGTCTTTGCATTAAGAAGCAACTTTAAATCTAAGTATTGGTTATACGACTTTATTTGGGACATCCATAAATTGAATAAGTCCCAAACTAATTGGGTTGAAGGGAGTAATTATATGTATCCTTATCAGCTTAATTTTTCGGGAGAAATGGTAGTTCAACATGGTATCAGACTAGGAAGTCTTGGGTTCAAACTCTACTGCCAATATAATTTCTCATTTATATTGTGCACGTGTTGAGCTTCTTTTGGGAGAGAGGATAGTTCAACTAACAAATGAAAGATTTAGTATCCCCTGTCGTAAAAAAATTAGTATCCCGGTTGTATGTCGTCTCTTTCAAAAAATTAAGATGGCGGAGAGAAAGTGATCAACTTCCTACCTCTTGAAAGAAAGGTCGACTATACTTCTATATAAATTAAATCACGATAAGATAAACTAAATCAGACCGGTACATACATAATATATCATTGAAATTCAATTTGATTAAATCTAATAATTATCCTCGATAATGAGTGTAGTGTTTTTAATTCTACATGGCTAGTCGGGTCATGTGGGCCAAGTACTTCCACAATTCGTCTTTCTTGGCAGCTACTCGGACATCGGGGCCATCCTTCTTGTGGTGGAGTGTGCTAAGGGACGTGATCTGCTGCTGAGAGGGTTGCGCTGGAGAATAGGAGATGGGTCGTATGTGTTTATCTTCCATGATGCTTGGACTTGTTTGCCGCCGTCTTTTCACATTCCTTTTGCTAACCATGCCCTCCTTGTGGCTAGTAAAGTGGTAGATCTGTTTCAGCCAGGCACGCGGGCATGGAATGTTGCTCTGGTAAGGAAGGTTTCAGTCCCTGGGAAAGTGATACGATTTTAGCTACTCCGATTGTGGGTGGGTTTCATCCGGATAGACATATATGGCAATATGAGAGACGAGGCTTTTACACAGTTAAGTCAGGTTACCAACTTGCAGTTTCATTATATCGAGGAGGGGCCCCAGATTTAGGAGGCTCGGCCTCTAGTGGACTGATGAGAGTTAACTTCACTGTACTTTTATATGTGATCTAGCCTCCGTTTATCACTTTATTGGCATGTTCCGGGTAGATATAGACCGTTTCAAGAGTAATATCGAGAGTTATACGCACGGGTTTTCTATAATTACAGCACAACTCAAAAATAAATAAAATGAAACTACAAAATACATACTTATTATGTTTTTAACATATCATAATTAAAAGGCTGCAATAACGTGCATAAACATCAAAACAAGATGGTCCAAAATGATCACAAAATACTTTAGTTTAGTCACCACACAAAATGCAATTTTATGTCATACGCCACACAAAATGCAACTTTAGTCATTACATCTTTGAACTGCAACTTTTGTTCAATGTACTACCATCCACGAACCATGAAGCTCCTCATGATGCACTATTGCCTGAATAAAAAAATAACAAATACAACAAAATTTTACTAACCTTGTCTCAACAACACTTTGCAATAAACAAGTTTGATGACTTTGATCCTTTATAACTAGAGTCTTCAACCATATAATGCATGGAAAATCAACAAGCAGAAAATAAAAACCGAATAAACAGTGTACAATAAGCAACTTCTCCAGCTCAATATATCAAAACACCGGTCACAAGTCTCAACATGGCATTCTCAAATCTAATCAAAAAATGCCTCAACATACACGAATTAACAGCTCAAGAAACGTAATCAAACATGGGATTTTTGTACCAAGAACTCCATGAATTAATGCATACTTAAAAAACTGACGGGAATTTGGAAAAAGTCAAATACATGCTTGTACGAAAAGGCAATCATCAACATCGAGATTATAGTCTTCACAGTAAGTATAAATAGTCAAATGATTTTAGTTAGTAACTTACTGAATTTGGCCATGAACTCCCGGACTGCTTCCATTTCTGTTTCCATTGTTGTGTCTCGTGCTGCCATTTCTGCATCCCTTCTAGCACTTTGTGCCGCCATTTCTTGAATCTTTTCATTCAACAAACGTTTTGATTTGTAAGTTCTGATACTTGTTGTGTTAATTAATTCCGAAATCTGCACGTCAGGAGTAGAAAATCGTGGACAAGATGATAGACTATATTGTAAAGATAGATTTCCGAGACCAGAAATATGCCCATTTTTCTCTCCGCCGGTACTATCTAATAAAGTATCCACTAATACTTTATCCGCTTCTTGCATAATCTCATCCGGGATGCATACCCTTTTTTGACCAATGTATGGTACAAAATGCGGTAGCGCCTGCTTATGTGTTTCCTGCAATTATTTATGTTTGAGCAAATTAGATGCATTATATCACTAAAAATCAAACAAAACAATTATTTGAAAAGTTAGATTGGAATAATCATGACCTGATTCTTTAATGCAATATTATCAACAGGAAGCTTAGTGGTTTTTTATGTGTGCATGTATATGTAAACCTCTGCGCTAGATACTTCTCGTTCCAAATCATTCTCCTGTAAAAAATGTAAATTGATGATGACCTGGACTTAACAACCAGACTTATGACGGAAGAAAAATATTAGAAAAATCAGTATCCATTGCATTTGTTTCAGTATTCCTGTTGATTAGATCATTTTTTTTGTGTACAACAATCATACCAAGTGGATGGACATGCTACTACTATTTTATTTTCTTTCACATAGTAATAGTGTGTAAGGTTCATCGAGTTGGTTGCATCACATCCATCTACAGTATCCATAGTTCAAAATCTTACATGGCTGTTGTTTTTTGAGTAAACAAAACATACATATAGATACATGTATGTATCTATATATAAAACAAGTAGCCTGCAACTTTAACAAGTTTCTTGCATTATAGATACATAATACAGGAAACAAGCAAGAAGGCAGGCAAAATATATATCAACAGCTTTAAAAAAGGGTCAGTTCAAAAAATTATAAACGCCTACATCCACATGTTTGAAGACCATCCCTCCATAGTTCAAGTGGACCGGATAATGCTTTCTTTCATGCTATGGATGGCATGGTACATGTAATATTCCGATTTTCATAAAAGGGCAGACGTGTCATTTTGCGAAAACGTAATTAATATTCTTTTTCCTTTTCGTTGGAATTAAATCCTTTGAATTGTAACGGTTTCGGTTTAATGGTTGTTTGAGGGTATTGGAGTAAATTCGGGTTTAAAATAATAATTAGGTTACGGTATATAAACGGAAGTATACCAAAAACCTAGTCATTAATCAAAAAGCTCAGAATTGTTAAGGCAGCCGCACTCCATTCCCCTCGGGTAAGGTGAAACCGCTGTTGTGGTTTCGAAACCGTCAAACTTTCGATCCTTGATATCTCATTCGTTCCTCTTCCGTTTTCAGATCATAGCATACCGTTGGAATCCTCGTGACGAGAGCTTCGCATCGGTACCAGGATCAGCAGTTAGTTCTGAGCATTTAGGCAGATAAGGTAAGGAGAACACTTACGTTTGCAATTTTCGAATATGCATTGGTTGTGTTGAATTTTTGTTGTTTTGGTGATCTAAATTGTGTTAAAGTGATGCCTAAATGATGATTGATGTTTTGGTATGGGTGATAGATCATTTGGGTAGATTTTGGTCAAGAAAGATTGGGTTTTTGGGTTGAAAACGGATGAATACGATAGGGTTCAAAACCAGTTTCTGGTAATAGCCAGGACGGACGGGCGTCGGACGGGCGTCCAATCTAGGACGAGCGTCTGGATACCTCGGACGGGCGTCTGAGGTGCATTTTTGATACAGGATTGAAAGGGAAATGTCTGGACGGGCGTCCACTATTTTGGACGAGCGTCCAGGGCCTACAGACGGGCGTCTGGTCCTTCAGACGGGCGTCCACCTGGAGCTGGTCTTCCAGCTTGTTTATTTTGGCTTTCGACTATCGTTTAGGGTTGTTTAATCAACCTTAAACCTTTGTAAACGTATTATTATTTTATTATAACACCTTTAAACCTTAATTAGGCTAGAATTGGTCTTTTGATCATGATGAGTGGTGTCGGTAAGGGAGTGTTATCTAAATGAACTAGGAGGGCTAGTTAATCACCTAATACTACACAACTTGCTAGATAAAAGATTAAACACCATGTGGTCTTGGGTAGATCCTGAAGATCTATAGCGTGATGTGTGAACAGACAGTCAAAGTGAGTGTCCTATCGGCTGCAGGCCTATAGGCATCGCCGTATGTTCATACTATCGGAACCGGTTATTGTATCCTGAAGATTTCAATACGTTCCGTGGTTATTGTATCCTGAAGATTTCAATATGTCACGTTCCACCTTGATAGCATGTTGTAACAAAGATAAGCTAAGTAGCTACAGTTTAGGCATATTGGGAGATGTAACCTTTATGCGTAGAATCGAGTCTGTCTTGCCTTTTTAGTTGAAATCTAATAATAATGAACCTTGTATATTCTAAGCTTAAACGTACTTCTCTTCCTTACTGAGTATTAAATACTTACCCCTTGTGCATTTCTGTTGTATGTGCTTGGGGGTGAGAAGGCGAACAGGAGTACGAGTATTACGAGGAGTATGTCCCTGAGGAGGATCTCTGAGCTTGATATTTCATTCTTGCACTTTTGTTTACATTTGAGATGTTGCACTGTTTTTATATACTTTGTTCATAGTACTTTGGGATGACGTGTGTTCATCATTATTTCTTATTTCATAGCATTTCGTTTGGACTTTCGAGGGACTTCCGTTGTATGTTTTGATACACGTTCAGCTTTTAGTATCTTTTCGTATTCTAGTATCTTTATGGATATTTATTACCCGAGCATTACATCCCGCGCACTTTGATTGTATTGATTGTAGGCTTACATATATAAATGAATTAAATTTTATTTATATTTGTGCCGAACGTCGTATTTCCGGATAAGGGCTCGGTATCCGGGAACGGGGCGTTACAGTACATGTCGTATTATATGATCTTTTCAATAAGAGAACAAATACTTCATGTCTTTAACTCCCTTTGATTTTGCATATACTGAATGTGATGCCATATTACTAACACCTATGTTTACAAAACTCCAAGATTTTTGTGGGAAAGAACACATCCAGAAAGTCCAGATTGATAATTAAGAAAGTGATGGGAGTCAACTTTACGTGACTCCGGTGCATCGTTCACCCCCATTTACCACACTTTTAGCACATTTTTGGGTGATTTAGACCGTTTTCGGGGTGATATCTTGAGTTTATAGCACCGGGGGGGGGGGGGGGGGGGGGGTGGTGGTAAAACCGTCACTTTGATGGTTTACTACCTCTTTTCAGTGATATTAACCTTATTCCCGAGCACTTTTACCCTCCGAAATTGTTTGGATGTTTTCGGTCGTTTATGATGTTGTAGGGTATCGGTGTCTCGAGGACCCGGAAGGTGATGTTGTATAGTGAAAAGCATGACCGAGGCTAGAGAAGAGGTGAAAGTTAAGCGAACTTTCATCAAACAGCTTATGGTGAAAGTTAAGCGAACTTTCCAACTTTCTTCATGTAAACTCAACAAAAATGTATTCTCTGTATCCTTTCTCTCATTTTACGTTTTTTTTTTTTATTTACATGTTATTGTTCTGATTAAGTTTCAATTGATTGATCATTCTAGTGATCAATAGGCTGAGTTTCATTATGAGTTCCTTATTCTGTAAGTTGATCGAAATCTAGTTTTCTACCATAATATGTTGCGAATGTAGGAGAACTCTATGGCTTACCGGCTACTGTTCTTTTTCTTCTTTCAGTTGTTGAACACAAAATAAAACCCAATGTAAATTAAACTAGACTAAAAATCATATGATTCCAACATGTCATATTCACACCCAAAGCTTCCAAAATGTTTTATAATCCTGAAAATTATTCTTACTTAGCTGCAAAATGCTGAATGTATATCTAATTGATTAGCAAATATTCTATACATAAGCATATTGATACATGGAATCTGTCTTCAAATTTCAGCCTTCGTAACAGGGGCGATTCATATTTCTAATTTCTAATTGGATTCTTAGCTTTAAACTCATGCCCAACCTCACAGTTGGATTCTCAAAAGTCCATAAACCCCAAACTTGATGACATACGTTCAAAGCTGAACTACTGTTTAATTAATCAGAATAAACACAACATTTCAACCAAAAAAATGAGATAAAGAAAGAGGAAAGTATAAAAGAGATTTTCAAAACCTGAAATGGAACACAACATCTTCTAAAACCATCATTACACCTTCAATTTTGAAAATACATGAGAAGGGAAGAAAAAAGAGAATACTTTTTATCCTAAATTGGAAATATATAACATAAAGCTATCAGATTACCTAAAACTCAAAATTTTCAATTATCCAAATCATTTCCAGAATAACAAGTAGAGGCAGAGAGTGACATTATATCACTTGGATAGACTCTGAATGCTTGATTAATTGCAGAAAACCTAAAGGAAAAGCTTCTTCAATTTAGATAGGAAAAAAAAAACGAAACTTCAATGGATACTTTGTGAAAGCTGTGCTAGATCCTGCATTTTTTCTTTGAATTGAGAAAATAATGATAAAATAAGTAGAAATAGAAGAAAACGAAGGTGGTAGACAGAGGTGAGAAGAAAGCAGCTAGGTTTACCGTAGAAAAGGTGCCCGGATCCTCAGCTTTTACAACCCAGTTTCTCCCTGTTTTTGTCGAAGTGGAGTGATCGTGGCCCCCCAAAAGTGTGTGTTCTCTCTCCCCCGACTGAAACGAGCGGCCCCGATGCGTCCACGTCGACAAAGCCGGGGAAAGCCGGACTCCTCAAAGCCGAGGATCCGGACCTGTAGAAAAGGGAATTTGGGGAAATGAAGATAAGATTATGGGTTCTGTAGTAAGTAATTTTTTTATTCACTTCCGACGCATTTCCTACGAAATTCTCAAATTAGTCGGAAAGTCGTCGGTGATTTTTTAATTAATTTTTTTTAAACGGTAGCATTTATTTATTTTCTACACAATAAATAATCATTAAGTTTCCGACAAGATTTAATTTTATATTGTTTTTTACTCATTGTCGTCGGAAATTCGTCATTTTCCCAAAACAAATTTCAGACTTGAAAATTTTAATAAGCATCAGCGGGAAAAGCTCCCGCGCTTTGCTTCCGACCAAATACATACAAAAATATTTATCACGAAAAATTTTAGACGGAAATTCGTCGGAACCCATTTATTTTTAATTAATCTAACAAATGTGGCTCGTTTTCGTCGGAAAATCGTAGCAAATTTTCCGGCATCATATAATTAGTTGGAAATGTTCGTCGGAAAACAATGTATTTCTAGTAGTTTATAGTTCGGCTATACCCGTTAATCCCTAGTTAAACACCGTTCGTATAATTGTTTATTTCTGCACTAGTATAAGACATTTCCACCTTTGATTGACCTGAACCAAGTTACACGTCAGCTTTGGTACTTAGACTTACTCCTCGTGGATTCGACCTTGTGACCACTATACTCCAGTTGACCTGATACTCTGTCGGTGAAAATTAGCGATTAAGTATTTTGCTATCATGGACCAGATAGGGTTTAGCGGCAACGTTGGGCGGTTCCCACTCGGCCATGCATTTAGCACTTCATGTGACGGTGTTTGCATGACTGCATGTCAATTGTGAAGAACCTAGCGAGACGCAATATCGGGAGTGGTGTGTTTTTGCTGTATGGCTTAGCAGATAAGTCTTTGGCGCATGTTCTGCTGGACTTTGAGCTGGCATCCAGGGTGTGGTCTCAATCGCCTGTGGTTAGACAGAGCAGGGTAGCAAACTTTTGAGGTTTTTTTCGTACCTGGTGGAAGGCTATCTCAGAAGGAGTTGGCTGACGTTACCTGGTTGATATAGCATATCTGGAAGGCACGGTGCGGTCTTGGATAATCAGTCAGTTTATGAGTCGCAAATATGCAGTTCGGCTCTGGGTGCAGCTAGGGAATATCAGCAAGCTTTTGCAGCTTTGAGGCAGGGGCATTCGGAGGGGAGCCTGAAAAATCACTGGGAACCCCTTTCGAAGGGGGTGGTGAAATGCAATTTGGATGCTTCAGTGACGGATGAAGTGTTTGGAGTGGGTTCTATCTTTTGTGACCGTCATGGGACTATTTGTTAGTAATATCATACGCGGCGGAAGCGATTTAAGGATCTAGATCTATAGAATATACGTAATAAAACAATAAGATCTATTCTCTACAAGGGGGTTGTAGAACATACCTCTTGGATCTCAAAATCCAAGTTGAAGAACTGCAATTGAAAGAACAAGAGATGGTGTGAAGAGCACCACGATCTTCCGTACGTGTGATCCGAGCAACTCCCGGTGGAAGGAAATCCTCGTCTTGAATCCTTACGATATGCTACCCGGAAAAACTCCAAGTTTTTCCTCTCTTTCTCCCCTTGGCAAAAATTTCCTCCTTCTCCAA
Source organism: Gentiana straminea (assembly GCA_036785695.1). Taxonomy (NCBI): domain Eukaryota; kingdom Viridiplantae; phylum Streptophyta; class Magnoliopsida; order Gentianales; family Gentianaceae; genus Gentiana; species Gentiana straminea. The sequence continues at coordinate 1,131,157 of JAVUPR010000410.1, read as the reverse complement.
TTAATGGAGTTGGTCGAAATTTTCATTGTGTTGTTTAAGCTTGGGAGAGCTCTCTTTATATAGGAGAGTCAAACTTAAGCTCCAAGGATTTAATAATTAATACAAAATCAATTATTAATAAATCCTATAAATAAAAATAATTCCAAAATATTCAAGAACCAATCAAGAATATTTTTATCTTTATTTCTTTCCATAAATATTTATCCAATAAATATTTTATGCACATGTCTTATTTTAATACACAAGAAACTAATTCTTGCTTCCCAAAAAAAAAGACATGGACGTGTATCATCTTTGTGACCTAGTCACTTTGATGATTTTTGCCATACACATTAATTTCCAAGATTATGGAAAATGTCTTTTCCAATTATTTTAATTATTTAGTTCCAACTAATTAAATAGTCACTAAACAATTAATTCACATATCGATTAATTAAATTCTAATAAGAATTAAATTAATATTATTATTAGGATTCGACGTCCGAGAATAGCTATGCTATATAGGAGGCACGTCGGGGACCATGGACTAATAATCAGCGGCTCCGATAAATCAAATAAATAATTATCTTACGAACAGAATAATTATATTTGATAAATCAATCACGGGAATATGCCACCATAATCCCGAGACTGCACTCCTCCGATTATCAGATTATATTTATCTCGTCACGATAATAATAATAAGCGTCCATTGATATAATCATTACATATGGATTAATCCTCCATAGACTGTTCATTCTAAATCGGGAAGTTACCGTTAACCCTTTTTAGAACCTCTTATCCTTATTTACCATTAACCCTCTACAGTGATCAATTAATTCATACAACTTACTGGTAGCTAATCAGTGTAAGTATGAACTCGGCCGATCGATCAGTTTCTAGGATTAACAAATAAGGGAACTGTCCATCTACTTCCATAAATGGAAGGAATGGATTCCGTATCTGTGATAACACAGACTACTCACTCAATCCAGTACAATGCCAAGATGGGGTAATTCAGATCACAGACTCAGTGTAATCCTTAACCGTCAAGTCAAACCTCATACCGATTCAAGCGGTTGAGACTCGATCACCTCGGGATTAAGATTTATCCATAAATATGATCATCGATTGATTCGATAAGACTTCTCGATTACGGAATTATATCGTGAACTCTAATCAAATCGGTCCAAATACATATATATATATCTATCATATATAAATGCCCCACTAGGTTCTCTTAACCGAAAGTCCGGATAAGACAATCACACCAATTGTGTTCTGGGCGCATTAATAGCACGTTAAAGGAGAGGCCCGATACTCTCGATTAACTTCACTATGGGCTAATTGTATTTTATGTACATCTTCACTAACTCAATCCTCCCGTGTATATCCCATACACTGAGTTAAGTGATTACATAAACGATATACTTTAGGGTTTTCTGTAGTGTAAATACTATTGTCACATCGGTGAATATGAGAATAATAAATATGAATAATAATATCATTTCATTTATTAAATAAAAACAATTACATAATTGTCTTTCGGGCATTACACCTAACACTATTCTGGTGTCTTAATCCTTTCGATTTGAACTTAGCATTGAAGTTGTCTTGCAGGAGCTAAGGGCAAATTTGGTAGTTTTAGTGGAGGGGAAGCGGTTAGGGATCCCTCAGCTAGTGGTTGAAAGTGATTATCTTGCATGTGTTCAACGGTTGTCTCATGGTGAGGAGGACCTTTCGGCTTTTGGGTGTTTGTTGTAGGACTGTATGTCAGAGGTGTGGCACACTTCTCTTTAGTTCGTTTTACTTTTGTTAGGCGTACGGTAATTACCCAGCGTATCTCCTAGCTAGACACGGTTTGCATTCTTTTCATGCTGTTTCTTAGGGTACCCAACCTTTGAACGATATTTTGGATGCTATTTTTGTTGAAAAGGTGTCCTAAACCCAATCGGGTTGAATCGGATCCGACCGGGTCGGGTAGTTTACAGTCTATTTAGTTCATGTAATAACTTTATTATGAATAATAAAAGCACTTATGTTATTATATATTGTTTATCTTCATATTATTTGTTGTACATATATAGTAACGTGTAACGCCCCAAATTTTATGGCATAAAACGAAAAGGATATATTTGTCAAAAATAATAATAATAATCGATCGTAGTAGTGACCAGTTACACAATAAGGACGCAACTTCTTTTTTTTTATCACTTTAATTCATATTATCTTAAACAAATATATTTTATAATCACTATTAACGTAGGTTTTGGTAGTAGTCTTGAAATTTGTTTCAATAGATAATTTGTGATATTTTTTACAAATTAATTTTCTAGATTAAATATTATTATTAGACAAAAATTGTGCATTACTTATACTTAAATTAAAGATAATAACAGTCGTCCGTTTGCAAAGTGATCTGTAGTTAATAATCTTTTATTACGTTACATACTGGAGTGATTAATTGAAGACTTTGGAGTATTAACTCTAAGGGATATATAATAAATATTAGTATTGCCGATATATATATACTACTTATATATATATATTCAAAAAGAAGCCAAAAGTCTCCTGCCATCTTCTTTTGTGCATTTCTCTTCTTTTTTTTTTATCAAAGTTAATAAGATCATGCTTCTCCATTTGCCACTTCCCACTATGAGCATCAAACTTCAAAAGGATATATAAATACATATTTTCCTCCACCGATTTTCAAGCTATTCATATTTCTGTCTTCTTTTGTCTCAATCTCCATTGTCGGTAGCTGAAATCACAATCGAGCTAATCAAAGATCATAAAAATATGTTCGTCCATCCCGGTTGCCGCCTACCAGCCTCTACTTTCAACCATTTCCATCTACCATAGCAGCTCAAAATGAACTTCATCAACTTGCATCTTTATTAAGTGGTTTATATCACGACTTTTATTTCATATATGTTCCATTTTTGGAGGATTATTTCGTATAAACAAGAAGGTTGGACGAGTATTAAGTTGTGTCAATTCACTTTGTTGACGTTTTGCAAAGGAACGAGGATGTATCATTCGCCCCAACAAAATAAATAATTTATTATCAGAACCAAATGTGAGTCTTTTATTTTGATATAAAGCCAAAAGTGTGTTTTCTATTATTTTTAAATATTTTGTGTATATATCGAATGAACTTTTAAACTCGGAAGTCATTTTCAAATGATTTCTTTAAAAATTAAACGACTTGATTTGAGCCTAAGACACATTTTTATAAATAAATAAAACTGATACTTGGAATTGACGGATAATACTTGCTCGCTCGCTCGCTCGCTCGTGGCACGAAAGTGTCAAAGCTCGGTGGCTAGGGGGATTAGAGTTCTCGCTTTCTAGGAGAACGGCTAGTCACCGGTCTCGGGGCCTCTTGACTCGAAGTCTTTCCGACGAGAGCTAGAGTGCTCACTCGTAAGAGTGGGGACGGTACCTTTTCCCCGAAGTTTCATGCTACGGCCCGGGAAAGCAAGGGCGACGGTTGGTGCGTGGGTCCTGGGCATGGATAGGGTTGGCCGGAACCGTGTAGGAGGTTTGCACGGCGAAGGTTGATTCCTTTTCCCTGACAATCGGCCGGAGTTGTCAGGCATGGCTAGTTCTCGTGGAGTGCGGTTGAAATCCATATGGTAAAACGGTGTTAGGGCGGTACTTGACTCATCGGCTTGGCCAAAGCTGGTGTTTGTTAAATAAACTCGACATGTTTTTCCTTAATGCTCGTGCACTATATAACTTTTAAAATTGACTTATTATTATTTTTGCTCTCTGTCTTTTATTTTTATTTTCAAGATTTATTTTTACTAATTCGTTTTGCAAGATTAATAAAGGTTTCCGCCGCAAATTTTATAAAAGTTGTTTTTATATATAATATAGTATAACACTTGCACACGCGCTCTCATACTAGCCCCTTTGACGCCTCGCTTCCTTTGTTTCTTTGTCTCTTTTGTTTTTTTTCTTTTACAAATATATGTACAGGTTTTGATCAAGGAAAAAGAGAAATTGTAGGCGATGTTTGAACGAGATTCGAAGATAAAAGAAATTAATGTTTTGGATGGTACTTCATATAATTTTTGAGAGCTATTGTAATTTTTATGAGTTATTGTAATGAAGATATTTATTGAATTGATGTAAAATAACTTGTGGATTTATTATGTTAAATTGTGGTTTTAGATGATTATCTTGGGATTTCTAGTCTTAGTATTGAAGTCGCGGCGAGAGCTTCGCAACCCCTCCTAGAATGACCCCAGTGGACCTAGGGGTCGGGAGTAGGGTATTACAGGTGGTATCAGAGCAAGGTTAGTTTCTTGTGAGTTGAATAAGGGAATGATTTTTGGACATGTTAGACTAAAGGACATGGTCTAGCAAGGAGCGAAACGCGACTGTTAACAAAAATAGGATATAAATCTCTAGAATTGACTTAGTGAAATGATTATTATGACTAAAGAACCTAGCCTAAGTGGATGAGTGCGATAGTTGATAGAAATCAGGAAATGAACTTTTAGAACTTTTCTAAGGATATGATCTTTGTGACTAGGATTAATCAAGTTATAATTAGAAAGCCACTAAAGGTGAGGAGTTTGATTGTTAAGTGAATTATAGTTCAACATAAGTCGCCACACATAGAAACTGTTGATGTTAAGTATTAAATATTTTATTTGATCCGAGACTTTAACGTTAGTTTTGCACATGACACCTACAACTAAAACATATCTTTTAGTTCTGTATTTTTTTTAACTGAAATAATGTATATATATTATATCTGGTAGTTGTATATTAAATTTATTTGGAACAAATATTTGTTAGTAAATATTTAAAATATGTTATATAAATACAACAAATAGAAATGTCTAGATTTATTTTTCTATAAAAGATTTAAGAGCTTTAGAACATTTTTATACTCGGTAAAATAAACTCACGCTCGATACTAAATGATCTGTTTTGGCTAGAAGGATGAATCGACAGTTGAAAAAAAAAAAAAAAAAAAAAAAAAAAAAAAGAGCTAGGAAATGATTTTCAGAATTGGTTTAGTGAAATGATTATTAGAACTAAGTATGATCATGTGAAACTATGAGACAATAAGGTATGAACTTGATATTAGTGCATAAGTTGTGATATTTAGACATTGTCTATGTTAAGTTTTAATCCGGGATAACGACGCAAGTGTTTCACACACGTATATATGATTCTGAAAAGGACCAACTTTTAAATTCCTTATATTTACGGTATATATTATGAAATGCATCAAAACCATGCTTTATCTGCATTTATTTCATATAAATAAAGTTATTTCAAATGTGGTTATTATGTTTTGGAAAAAAAAAATCGTTTAAATAAAATTTATGGATAGGTGAATAAAAGGTTTTATACAATGTAACTCAGCTACTCACTATTTCTTGGAATTATATTATACAAACAAGATTACTGAATACAACGAGTACTTTGAAATATCAATACCCATATTTTTCATAATAGAGTAAATTTTTTTTTTTTTTTTTTCCGACAGTTCATAATAGAATATTGTTTTTGAAACTATATATATGAACGTTTGAATACTATCATTTTCGTTTTTTTAAGTCCTGCTGTTTTTTTTTTTCAAAGAAAGAAAATGTTTCTTTGATCATTAATTTTATACTGATACAGAAGTGTGAAACACTAGTCCTTCTACTCATTGGATCTTTTAGGGAATTTTGGGTTACATTATTTAAAGGTCGTGGTGGTGATTTGGGGTTATCTTTTCATGCGTGGAATATAGTGTTGAGTAAGACTTGTGACAAGGATTAGGTGGGCCGACACCCACATTCCCAGGATCGAAACCTGACTCTGATACCCTAGAAAACTTCATCTTAAGGGTTAATATCAATGTGGGTATAGGTGTGGAATACATTATAAGGAGAGGGAAGTTCGAGGACGAACTTCTTTTTAAGGGGGGGAGAATTGTAACGCCCCAAATTTTATGGCATAAAACGAAAAGGATATATTTGTCAAAAATAATAATAATAATCGATCGTAGTAGTGACCAGTTACACAATAAGGACGCAACTTCTTTTTTTTTATCACTTTAATTCATATTATCTTAAACAAATATATTTTATAATCACTATTAACGTAGGTTTTGGTAGTAGTCTTGAAATTTGTTTCAATAGATAATTTGTGATATTTTTTACAAATTAATTTTCTAGATTAAATATTATTATTAGACAAAAATTGTGCATTACTTATACTTAAATTAAAGATAATAACAGTCGTCCGTTTGCAAAGTGATCTGTAGTTAATAATCTTTTATTACGTTACATACTGGAGTGATTAATTGAAGACTTTGGAGTATTAACTCTAAGGGATATATAATAAATATTAGTATTGCCGATATATATATACTACTTATATATATATATTCAAAAAGAAGCCAAAAGTCTCCTGCCATCTTCTTTTGTGCATTTCTCTTCTTTTTTTTTTTTATCAAAGTTAATAAGATCATGCTTCTCCATTTGCCACTTCCCACTATGAGCATCAAACTTCAAAAGGATATATAAATACATATTTTCCTCCACCGATTTTCAAGCTATTCATATTTCTGTCTTCTTTTGTCTCAATCTCCATTGTCGGTAGCTGAAATCACAATCGAGCTAATCAAAGATCATAAAAATATGTTCGTCCATCCCGGTTGCCGCCTACCAGCCTCTACTTTCAACCATTTCCATCTACCATAGCAGCTCAAAATGAACTTCATCAACTTGCATCTTTATTAAGTGGTTTATATCACGACTTTTATTTCATATATGTTCCATTTTTGGAGGATTATTTCGTATAAACAAGAAGGTTGGACGAGTATTAAGTTGTGTCAATTCACTTTGTTGACGTTTTGCAAAGGAACGAGGATGTATCATTCGCCCCAACAAAATAAATAATTTATTATCAGAACCAAATGTGAGTCTTTTATTTTGATATAAAGCGAAAGTGTGTTTTCTATTATTTTTAAATATTTTGTGTATATATCGAATGAACTTTTAAACTCCTAAGTCATTTTCAAATGATTTCTTTAAAAATTAAACGACTTGATTTGAGCTAGACACATTTTTATAAATAAATAAAACCGATACTTGGAATTGACGGATAATACTTTCGCTCGCTCGCTCGCTCGCTCGTGGCACGAAAGTGTCAAAGCTCTGCGGTGGCTAGGGGGATTAGAGTTATCGCTCTAGAGAACGGCTAGTCACCGGTCTCGGGGCCTCTTGACTCGAAGTCTTTCCGACGAGGCTAGAGTGCTCACTCGTAAGAGTGGGGACGGTACCTTTTCCCCGAAGTTTCATGCTACGGCCGGGAAAGCAAGGGCCGACGGTTGGTGCGTGGGTCCTGGGCATGGATAGGGTTGGCTGGAACTGTGTAGGAGGTTTGCACGGCGAAGGTTGATTCCTTTTCCCTGACAATCGGCCGGAGTTGTCAGGCATGGCTAGTTCTCGTGGAGTGCGGTTGAAATCCATATGGTAAAACGGTGTTAGGGCGGTACTTGACTCATCGGCTTGGCCAAAGCTGGTGTTTGTTAAATAAACTCGACATGTTTTTCCTTAATGCTCGTGCACTATATAACTTTTAAAATTGACTTATTATTATTTTTGCTCTGTCTTTTATTTTTATTTTCAAGATTTATTTTTACTAATTCGTTTTGCAAGATTAATAAAGGTTTCCGCTGCAAATTTTATAAAAGTTGTTTTTATATATAATATAGTATAACACTTGCACACGTGCTCATACTAGCCCTTTGCTGACGCCTCGCTTCCTTTGTTTCTTTGTCTCTTTTGTTTTTTTTCTTTTACAAATATATGTACAGGTTTTGATCAAGGAAAAAGAGAAATTGTAGGCGATGTTTGAACGAGATTCGAAGATAAAAGAAATTAATGTTTTGGATGGTACTTCATATAATTTTTGAGAGCTATTGTAATTTTTATGAGTTATTGTAATGAAGATATTTATTGAATTGATGTAAAATAACTTGTGGATTTATTATGTTAAATTGTGGTTTTAGATGATTATCTTGGGATTTCTAGTCTTAGTATTGAAGTCGCGGCGAGAGCTTCGCAACCCCTCCTAGAATGACCCCAGTGGACCTAGGGGTCGGGAGTAGGGTATTACATAACGTCCCTAGTATCAAACTGTGATAAAGAAACCATAATAGTGATTATGGTTGATGAGATCTCTAATCACTATAATAAGTTTGGTACTTAAAAGTCTCTAGTCCTATATACTGTCAAATGGGACATTGATAGTATAATCAGGCTAGCACGTATTGGATGTAAACTATCTTATATAAGGTAGGGATAGATCTCGTCTATCGAAGTGTAGAGACACTTGGACTGTACGTGGATGTGTATTGGAGAATGCGTACGTTAGACTGACCCACTTACAATAAGTGTCACACTATGTGGCGATTGTGTAATTATCCTTTGGACCGGAGTCTTCATGGAATCACGGTGTGGATTGTCATGCTTTGATGCTATTGAGATTTCTCCTAACCATGTGGCGATCATGCGGTAGTGATTGGGTATGATATTGAAGCATGCGGAGTATACATGATTGGTCGTCTGGGAATTGCATGTCCTATGATTGGGATCGAATATCCGAAATGGCCTTCTTATAAGGAATGTCTAGCTCTCGAGAATCTTTGCAAAGTGGGAATAAATGTGTTATCCCGAGAGAGCATGATATCTAGATTATAAGATACGATCGTTAATGTATTGACACTCGAGATACGATCATATGGATATTGTTACAGCGATAGGATTGTAAGTTACACGGTGACTACTTCATATGAAAGGTAGTAGTCATTGCTTTTGACTCTTCTGATGATTGAGGGTCACGGTGTGTTGCTAGATGTTATCCCGTGATCGTTAGGCATGAAGGGCATTTTTGTAAATTGCACTTTGTGTCTACGGCCAACATATTCGGAAGCCTATCGGGACACACACATATGAACATCGAGTCGGATTAAAATGCGGTTATAGTTGATAACCAAATAAGGAAAGTTTATCTCTAGAATATAAAGGTTATAGTGGTAAATTAATATGGTGGTATTTGTTTATTATGAATAAATAAAATACAAGATATTAATTATATATAAATTATGTTAATTAAAGAATATTCCGGAAGTCAATTTATTGACTAATGGGGCGCCACTTTTGAAGTGTATTAGATACACTTGGATTGTGCACTTTAATTAATAAGATTACCATAATATTAATATAAGATATTAATTGATTTTGGAAAAATAGATTTATGGTAATAAGATAATTATATTCAATATAAGATATTGGAAAAATTAATTATAATAAAAGAGATAAATCAATCTAATTGATTTTCCTTATTTTATTGGGAAAATGTTTTTTTCTCCTCCACTCATCTTTGGGGCGCCACTTTGCCTATAAAAAGGAAGTGAGTGTCAAGCTCTTTTGTACATCACAATTGCAAGAGCTCATAGTTCTTGTGTAAAATAGAGAGCAGTCCATAGTGAGTTTGTGAGAGAGGAAAAATGCCGGTCTAGCAACCGGAGTTTTCCAATAGCAATCCAAGGAGGGTTCCGGCAAGGGGTTCGTGTGGATCACGCGGTGGAAATCCTTAATCATACAGAATTCTCGAACCTTTTTGCCGTAGAAGTCAGGGGCTATGCAGGAGGGCTTTGGTGTTTTTGGAAGAAGAGGAGGTCTCTCTGTAGTACATTACTTGCTCAAATCACGCTCTTACTATGGCCATCCTAAAAAATGGCGTTATAGATTGGATTCTCACTCTAGTCTACACATCTCCAATTGCTAGTGCGAGAAATGATTTCTGGGACTACCTATCTAGACTCACGGCTATTCATGCTCTGCCTTGGTTCCTTATACGTGACTTTAACCAAGTTGTTTTTCAGCGAGATAAATCTAGGGGAGAGCTGTGGAGGGCCTGAATAGAGTGAAACTATGGTCCTTCATTCAACAGTGCGAGCTCGATGAAATTCCGTTTCAGGGCCCGAGATTTACATGGATTGGCCTTACCCATGGCAATCAAAAAATTCAACAGAGGCTGGATCAGGCCTGGGGCAATGTTGCTTGGCAGGAGAAATTTGAACATGCTTTGGTGAAACATCTTCCGCGAGAACACTCTGATCATAATCCTATTCTCCTTGATACGGATTTTACGGTGACTAAACACAGAAACAAGCAATCATTCTATTTTCAGAGAGCTTGGCTACAACATAATAACTTTGAGGACTTGGTTAGTGAGGTATGGGATGAGAAAAATGACATGTTTACCATGCTGCAAAAGTTTGCACGTACAGCAACAACCTGGAACCACCAAGTCTTTGGTAACATCTTCACCAGAAAAAAAGGTGTCTTGCCAGATTGAAGGGGGTTGAGCGGATTCTTGAGAGAGCACCGTCCCTGTTCTTGACTAATTTACACGCGGAACTAAATAAGGAGCTTGATGAAATTTTGATTCAGGAGGAAATATTTTGGCATCAACGATCCCAACTTCAATGGATAACGGAAGGTGAGAGGAATTCTCATTTTTATCATCTTGCCGCCATCCGGAGAAAACGAAAGAAGATGATTGCGTGTCTAAAGGATGATTGTGGTGAGTGGGTGTATGAACCATCTTCACTGAACCATATGGTGAGGGACTTCTATGAACAGCTATTTACTCAGACCCCGGAGAATCTTAATCCTGATTTTGATTTTGACTTCTCAACCCTTTCCAACTCGGATATTCACTTTCTCAATAGGGGAGTATCAGAGAAAGAAGTGGAAGATGTTGTTTTTGATATGGGTGACATTAAAGCTCCGGGCCCGGATGGCATCCCTGTAATTTTCTACAAAAATTTCTGGCCTATTATATGTAAGACTTTTTTACCATTTGTGTTTAAAGCGTTTGAGGATTGATCCATTGATCCCAGACTTAATCATACGGTGGTATCTCTCATCCCTAAGGTTAACCCTCCCGAGCATGTTTCTCGGTTTCGCCCTATTGCGATGACTAATGTTTGTGTAAAGATTATCTCGAAAGTGATAGCAAATAGACTTCAAGCTGTGATTGGTAATCTTGTGAGCCACACACAGTCCGCTTTTATTCCTGGCAGAGGGAGTATGGGCAACATTATTATTTCCCAAGAAGTGCTCCATTATTTCAGACACAAAACGCGGAGAAAAGGTGATATGCTGCTTAAGATAGACCTCGAAAAGGCCTATGATAGGGTCAATTGGGATTTCCTGGAACGAATCCTTTATAAGATGGGCTTCTCACAGAAGATGGTGCAGCTGATTATGTTTACCTTGAGATCTTCGCAGATGCAGATTTTATGGAATGGCAATACTCTGCCTCCTATACAACCTAAGAGAGGCCTTAGACAAGGAGACCCCTTGGCCCCTTATCTCTTTGACTTGTGTATGGAGTACCTCAGTCAGATGATTGATGCAACCCTTATTAATGAGTCCTGGAGACCTGTGTGGATTAGTAGACAAGCCCCCCCTCTGTCTCATATCTTCTTTGCTGACGATTTGATCCTTTTTGGAGTGGCCACTATTGATCAAGCAAAAATCATCAAACAAGTGCTCGAGGACTTTTGCAGTTGCTCAGGTCAGAAATTAAGCTTTGCTAAGTCCAGGTACCATGTCTCTAAAAACACTCTTCAACAACTTCAAGTGTTGATCGGCAATGAATTGAGTATGCGGCATTCTGCCAACCATGGACATTATCTTGGGGTGCCTCTGATTCATTCGAGAGTAACCACTACAATTTTCAGTTACATTTTAGATAAGATGAGAAGGAAACTTTCAAGTTGGAAAGTAAAATGCCTCTCTCGGGCGTGGAGGATGATCCTTACCAAGAGCTCCCTTCAAACACACCCTTTTTATGCAATGCAGACAATGAAACTCCCTCAGACTTGTCTTCAAGATTTGGAAAAGATGTACAGAAAGTTCTTTTGGGGTGAAGAGGATTCTGAGAGGAAAATGCACTATCTCTCTTGGGATAAACTCTGCCAACCCAAAGATAGTGGAGAGCTCGGTTTCAAGAACCTTCGCTGTATGAATATAGCTCTGTTGGGTAAACTAGTGTGGAAAATCCTTACGGATGATCAGGCTCTTTGGATCAAGATCTTGGTGCAAAAATACGGTAACCCCTTTTTGAAGCCCAAGCAAACTTCTTCCTTTGTTTGGAAAGGAATTTCCTATGCGGCTGGTCTCTTAAAGGATGGCTTTGGGATTGATGACCTGAATATTGTGTGGCTAGACGGTACTAGTAAAAAATATATTGTGGCAGACGGCTATGAGTTCCTCACCAAGGGGAGTAATGCCCCTGTGGCACAGATTTAGAAAGATGTTTGGAAACTTAACGGCCCGTCGCGTCTTAATATTTTGATGTGGCAAGCAGCCCACGAGGTTCTCCCTACCATGACCTTGCTGTTTAAATGACACGTCAGTGAGTCTGCGGCCTGTCAACTATGTAAGAATGAAGAAGAATCGATCATTCATGCCTTGAGAGACTGCACGCTTCCTAAGAAGCTCTGGAAGAACATCTTCCCCAGGCACTTTTGGGATGAGTTCTTTTCCCACACCTCTGCTCCTGAATATATTCGTCGGAATTTCAATACTCAGGGACGCAATAAAGAATGGACCTATCAATTCAGAGCGATGGCCTCCTGCATCTAGATTTGGCACAACAACTGTGGAAACTCGAGTCAGAAATCTCAGATTAGCTTGGAACTTAGATTAACGGTTATTTGATGTAATCACTTGTGTTTTTTCCTTGTAAGCTGTGGACATTCCACTTCATGTTTTTTAATTAAAAAGTTCGTTTTAAAAATATTAATAAAAAAAAAATTCCAAAGCATGTCATTGAACCTAATTTTTTTTTCTCTTTTCTCCTCCATTTTCAAACACTCTTATCTTTTTATCTAGATTTCCAAACGTGATAAAAATTTCACTGAATTTTTTTTAATTTTTCATTCTCTTCGTTTTGAGGTTTGGTTCGATATAATTATATCGTTCCTCATGAAATTCACTGTCGAAATTCACTCAGTGAATCTCGACAGTGAATCCTGAAGAATAGGGAATTTCGACAGTGGATTTTCAGAAATTGCGTCGTAATATTGTAAATATGGTCTCAAAATAAAGGGCATGAAAAAAAAAATTAGTGGAAGAAGTTTTAAATTTGGAGTTTTAGATTGAGAGATATAAGTGTTTAAAAATTATGGATGAGAGAGGAATTGTGTTGTTGTTGTTGTTTTTGAGGGGAAAATGCATCCGGATTTTTTAGAGGAAAAAATAATAATTTTGTCACTTATGCAGAAGTTTTGAAAAGTTATCATATTCCCTAATTGATTAAATATTTTTGTCTTTGTCCTCCATTCCTTCCTTTTTTTAAGAACAATTTTGTCCTTTATACAATTTTTTTTGAAAGGGTGTCTCATTCACCAATTTATAAAATATTTTTGTCGTTATTCAATTACTCTAATATATATATATATATATATATATATATATATATATATATATATATATATACACGAGTGGATTTAACCCGTTCCCCTTTAATTACCCGACCCATACCCGGTAAGAAAACAAAAAATACTAATAAAAAAACAGGTTATAAACCGCTTTGACCACATTTATTACAAAAATCTTGCCTAATTCGGCCTACACACCTTTCCCCAAATCTTCCCTCAATATTAATTCTAATTATTTATTTTAAATTCCAAAATATTCTTAATTACTTATATTATGCTTTGAGCATTTCAAAATCTTCCTGCTTTCTTATATTATGCTTTGACCTCTCAAATCTTTTATGCATCTGTTCTCAAATCAATCCTGCAGACGGTAGTGTAGAGAACAGCCTTGGAATTGAAAAGGTTAGTCCATAAACTTACATAATGACAATATGAGTAACCTTTTGTGCTTACATGCATAATGCATAGTATTTGCTATTCTTTTTGTTGTAAATTTCTGAAAGAGTTATATATTTCTTTCATGATTTTTGTTAGAGTCATATATTCCATACTCATGAAAGTTGTCAATAATATTTATTCTTGGTTCAAATAGTGGTTTCATATAATATTAAAGTCAGTGTTCTACCTATATTAAGAAGATACCAACCCTTCAAAGGCTACAAAGAATGTTACCTTATTTCGTATTCTGATCTATTTCATTTGGTTGTCCACATTAGCACTTTCAACACCAAGAAAAGCCTATCGCTTTTTATTGTATTTCTTTCTTACCATTGTAAACTTTTTATTTTACAGTTGATTGGCCGAATCATCTCTCAACCTAAGTACTTTGACACTACATGTTCATCTGTGGTTGCACCACGTTCTAGGATTCAGATCAAGTTTGAGAACGGCCAACAGATACTTTATTTTTAATTGAAGGTTCACCACCATTCCCGTTGTTCATTTGAATCATTTTTATGCATATTTTTACTTTCGCAAAAACGATTTTAAATTTTGTTGAAATGCATGAGTATGTGTTTAGGTATTCACAATTCCAATATGTTTAGGTAGAAGCATCCATTCTTTTTAATCCGTTTCCCTTTAATTACCCGACCCAAACCCGGTAACAAATAAAAAATAAAAAAAATAAAAAAAAATCAACAAGATCCTCATCAAAATCCTTGATTGATTATTGATTAAATAAATATGAAAAAACTAAATTTAAAATTAAAAACGTAAATAATCAAAATCAATGAAATCAGTGATTGAATAATAATTAATGCAAAATTCAATTCTACCAATTAATGCAAAATATTCTAATATTAAATTACATTTTCAATAATATCTAAACTCAAATATGTAGACATTAAATACATATCTATAAATTAATGATAAATATTCTCACATTAAATACATCCTTTATAAATTAGTCATCCCAAAATAATGTCAAATATTCTGAAATTTATGGCAGTTAATGAAAATATTTTTGGCTTAAATTATAGTATTTAAAAAACGAGAAATTCAATTTCATCAATTAATATAATAATATTATAACATTAAATAAAATTTTACAAAATATTTAAACTCAAATATGTCATTTAATTCAAAATTCAATTCTACCAATTAATGCAAAATATTCTAATATTAAATTACATTTTCAATAATATCTAAACTCAAATATGTAGACATAAAATACATATCTAGAAATTAATGATAAATATTCTCACATTAAATACATCCCTTATAAATTAGTCATCCCAGAATAATGTCAAATATTCTGAAATTTATGGCAGTTAATGAAAATATTTTTGGCTTAAATTATAGTATTTAAAAAATGAGAAATTCAATTTTATCAATTAATATAAAATATTCTAACATTAAATTACATTTTACAAAATATATAAACTCAAATATGTCATTTAATTCAAAATTTAATTCTACCAATTAATGCAAAATATTATAATATTAAATTAAAGTTTCAATAATATCTAAACTTAAATATGTAGACATTAAATACATATCTATAAATTAATGATAAATATTCTCACATTAAATACATCTCTTATAAATTAGTCATCCCAGAATAATGTCAAATATTCTGAAATTTATGGCAGTTAATAAAAATATTTTTGGCTTAAATTATAGTATTTAAAAAAAGACAAATTAAATTTTATCAATTAATATGAAATATTCTAATATTAAATTACATTTTACAAAATATCTAAACTCAAATATATCATTTAATTCAAAATTCAATTCTACCAATTAAAGAAAAATATTCTAATATTAAATTACATTTTCAATAATATCTAAACTCAAATATGTAGTCATTAAATACATATCTATAAATTAATGATAAATATTCTCACATTAAATACATCCCTTATAAATTAGTCATCCCAGACTAATGTCAAATATTCTAAAATTTATGGCAGTTAATGAAAATATTTTTGGCTTAAATTATCGTATTTAAAAAACGAGAAATTCAATTTTATCAATTAATATGAAATATTCTAACATTAAATTACATTTTACAAAATATCTAAACTCAAATATGTCATTTAATTCAAAATTCAATTGTATCAATTAATGCAAAATATTCTAATACTAAATTATATTTTCAATAATATCTAAACTCAAATATGTAGACATTAAATACATATCTATAAATTAATGATAAATATTCTTACATTAAATATATCCCTTATAAATTAGTCATCCCAGACTAATGTCAAATATTCTCAAATTTATGGCAGTT
The DNA here is from genome assembly GCA_036785695.1 of Gentiana straminea. Lineage (NCBI taxonomy): Eukaryota > Viridiplantae > Streptophyta > Magnoliopsida > Gentianales > Gentianaceae > Gentiana > Gentiana straminea. Next base: position 1,114,961 of record JAVUPR010000410.1, on the reverse strand, counting down.
AAAGAAAATATTTTTGGCTTAAATTATAGTATTTAAAAAATGAGAAATTCAATTTTATCAATTAATATGAAATATTCTAACATTAAATTACATTTTACAAAATATCTAAACTCAAATATGTCATTTAATTCAAAATTCAATTCTACCAATTAATGCAAAATATTCTAATATTAAATTACATTTTCAATAATATCTAAACTGAAATATGTAGACATTAAATACATATCTATAAATTAATGATAAATATTCTCACATTAAATACATCCCTTATAAATTAGTCATCCCAGACTAATGTCAAATATTCTGAAATTTATGGCAGTTAATGAAAATATTTTTGGCTTAAATTATAGTATTTAAAAAACATGAAATTAATTTTATCAATTAATATCAATTATTCCAACATTAAATTACATTTTACAAAATATCTAAACTCAAATATGTCATTTAATTCAAAATTCAATTCTACCAATTAATGCAAAATATTCTAATATTAAATTACATTTTCAATAATATCTAAACTCAAATATGTAGACATTAAATACATATCTATACATTAATGATAAATATTCTCACATTAAATACATCTCTTATAAATTAGTCATCTCAGAATAATGTCAAATATTCTGAAATTTATGGCAGTTAATGAAAATATTTTGGCTTAAATTATAGTATTTAAAAAACGAGAAATTAATTTTATCAATTAATATAAAATATTCAAACATTAAATTACATTTTACAAAATATCTAAACTCAAATATGTCATTTAATTCAAAATTCAATTCTACCAATTAATGCAAAATATTCTAATATTAAATTACATTTTCAATAATATCTAAACTCAAATATGTAGACATTAAATACATATCTATACATTAATGATAAATATTCTCACATTAAATACATCTCTTATAAATTAGTCATCTCAAAATAATGTCAAACATTCTGAAATTTATGGCAGTTAATGAAAATATTTTGATAAATTTGAAATATCACATTAATTTATAATATTTAAAAACTGATAAATTTAAAATAAACCAATAAATGCAAAATATTCTAAGATTAAATTACATTTTTATAAATATATAAACTCAATTATATCATTTAAAACAAAATATCCAGACATTAAATACAACCCTTATAAATTAGTCATCCTAAAATAATGTCAAATATTCTTAAATTTATGGATCTTAATGCGTAATATTTTTTCATTAAAAATCAAAATTTAAATAGTATGGTGGTTTTTTCCCATTCAAAGAGGTTTTCAAAAAATTGAGTAAAACTATCCACTTCATAAATTTATTGCAGATTTGTTTCATTGGTAGTATGGATTCAACATACCGTAGGTCAGCTGAAACAAAACGACAACGGACCCTCATGTCGGAAGCCGGCCCTTCAAATTATAGTACATTTCAATCATCCACTGAAGAAGGTAGAATTGTATATTGTTATGTCAATTAAACGTGTATGTCAGATTCCTCAGACACCGATCCAAATGAATTTGTTTCCTTGTCTCCGACGACTGCAAATAAACAATTAGGTAATCTTCTTGCATATCATGATAAATTGATCATTTTTAACCTCTTTATACACGTAGGTACATATAATTATAATTAGTGTACATCATCAAGAAATTATGGATGACTACATATATAATGAAAGTTGTGAGATGCGTTGTTTTTTTTTTTTTTGCAGCGTCCGATGAAAACTTAATTGATGTTCCGATTATTATTGATGTCTCCGATGAAGAAGCAATCACTAAACGTCCGCTCCGTGCACCGTTTCTTGCACATTATGAGACAGATCAAACTAGAGGTTTGCTATGTTCATTTCAACATTTTCTTATTACACATTTGTTACATTACATAATTTCATTTTTTTTAAATCGCTTTTACCTACATTAATATTATATTTCATTCCTCTCTCTTTTTTTTGTACGTCACCAGACAATAATTTGGTTGATATTCAAGTTATTGATGATTATGATGTACAACCATTCGTAGAAGATCGTTCTCCGGTAGTAGATGTTTCTGATACAAACGAACTTGACCATGCAGGTATCAAAACGAAGTTAATCTTTCTACTGATTCGTGATCACCCAATTTATTAACACTATATTTCGTTCACCATTGTATGTGTTTATTGATAGACAACGTCGTGTTTGATGTTCTAGATGCTATCAATGCTGATGATGTAGAACCGATCATGGGGGATCATCTGGACACAGAAGCTATTCGACAAACAGGTTTGATGTATTTCATTGCAATCATAATTAGTTATATTATAGATTATCATGGTATGCGTTTATTATGAAAATGTACGTATTGATTTACATATGAAAAATGTGAAAGTGTTAACGTACAATTATCATTGATGCAATATTTTTTACATGACACCGCTCTATCTGAGTGCATATATGGGGTCATTACGTTGCATGCAAATGTAACCCATAACATAGTTGAATATCAGATTTGTTAATAAAAACTTAATGAACTGAATGTATGTATGTAGGCGCTGGACGTCGTATGCAACGTCCAGAATTATGATGGACATTCGAACCACGTTCATCCATGTGTCCCAAATGTAAATCCGTAATGTGGGTGGAGGAGAGGGTTAAAAGTAGTTCTAAGAGGAATCCAAGGTATCAACTGTGTTGTGGTGACGGCCACGTTAACTTGCCGTGGCTACCCGCAACTCCGGCCTACCTAAACGGATTGCTATCGAATCCCAGTTTCAGGCACCACATCAGATCTTACAATTCAATGTTCTCATTTACGTCAATGGGAGGAAAGGTTGATCAGTCTGTAACAAATACACGTGGACCGTATGCGTTCCGGATAAGTGGAGAAAATTACCATAGAATAGGTTCACTTTTACCACCTGCTGGTGAGCCGGCGAAGTACATACAATTGTACATTCATGATACAGAGAATGAATTACAAAATCAAGTTAATGTGTTAACGGAAGGGCGTGCATCGGACCTTGACTTGGTAATTGTTGAAGGGTTGAAAAATATGTTAGATGATATCAACCCTTATGTGCATACTTTCAGAACTGCTCGAGAAGAGCTGCGTAACAACCCTGCGCTTCAATTGGATTTGAGAATCATAAGTGACAGAGGTGGTCGTCAATACATACAACCTACTGGTCGTGAGGTAGCTGCTTTGATTGTAGGTGGCGGCCTTAACGAGGGAGCAACCCGCGATATTATCATAACGACTCACCAAGGAAATATACATAGAATCACAGAGTTGCATCCTTCATATATGCCATTGCAATACCCGTTGTTGTTCCCATACGGAACTGATGGATGGCGTGTTGGTATCAATTCATCTACGAATACTACGAGACAACAACAATCTGTGTCGGGGCGTGAGTTCTATGCATACATGATACAACACCGTGAAGGTGAAGGCATAAATCTACTCCAAGGAGGGAGGTTATTTCAACAGTTTACAGTTGATTGTTGGGCTGCTATTGAACATAATAGCCTACGTTATGTTTGGACTAATCAAGCAACTTTGCGAGGGGATGTGTACCAGGGCATTGAAGATGTTGTTGCTGCTGGAGACGATGATGCATCCTTAGTAGGAAAGAGGGTAGTGTTGCCATCCTCCTTTACCAGAGGACCCAAAAATATGATGCAACACTATCAGGATGTGATGGCAATATGTAGGCATTTCGGAGCTCCAGATCTATTCATTACTTTCACATGCAATCCAAGGTGGACTGAAATAACACAAGAATTACAAAGGTTTCCCAACCAACGTTCTGAGGACCGACCTGATATTGTTGCACGGGTTTTTCGTATGAAACAGACTCGGTTAAGGGATGAGTTGAAACAGAAAAGTTTGCTTGGTAGAGTTCAAGCAGGTAATACATATTCACATGTTGTTTGCTTTTTTACTCTCTTGCATATTATTAAGTTTTTACCACATGTTTCATGTTAATGTTTGTATCTTCTTTCTAGATTTCTCCGTTATTGAATTTCAAAAACGTGGATTGCCCACACACATATAGCTCTAACATTCGTTGCTGAAGATAAGCCAATTACGATAGATGACATCGATAGATTAATTTGTGTTGAGATACCGGATAAACAAACCGACCCTGTGTTGTACAAATATGTTGTCAAGTTTATGCTTCATGGGCCATGTGGGACTGCTTACCCAAATGCACCGTGTATGGTTGATAAGAAATGTTCCAAACATTTCCCTAAGAAGTTCTGCCGGGAAACCAGCATGACGGAAGATGGTTTTGTTTCGTATACACGTAGGGACGATCCTTCAAAGTATGTTACCATTAACGGGTTTACTTTTACCAATCAATGGGTTGTTCCTTACAATCCGATTCTATTGCTGTGCCTCGAAGGACATGTGAATGTTGAAAAGGTTGAACGTCCTGAGCTAACCAAGTATATTTACAAGTACATGTCCAAAGGTCCTGATCGGGCAAATGTGTTGATAGTTGACAGTAGAACCCATGAACAAAGTAGTGTACAGCCCAATGATGATTCGGTAAATGAGGTGAAGGAGTATTTAGACTGCCGATACATATCCTCAATCGAGGCTTGCTGGCGAATATACGAGTTTGAGCTTCAAAGGCAATACCCTTCAGTTATAAGATTGCAGTACCATTTACCAGACCACCAATGGGTTAGTTTCCGAAATGGGGATAACTTATTTGATGTTGTTAACCGTCAAAACCTTCATGATACCATGCTCACGAAATGGTTTGAGACTAACAGGAATAACGTCGATGCTCGAACACTGACCTATGTTGAGTTTCCAACAAGATGGGTGTGGAATAACGCGAGGAAGACATGGACCCGCAGACAAGCTCACAAGTGCATTGGACGTCTTCCATATGCACAACCAACCTGCGGGGAACGTTATTATCTTCGAATATTGCTTTACAAAGTACGAGGTGCAGAAAGCTTTGATCATCTCAAAACTGTTGACGGGGAAACACATACAACGTTCAGATCAGCGTGCATTGCTCTGGGTCTACTACAAGATGACAACGAATGGGATTTGGCTATATCTGAAGCAAGCAATTGGGCATCCTCAGTGAAATTGAGAAACATGTTCTGCACGATGTTGTTGTTCTCAGAGGTTACAGACCCTTTGAATCTGTGGTTAAAACACTGGCGAAGTCTTACAGAAGATATTCAACACACACTAAGACGGGGAATTGGAAGTTCATCAGTCAATGTTAGTGATGAAGAAAGGCAAAACATTGGCCTATCGGAGGTTGAAAAAATACTGAATAAGAATGGTCACTCCCTACGTGAATTCCCTCCTATGCCAGTTCCTTCACAACATGCAGCCAGTGTTTCATTGAATACGCTTATCAGGGAAGAACTAGATTATGACGTTTCTTCGGAGACAGAATTGTTTGAACGTCTGCATTCGGGGTTAAATGAAGAGCAATTACAAGCATTTACTGAGATTGTTCATTCCTACGATAATAAATTAGGAGGGTTGTTCTTCATCTGTGGGAGTGGTGGTACGGGGAAAACTTATTTGTGGAGGGCTTTGATTGCTAGGGTTAGATCTAAAAAACAAATTGTATTGTCTGTTGCTTCTTCTGGAATTGCCGCGTTACTACTGCCAGGAGGACGAACAGCACATTCACGCTTCAAGATTCCTTTAAATCCAAATGATACTTCAACATGCCATATTAATTACAACTCTGATTTAGCTGGATTAATCTGAGAAGCCTCGATGATCATATGGGATGAAGCACCTATGTTGCACCGATTTGGTTTCGAAGCAGTTGACAAGACATTCTCTGATATTTTGAAACATGTAGATGGTTTTGATGACTAACGTCCTTTCGGCGGAAAATTGTTTGTTCTTGGTGGTGATTTCAGACAAACATTGCCTATAGTGTCTGAAGGAAGACCGGAAGCCACAGTACAAGCCATAATCACTCAGTCTAAGATTTGGAGGCATTGCCGGGTGTTACACTTAACAAGAAACATGCGTGTTATGTCGAGTGGTTTATCAAATGCCACACGCCAGCAGCTCTGTGATTTTTCGAAATGGGTTTTGTCAATTGGTGATGGCAATGCCCCTACCATATCAATATCTGATCTAGGTGAGACGAATTGGGTAAAAATACCCGAGGAGTTTTTGATTAAAAACAGTGCTACCGCTTTGAATGAGTTGATTGCCTTCATATATCCAAATCTTTCCCAGTGGTACAATGATACAACATATCTGTCGGATCGTGCAATACTTGCTCCAAAAAACATCAATGTCAACGAACTGAATGAAATCATGTTGTCCAGCATTCCTAGAGTTAGCCGCATATACATGAGTGCCGATACTATTTCTCCCAACGAAGAACATGAGATGGAGCACAACTTAAACCCACCGGAATACCTAAATTCTTTAGATTTTTCAGGACTTCCAAACCATTTTTTAGCTCTCAAGAAAGGAGTTCATGTAATCCTACTGAGAAATCTGAATCAATCAGCAGGAATGTGCAATGGGACACGTCTACAAATTACACATCTAGGTGATAAGGTTCTGGAAGCACGAATTTTAACAGGGACTAATATTGGAGATCTGGTTCTTATTCCACGAATCACATTGACACCCACGACTAGCCAATCACCCTTCCCCATAAAAAGAAGACAGCTTCCCACTTAGGGTTGCGTTTTCAATGACAATAAACAAGAGTCAAGGTCAGACGCTGAAAAACGTTGGTGTATACCTTCCAAACCCGGTTTTTTCTCATGGTCAGCTTTATGTGGCACTGTCCCGTGTTACTGCTCCTTCCGGTCTAAAAATATGGTAGTTAACAAAAGTGACGACCCATCGGATCACACACAAAATGTTGTTTATAGAGAAGTGTTTGATTTTTAGGGGTTTTTGTAATCGTGTATGATTATTTCCTCTTTCAATACCTTCTTTCCATAAAAATTGTAATACAATTGATTTTTTTTCCTTTTAAAAATATCTCATTTTGAATTCATTTATGATTGTAACGCCAGATAGAACCTTTGATTCATGGATAATGTAATGTCACGTATTGTTTTGTTAATTATAAAGTTTGTTGGATATTGTTTATTTGTGACATTCTGCTTAACTATATATTTACATCAATTGACAATTTGCTACTCAAAACACATTCAACATTATTCACCTCTATCTTCTTTAAATGCTGATGCTGACCATGATTGGCACATCATGGTTGGCTTATCGAGGGTAGTTAACCTACGCCCGAGAGGAATATTCATGTTATTCATCGATAAAGATGTAAGTACGTTTATCGTACGTGTTGAATGCCCTTTTAAGTTTGTCATTTGAGAGATGGAATAATACTTGGACTTTTTAGAGATATGTAATGCAAGGGATTATATACGATGCAACAATTTTAAACAACCTTGCTACATGTTTACACGAAGGAAATGTATACTGCTTCACCGGTGTACGTGTTGTCCCTCTTGGGCCGGGGTATTACATTGCGAACACAAAGAACTTGCAACTTCTTTTCACCAAGGACACGAGGATTTTAGACACGATGAATGATTGTGAGGGCATTCCATATAAAAAGTGCACACTGATGAAGCTTTCCAACATCACTACTGAAATGCACAGAATGCGACAATTAATTGGTATGTTCGTTATTATTGTAGATAATAATAATGGTACTATCTCATGACCCCGTATCTTATTACAATGTCAATATGCAGATGTTGTGTGCATTGTTGTCTCTATTGGTCCCTGCCAATATCTTAAAGCCGCCGACCCAAATCGTGAACTTATGGTCATCGACAAGACGTAAGTCTCATTCGATAAAAGTTTGATGTCGGCATCAATTTATGTTTTAATAAATGTTTTTTTTTTCATTTTTGCATCCGTTGCTCAATGTTGTCGTTACTCACAACAACTTCACCTGATTTAATCTTCAACTTTCATAAAATAGTCGGATGCTAATGCGAATGACATTGTGGGGATACTTTGCACTTCATGTTGCAAGTCATATACGTGAAGACAAAGTCATACTTGCATGTGGGTTGTCTGTGAACAACTATCAAGGTAACTATATTATGTGGTGAATGTAATTTTTCAACTTTCAATATTATTAATTTTCTCGCTCGGTTGTTTTGTAGGAACAGTTTTACAAACAACAAAATTCACAAAGTTTTATCTTGATTGCCGCTCAGACTTATGCACGTCTATTAGTGATTCGTAAATTTCAAATAATCTAAATGCAAAGTATATATAGATTTTACTATATAATAAATGTGGATTGATTTGTACAATCGTTCCTTATGTAATAATCATGTAATACATTGTAACAGGTATACAAGGGATATTTGTGCTCAACGTTTGGTTCACTGGGCAAGACGATCAGTGCACAAATCCAGCAACTTGGTATTGATAGCCAATGCGAAGATAATTACAGTTGGGGAGTTCAAAATGTGCCTAATGTACTACATATTTCATACATCTAAACTCCTATTTCTTTTGCTATATTTGTATGTCACTAATCAACTATAACGAATGCCCAAATGTGACAGGTGAAACATTTTCGAATTCTTGCTGCTATTGATATGTTATCTACTGATAATATGTTTTATGAGTCATGCAATAAATGTAATACGGAGGTGCATGTTGAACAAGGAAGTAAGATGTGTTACAGATGCCGTGCAGCCGTCCCCTGTACAGTGCGGTAAATAGACGTTCGTTATAGTCATTATTGATCGGGAATTATATTTTTCATACTCATTACATTTTGATTTTTTTTTGCAGTTATCGCATTCATGCAGAAATATTAAATGCCACTGGCGGTCTGCCAATATGCTTGACTGGTGTGGGTGCTGAGTTTCTTCTCCGCTCTACGCCTTTGTTACTACAAAATAGTTTGAAAACGGTAATGAAAGATTATCACTTAGATTAACAATTAATTGACGAACCCGACTTGATTCTCTTGCTGAAATATTATAAAATCAAAAAATGTTTCAATGGTATAGGTTGATGGACGTTAGCGTTTTGATCAGTACATAAATAAATTGTTTGGTCATTTTTACACATTTGTGCTACATGCTCCACCAACGCCACGTTCTAACGAACGTCCAGAAACTGCATTCATACTGAAAGTGGATTGGGGTGAGGCCTGTGCTCATACTTTCAAACGCATGCACTAAAGATAAGACATACAACGTAATTTTTTCTGAGAGTCGTAATAACTTATATTTAAACCCGATTTTTTTAATATTTAATAGTTTATATTGTTATTGCTTCGATATCATTATAGTTTTTTACGTCGTAACAATATCTTCAATTTATTTCCTCAGGTACTTGAGATTAGGTGGCTTAGTCGTTGTGGATGATAAAGCTTGGTCGTTGCGGCTTGATCGTTGTTGGTTTTATATAGTATTTCATTGTGTCAACTTATGATTGATGTTATTGTGTAGGATCAAGTTTATTACTTATGTACAAGTAATATCATTTTGGTTTTCTTTCATTGTCGCTTACTGATTGCAATAAAACATACTTTTCTGAGTTATCATGTTCTTTTATTGCACGATGCATTGATGTTCGACGGTCTCCGTGCAATGCACGGGTTTATGACATATATTATACATATTAATTGAATGTAATCACATTGTCATATGTCCCCGTGCAATGCACGGGTTATTGACTAGTATATATATATATATATATATATATATATATATATATATATATATATATATATATATATATACATACACACACACACGCGGTATCTTCGTCCTAAAATATAAATCCTTTAAGTTTTTTGAATTTGTCTCATAATATAAGTTTATTTAGAATAACAATGGAACATTTATTGCATTTTTCACCCCTAATTTCATATACATTCACTTCCTATACAACTATTACATTAATAAGAGTCAAATGATATTTTAGATTTTCACCATTAAAATTAATAACATGTATCCAATTTTTTAATCTGTGTGAAAAATGTCTAAACGGACTTAAATGTCTAATCTGTGGGCCTCTGTACGGGATGCTCCATATGGTCAAGGTTAGGAGAAGTAGTTTGTGAGGAAGTTAACTATGGTGTTGGTGGATCAACAATGGCAGATGGACCCTTAAAAAAAAACAATGGCAGACGGAGGGATATGTATAACAGGGTCGGATGAGAGAGTAGATGGTTGGTCTGGACTATGATGCTTAGATGTTGCGCGTATCCAAGAGTCAAAGACGTCCTTAACATATGATTCTTGGACAACATATTGTAGTTTTTTTTGTACGGAAACAAAGCCTCGTGAAAGGTAACATGTCTAGACACGTATGTTTTCTGAGTTTGGGATGAAAGCAGTTGTATCCTTTGTGCTGGTTGCTATATCCAACCAAGATACATGGTACGATCTTAGGATTAAATTTTCTTTTCTTAGAGTTCCAAGTATAGGGGTAACACCTACACCCAAATACTCTAAGAGGAGTAGTTAGGGTTTCTATTACAGAGCACACGGCTAGGGAGACACAAATTGTAGGGTTGAGATTAGTAGTCTCTCTATTATATGGGGAACAGTGGGAAAGGCTTCTGACCACAAGTATAAGGGTGTCCTACCGTGAAACATCATAGTTAAGCCAAGATCCCTAATTGTTCTATTTCTTTTCTCCACAATACTTGTTTGTTGAGGTGTGTGAAGACATGATATTTGGGGTATCCTCCTTCTTTAAGGGAGTGTGCGTTAAGGGGCGTATTTATGATTCTCTCCCTCCAACTGAGTGGAATATCTTGATTTTCTTGCCAAACTAACCGTGGACATGTTTTTCAAAAGCAAGATAAGTATCATATAAGTCACATTTTTTGCTTTAAATGAACGAACCACGCATTGTTGGAGTGATCATCAACAAAACTTGAATAGAATTTAAAATTTTGGGCTCTGTTCGGTTTTGAGTTAGGTTGAAGTTTAGTGGATCCAGGAGAGAGAAAGTGAAATAAAATAAAGTAAAACAATGATTATAAAGTTGAAATATTGTATTGAAATTTATGTAAATGAAGAAATGATTTGTGAGAGAAATTTTAGTGAAATAATGATTATAAAGTTGAAATCTTGTATTAAAATTGAGTAGATGAAAAAATGATTAGTGAGAGAAATTTTAATTAAATATTATATTGATAGAGTAATGTTTGAATAGTGTAGTGAGTGAATAAAATGAATTAATTAATATTATTTTATTTGTTGATCGTGAAATGCTTGGTGAAAGAAAATATAATAAAATATCATAATTAATAAAATAATAATAAATAAGATAGTGGAGCGCTAAAATATTGAGTTGGACCCAGCCGAGGCATGACTTCATAAACACAATGGATCATTTCAAAACTACCAGTACTCAAATATTCAGATTTAAAAATTTTAATTTGCTGAATTTTTCTAATTGGCAACTTTCACACAAGTGATCTTGATTTATTCTTCTTAATTATGACATTGATTGTGTATACATCAGATATCCTCTCAATAGTAGTGTCTATCGGTTTCTGGTGCATACATGAGAATTTCACCGTTCACCATGTCGTCTGCGTCGGAAAGAGTTTTCTGAAATAGGGTTCTGTGTGCGAAACATATATGAACTCGAAAGTTACGGTCAAAACACTACCATGTGCCTGAACGTTCCCTTTTGTCCATGTATTCAATTGCGAAAAATGTTGAATCCGATAGCTCCGCATCAGATGCGCCCGCATCAATATCAAATATCATCGTCTCCAAAAGGCCATCCGAAGCAAAGATTGATTCACAAATAGTGATTTGAAAAACGATCATTCAAAAAATTTAAGAATGATCCATTGCGAATAATCGAATAACACGTCTATAGGTGGGTTTGATACCACATGTTAGAATCTAAAGATCAGAGTACCACTATATACTCGGGGAAAATAAATCAAAGAACCCAAGTGCAATTTTAGTCATAATGCTCAATAATTGATTTCCACTGATCAAGGAAATTAAATCATTAACTACCATAAATAAACCAATCAATCATTATGCTAACCACTACTTATTAGGATAAAATAATTTTAAATATTGGGCCACATAAATACCTAATCAATTAGAATATTTTTTACACTCCGCTCTTTTTATATGATACGATTGCTAAATGAGATGCACGCGTGCAATTGATCACGAGTTGTGAATGTGTCGAACGACTTGTTATCGTTTTACCCTGTTTTACCCTCACCCATGGTACAGGTTCGTCACAACATGAGACATAAACAGACTAGTATTTATTCTCATTAAAATAAACTTTGTCCAACCCTTAATTCCACCAAGTTGGGAGTTTAACATAGTAGAAAACATCACACAAAACACATACATACAACTCTTAAATGTTTAAAACAGTCTTTCAAAGAAGAAACCAAAAGTTAAAGAGTAAATATGTTCTAGAGCCATATAAGCTGAGCCCTCAAAACCAACAAGTCCTGGATTCGGGTCTCTTTAGAGGCAAAATGTGTTTATGAGTTATATATTGTTGTTATCGAACGACCAGTAATTATTCTGATAACAAATCGTCGTCTCGGTATCATCCAAAACAAGGCCACAAAACCACTGGTCATGGATTTGCTGGCATATAACGTTATCCCAGCATGTCACAATTGCATAGTAGCAAGGATCTGACTGTAGCAACTTCCTTGGAATTAGTGTCCCGGATGTCGCCATGACTCTACGAAAAGCCAAGGGAAAGTTTATATCTTAATGTAAAAAACAGTGTCAACTCCTTTTTTTTAAGAAAAAAATTCAGGAACTTAAAAAAAAAATCAGTTCAATCCGAAAAAAAAAAGAAATTTTAGTTAAAAACTAGGATTAAAAAAAGCATGTCATTAATATTTAATAATATTTTAATCAAAAGATTCAAAAAATTTATCATCATTACAACATCTAATCACACACAATTAATCCCTACCATCCTTCTATATTATCACCATTATTACAACATCACATCACACCAAATTATCCCTACAACCCTTCTATATTTATCCTCCAATTATCTTTCTCCACATCACCCAAACATCAACAATCAAAAGACTTCTCTCCCGATTGCCACTAGGGTTGCTCTTAATGATGAGGATCGACTCAGGCCCGTGAGACATCAATTTGTTTGTATTTTAATGATTTGGGCTCAACTTGTTTCCGTTAATTTCTTATGGATTATTATTAATATTATTATGGACTTTTATTTAAGCTTAGATAGTCTAGATGTGGTCTCGTATTAAACTTAAATAATTATCCCACCAACCTTTTAGTTGGCCCGTAAATCCTGCAATTATCATTTTTGCAACATTTTTATCAGAATTACCTGATGTTTTACATATAGCACTATACATTAGCATTCTATGTATCATACTATAAATCTGTTTATCAGCGTAACCATCAAGGTTCCACTCATAAATATGTTTACCTGAATAGCTATTATTAATAACATATTCTTGTTCCTCATGGAGAGTATCCATAGGGGAAGGTCTTCTATAATAATAATTATGCTGAGTAGGATGATCAGCATACTTTTTAAGTCTATTTAATTCAAATTTAACAGTGTCATTATGACTACTAGTACCATTTGTATTAGATATATCTTGGTCTAGAGTATTAATGAAAATGTAGAACATTACGATTACGGAAGAAAAAGATAGCAGCCGCAGTTGTTCTCGGAATTCTGTGTTATACAACCTGTAGAGGAAAGCCTAGATTCTTGTTATTTATATTAACAAGAGAATCTAGTGATTTTTGGTAAATCTAGGTTCACCAATACACATATGACAATTGTACGAATATAAAATATCCAGATGAACAAAAATCCTTTCTGTTCTTTCAGAAATTGCTGCTATCTGTTCTCCTATTACATTAAGATATAAAGCCAAGGGAAAGTTTATATCTTAATGTGCTACTACATGTGTTACTACATGTTTGAAATTAGCATATTTAACATAGAAGCAGATGTCCTGCCAAAAAGAAGCTGATTGATTAGGATTACTAATGGTAGTAAATGGTAAAAACAATTAGTAGATATATTACTAGTAGTATCTTTTTAATTTCAAGAAGAATTACTTGATTATTAGTTTTCAAACTTGATCGAAAATTCAAGTTGTGTCCCCAGCTCCATCAGTTCTTCCTCGATTCTAAGGGCTGAACTCTCAGCTTCTGAAGATAATTCACCGTCAATCCTCTTCAAGGTTGAACTCTCTCCGAAACAGGACGGTAACTCTTTTAATTTTGGGCAATCAATCACAAGTTGCTGTAGACGAGGGAAGGACTCAGTGGAGGCATTCCATTCCTCCAAACAATCATTACGAAGATGAAAGAATTTCAGTTTTTGGAATACCAAATCTTCCGTCTCCAATGTTGGCTCCACAATGGAACAGTTTGATAGAATCAAAACCTCAAGAACATGTAGCTCTGCTGCAATTGCTGATATATCCGTCCTATGTAATTGCAGATTATGTAATTGCAGTTTCTTGAGAGTCGAAGGGAAGTTGATCATGTATTGTCTGTGGTAAATGCTTATTAGCCGCAATGACTCCAAAGTTGAAGGGAAGTTGATCATGAAGGGAAAGTTTATTGATCCTTCATCATAAAGTACTGGAGTTCCTCGTAAATCACAACGCAGCTTCCGAACGATGGGCAGCCTTTGGAGAAGCCTTTTGACATCTTTTCCGGTATATAAATTTGGACATGAAAAGCTTACCACCTTATCCAATATTTGATCAATAGATAGATATGCTTCATCATGCTTGTCGTCGTCATCTGGAAATTTTAGGATGCAATTGTGTACTTTGACATACCTAAGACATTTCATTCTCCAAAAAGTCTCTGGCAAATGTATTTTAGAACCTCCGATTAATCTCAACTTTAAATATGTTATATTCCAGAGATTGGATATCCACGATGGGATAGAATTTCGTTCCAACTCCATCAAAACAACATCAATATATCTCAGATGAATCAGAGAGCTAAGTTCATTTATATCATATTCTTGTCTCCAATCGAGACCCGAATCCAACACTTGAAGAAATCTGAACTTCCTTAGATGGATTTTACTAACTCCACCATCAGTCCTTTTACTAAAATAGCATAGGGTGCGTGCATTAGAAAGTGAGGATCCAGCAGCAATAGTAACATCGTGTTCTCTCTGCAAGGAAACACGATAAGGGTTATTTATTGAATGGTTTGAAGTACTAGATGATGCAATTCCATGGTTCAGCTGGAAAAAGTTCCCGTCTCTGCATTTCGTTTGACAAAATTCATGTATCAAATCATGAACATGAAATGTTTTTATCCCCCCACTAGAACTTCTTGCACCGACAATGATCAAGCTACTATCAACCAGGTCGTGAAAGTACTCTTTTGCTACATCTTTTAGGCTTTTTCTCTTGGATTCTTGTACGAATCCTTCCGCAATCCACAGCCTTATCACACGGTTAACGTTGATCAGACAATCCTCAGGAAATGCGGCAAGATAGATAAGACAAGGTTTCAAATTCTCAGGTAAATGTTTGTAACTTAATTCCAAAATTTCCATACAACCCTCGTTAGAAAGATAGTAATCTAACCTTTGTTCAACTTCGCTCCACCACTGATGAGCTTAATTTTCACCAAACAACTTTATGAGATACTCAGGACAACGGTGACTAAACAAGCTCTCTAACCGGCAGTGTACCGGGTCGATTGCTAGAATAGCTACAGGAGTACGAGGTCGAACCCAAAGGAATCGTGTTTGTAAGTACCAAAGTGAACGTAATGCTTAGTCTAGGTGATCAAAGTTCTTAAGGTTTTGTTTACTACAACGACACTAAGTGATTCTAACTAACGAGTCTAAAGATAAAAAGAAAGAAAGAAGATTAAACTACTAAGTTTTAAAGATAGTTAGAGAGACATAGCCGAACCATGATCAAAATAGCTAGTTTCACCCCAAGGAATGACAAAACCGGGAGTGTGCAATAAACGGACGAGCTCTTACAATCAATTTCACGGGTACGTACTCCTAATCCCGGTGCTAAGGTCTGAACAACTCTTCCCCAACACCTTATGCCAAGTCAACTAACCTTTCCTAAGAGAGATTCATTCACGAGACAATCATGCACAAGAGCCGTTTAAACGTTAAAAACGAGTAACCTCGCACTACAATGCGATCCTAGAACCCTTTTCCCCACACCCCTCTCTCTGAACAACTCTCAAGAGTGGTGTGTGTGATTTTTGACCTAGGTGATCAATCTAGCCCAAATCCGTTATAACAAGTTCTAAGACGTGAAAGATGCAAGAAACAACAATGAAAAGCACTACCCACTCCCAATTTCATCACCCAAAGGGTGATTTCACTAAATTTCACATGATTCGGCTATGAAGATGTTTAGCTACACATTATACTAATCAAAACAAACATAAAACAGTAAATAATAGCCATAACAAGTAAAAGAGAAGAGAGATATACCAATAAATTGCAGAAATTCGAGATTAGATCCAAATAGTACAAAATAGAGAAGTAATTAAAAGGTGGTCTCTTAGTGTTTGGAATGAAAATCTAAGCTAAGAAATGGAAAGATTATGCTAAGATGTTGTTGATTTACACTAAGAGAGAGTATTCTAAGCTATTACAAAATCCGAGCTATGAAAGGGGTAGAGTTTGGCTAAGAAAAATGAATAATAATCCCAAAATGGACTAAGGGGGGTATTTATAGGTGGAGGAAAAATCCTGCAGATTTTGGTTCGAACGCTGGTTCCAAACAAGTGGAACGTGCGTTCTGCTTGAAATTCTGGGCAGCTTAGGGCTTCTGTCTTGCAGAACGCTGGTTTGAAGGCAGGGAACGTGCGTTCGAGAGGCCCGGAACGCCGGTTTGAAGGTAGAGAACGTGCGTTCGAGAGGCCCGGAACGCCGGGTTTGAAGGTAGAGAACGTGCGTTCGAGAGGCCCGGAACGCCGGGTTTGAAGGTAGTTCTTCGAACCGGCGTTTGAAGCGGGCCGAACTCGTTTGACTCGGCAACTCGGAACGCCGGTTTGGGCTTGGAACGCCGGTTTGGGGATCTGGAACGCTGGTTTGAGAGTTCCAAACCAGCGTTTGGATCCTGTGCCACCAATTCTTCACTTTTTTCTCCCTTTTTCACCTCTTTTCTCGCCTCGGTCATGTTTCTCATTGTAAACCCTTGCCTTTCGGGTCATCGAGACACCAATACCCTACATCATCACAATAACCAAAAACAACCAAAACATTCCAAAGGGTAAACGTGCTCGGGAATAGGGTCAATATCATCGAAAAGGGGTGGTAAGCTATCAAAAATGACAGAATTACCCCCCGTGCTCGGAACTCACAATATTACCCCGAAAGTGGTCTAAATCATCCAAAAATGTGCTGAAAATGTGGTAAACGGAGGCCAAACACTGTAGCGGAGTCACGTAAAGTTGACTCCTATCAACCACCCCACACTTAGTCTTTGCTCGTCCTCGAGTAAAATAGGCGTTTTAAAACAAACCAAGGGATTCAACTTTATGATGTAGGTGCTACTACTCACACTCTCAAGGTAACTGATGACGGAAAAATTCACTGTTATTTTGATAACAATTTACCCCATTTCTGATATCATTTTGAGTATTATTTTATCATTTCGATTCATTTATTTCATAAGTTTTATCTAAATATGTAAGTAGCATTATTATATAAATTATCGTATTTTTATAAGTTTTTACTAAGTTTTGTACCGGTTTAGTAACCGGAGTGTCGTGTCGGATTTACGTTTGGTATTTTGGTGGTTTATTGCAGAATTATAGGTTGACCAAAATCCCGAGTAACGACACGTTTTGAGGCCTAAAAGAGGTGTTTTTAGAGATAAAAGAGTGTGCGCACTAACTTAAGTGGTCGAGTGGATCGGTGGTTAGTGGTACCACTAACGATTTATATCTTCGACGAACAAATGGCCCTTCAAAACGGCATTTTATGAAGAAGTGGCCTTAATGAAAGTTGTAGATCTTCAAATAATATTTCCAACGCATTTTGAATCAAGTCAATCGGACTTGTACAACTCAAATGATGGTCAAGTGGCTAATCGATTCGTATCAATGAAAATCCCGAAAACGACACGTAATGTGAATGACCCATCAAAAAGGCGTTTTCTTAAGAAGTGTCCTTCATGAAAGTTGTAGAGTTTTCCGAGAGCTTTCTAATGACGTTTAAATCATGATTTTTGGAGGTCTACAACTCAAGATATGAATTTTAGAAGTTTAATATATAATTATATATACATACAAACGCTGCACATGGAGCTGCACATGGTTAGTTACTCGAAATGATTTGCCATGATGAGTCCGGCCCCCCCTTCAATTTCATCTATAAAAGAGAGCATTTGCAGAGAGTGATCTTCGCCCCCTTTCTCCATTTCTTCTCCTTCTCCTTCTGCTTCTATTTTTTATGTTGGGGGCCTATATGTAATATATGTTGTTATAATGTCGGTGTAATAACCCGACTAGTTATCGTTTTAATATAATTTCAATTCCGTTCTTTCTTTTATGTTTATTTCATTTTATGCAATTAGTATAAATTTATATATATATATATATATATATATATATATATATATATATATATATATATATATATATATATATATCTATATAATATATGTAGTTATTTTATTTCCGTTTTGTTTTCTTTCGTGTTGTTTCTTTTCTTTCTTGTTATATATATATATCTATATATACGAATATATATCTATATACTAGTATTTATATATATATGTATGTATTTAGATATATATTTATATTTCGTTGTTATTTCCGTTATTATGACTAGCTAATCTCGTTACATAGCCGATTTATGTGAAAACGGGTGAAATCAACCCTCGGTAGACGAGATGGGAGTTGTGTAGCACGTAATATAATGTTTTAATGATTAATCCACGTCCTAAAACTTATTCTAAACGTCTTTGAATTAGATTGATCATCTAGTCCATCGTCACACACATCGAACCTATAAATGCATTTTGCGGTGAGATGTGGGAAAAGGGGTTTTGGGATCGTTGCGTAGATTCGGCCTAGTTGTTAGGACCGTTTCCAATACGAGAGGTTTGTCATCGTTGTTCGAGCGACTCAAAGAGCGTAATCATGTTAGGTTAATCGGTTTTCTAAAGGGAAAATTAATTAACTTCACATAGGGTGTTGAGTGAGAGTTGTTCAGATCTTAACACCAGAATTAGGAGTTGGCACCCGTGGATGTCGTTAAAATACTGTGGAAAGGTAGGTTGGTTAAAACACACTCCTTATCAAGTTTTTCATGTGGGGAGATAACCTGATGGATCATGGCTCGGCTATGCTTTTTAAGCACTTAGTTAAACTCGTTAGAATAATATTTATTTTCTGTTTTAGCTATAACAAACATAACCAACAACTTTGATCGCCTAGACTAAGAAACAAGTTCACTTTGGTACTCACAACCACATTTCTCTTGGGACGACCTCGTACTCCTGTAGCTATCCTAACAATCGACCTGGTACTCTGCCAGTTAGAGAGTTAGTTTACCCACGGTTTTGCGAGTCTTTATAAATGTATTTTTGAGGGGTAAATTTTAGCTCATCAAAAAATTGGCGCCGTTGCCGGGGAAATGTGTGATATTGTTGTGATATCTTGTAAGTGAACCGAAGGCTTGGGCCTAGGTTTTTATTTTCTTGTTTTATTTAGATGTCGACAAAGAGCTATGGATGCTGAAGTGATATTGTCCTGAACTCGGTTTGAATACGACTTTGGTACTTAGCCTCTTTGGAGGGTGATATCTTGTAAGTCTGGCTAAAACTGGGGATTAGGGCCTTCGGCAACCATAACTTTTTGAGGGGTCTAAATATCGTGTGTTTACGAAAAAAAAAACGAAAAAACAAAAAAAAAAGAAAATTTTTATTGTTTTATTGTTGTTTTCTGAGATCTTGCAGATTGAGCTTAAATGGATGGATTTTTCAATCAAAACTACTCAGCTGAACAACAATACCCCTACCAACCTTATCAACAACAGTTCGTGTCTGAGCCTCAATATCAACAGCAGAATAACCAAGGTTCATGGAATTATCAGTGCCCTAATGCATACCAGGACCAGAATTATGGTTATTCGAGTTATGAGCCACAATATTACGAGGGTTGTCCTAACCCTTGTGCTTATCAGGATTACGGTGTTCATGCTCAATGCGTTGATAGCTTCAACTAGATTCAGCCACCTGATCAGTGTCTGGAATGGCAAGAAGACTACTACTCACCTCCAATGAATCAAAGTCAATACGATCGCTTTTCCCCCATGCCACAAGAAGAATTCACCGACAACAAATAGAGCAACTCGAGCGATTGAACCGGATCTTGGAAGAGCGACGTTGGACATGCGGGAGTTCAAGGTAAGTACCGACTCCGCCATAAGAAATCTTCAAGACAAGGTGGGGGAATTGATTGAATTAGTGAGGTATGTGAAAGAGGCGAGAGACATGTGAGGTGGTTGGGAAAGATGAAGTGCTCATTGAAGAAGTTCGGGTTGAGAATAAGGTTGAGGATTCGGTTTGCTTTAATAGGATTTCGAGTTAAAAGAGCGGGGAGAGTGATCGGCCATCTTTGGTAGAACCACCGGGAGAGTTGGTAATATTTGATATGACGAGTCCCGGATTATTACATTCGTCCACTCGTGAGGATGAATTTTACGCGGTCCAATTTGTATACTCCCCGATGGATGAGCTTTATGGTGATTTTCAAAAGAAGATGGTTCGACGGTGATAAAAGAAGGTTCGACGGTTTGGGAGAAGATAGCATCGAGAACCAAACGAGGTACGTTTCTAGACAATTTAATTTCGATGGTTCTCGCTTTGATCACTTTTCTTAAGCCGTTGATCTTCTTAAGTTCGGATTTTGGTTGATTGAGTCGTATAGAGTCACCCCGTCGAGCCAACGACGTTAAACAAAAGCGCTACCGGGAGGCGCCCGATAATAATAATAATTTGAATAAGACTAGTCTTAATGAAATGTAGAATCTGTATGAAAGATGAACACAAATCACAACCAAGTCTCAGAATGAATGTTTGAATGTCATTTAAAGGGAACGATTAGGTGGTTATCCGAAAATCTCGAGGTAGAATACAAAGAAAACATTCAAATGCATCATTTCTTGGACTTAGGTTGTTGAACCCTTGAGGATCTGGGTATAAAAGACTCAATACTCTTTCGCACATTTCATTTTACGATCTAGTCTGTTTCAAATTTCTGGTCGTTGTAGTATAGTGGTGAGTATTCCCGCCTTAATAAAACTGTGTGTAATAAAAAGGAATTTAGGAATAGCTGACTATGAATTGATGTTTTATGCTCGTTGCTTAGATGTTCTGTGCTTAACCTGTGAAGGTGATTTTTCCATCTAAAGCTATTATGTGATATGATATATATTGTCTATCGAATTTTCTGACGTAACAGGGCCATTTTCTTATTATTCCCATATCCCTATTACATACTTTGGCACGAGGACCATGTCCCGTGTTTGCTTTGTTTTGGTTGTTTTGGTACAGGGATTAGGGACGTACTTTCTCATGGCTGTTACGGGATTCGATAGCACATTTCTGCCAGATTTATCAGCTAAGTCTTTCTCTCTATCTCTGGGAATAATGCAAAATCGTAAGGGGGGGGGTAGAGTATGGTTGGTATAGAAATGGCAGTAAGTGTTTAAACCCTTAGTTTTTTATTCTTTTTCGAGCATTATTTAGTTGATTAAAATAATCTGTATAAGGTATATATTCCATGGATTTAAAGATGTAATGATCAATTTGGATATGTATAACTAATTTGAACCGTAAGTGCATTTTAACCCCAAATTTATTTGTGTAACATAAATTCCTTCACGTAAGCCTTTGATATTGAAGCGAATATTTTAAACTGTACCCATTCAGTATCCTAGTGGTTATTCTAGAGATAATAGCAGTAACTTAGTACCTAACTTTTGAACGTGTACTGTGAATATCTGAAGGTTTGAATGTGATAGGAAGAATACCAAACTAAGATAAACTATATGTCGGTTGTAGCTACCAATGAGTTCAGTGTGGTAGGGCGTTATCACGAAACGTCCTATACCACTATGAGGCTTAAAAGCTCCCGACTGCCTGATGATAGTAGTCCAGCTAGGGTGTTATCACGAAACATCCTATTGCTGGGAATGAGGGCATATGCTACACATAAAAAAAATTAAAAAAAAAAAGTTAGATAGGTATTAATGTATTCGATCTCACCTCATGACGCTTGAAAGATAGTCGATTTTGGCAATGAGTTCGGATATGTTAGTAATCTATGGAAAAAAAAAGAAAAAAGAAAAAAAGAGAAGTTATCTTCTAACTATCCCCAGTATAAACTGAATGATATGCTTTAGGGATTATCCTAATAAGTACACGGGAGGACGTTGTGTGGAATTGTTACTACCTATACCTAGGAAAGTCATTAGGACTGTCTGAATGGATATTTGTGCGTTTGCTTGATTTATTCAAGAGAGGATAGTGGAAATTGAAAAAGGCTTGTCACACACTCACTCTGTTATACATTTATATTGCGGTTAACGTGTAGTTATGATTCGAATGGTTGCATTATCTGATTGTCATTCATATTATATCGTCAGGAATTTTTCCTCATTCATTTTATTTTATCGCTTGTTTTGCTTTCGAGGACGACCAAAAGCTAAGTGGGGGGTTGTGATGACGGAAAAATTCACCGTTATTTTGATAACAATTTACCCCATTTCGATATCATTTTGAGTATTATTTTATCATTTCGAGTCATTTATTTCATAAGTTTTATCTAAATATGTAAGTAGTATTATTATATAAATTATCGTATTTTTATAAGTTTTTACTAAGTTTTGTACGGTTTAGTAACCGGAGTGTCGTGTCGGATTTACGTTTGGTATTTTGGTGGTTTATTGCGAAATTATAGGTTGACCAAAATCCCGAGTAACGACACGTTTTGAGCCTAAAAGAGGTGTTTTTAGAGATAAAAGAGTGTGCGCCACTAACTTAAGTTGGTCGAGTGGATCGGTGGTTAGTGGTACCACTAACGATTTATATCTTCGACGAACAAATGGCCCTTCAAAACGGCATTTTCTGAAGAAGTGGCCTTAATGAAAGTTGTAGATCTTCAAATAATATTTCCAACGCATTTTGAATCAAGTCAATCGGACTTGTACAACTCAAATGATGGTCAAGTGGCTAATCGATTCGTATCGAATGAAAATCCCGAAAACGACACGTAATGGGAATGACCCATCAAAAAGGCGTTTTCTGAAGAAGTGTCCTTCATGAAAGTTGTAGAGTTTTCCGAGAGCTTTCTAATGACGTTTAAATCATGATTTTTGAAGGTCTACAACTCAAGATATGAATTTTAAAAGTTTAATATATAATTATATATACATACAAACGCTGCACATGGAGCTGCACATGGTTAGTTACTCGAAATGATTTGCCATGATGAGTCCGGCCCCCCCTTCAATTTCATCTATAAAAGAGAGCATTTGCAGAGAGTGATCTTCGCCCCCTTTCTCCATTTCTTCTCCTTCTCCTTCTGCTTCTATTTTTTATGTTGGGGGCCTATATGTAATATATGTTGTTATAATGTCGGTGTAATAACCCGACTAGTTATCGTTTTAATATAATTTCAATTCCGTTCTTTCTTTTATGTTTATTTCATTTTATGCAATTAGTATAAATTTATATATATATATATATATATATATATATATATATATATATATATATATACGTATAATATATATATCTATATAAATTTGTAGTTATTTTATTTCCGTTTTGTTTTCTTTCGTGTTGTTTCTTTTCTTTCTTGTTATATATATATATCTATATATACGAATATATATCTATATACTAGTATTTATATATATATGTATGTATTTAGATATATATTTATATTTCGTTGTTATTTCCGTTATTATGACTAGCTAATCTCGTTACATAGATTTATGTGAAAATGGGTGAAATCAACCCTCGGTAGACGAGATGGGAGTTGTGTAGCACGTAATATAATGTTTTAATGATTAATCCACGTCCTAAAACTTATTCTAAACGTCTTTGAATTAGATTGATCATCTAGTCCATCGTCACACACATCGAACCTATAAATGCATTTTGCGGTGAGATGTGGGAAAAGGGGTTTTGGGATCGTTGCGTAGATTCGGCCTAGTTGTTAGGACCGTTTCCAATACGAGAGGTTTGTCATCGTTGTTCGAGCGACTCAAAGAGCGTAATCATGTTAGGTTAATCGGTTTTCTAAAGGGAAAATTAATTAACTTCACATAGGGTGTTGAGTGAGAGTTGTTCAGATCTTAACACCAGAATTAGGAGTTGGCACCCATGGATGTCGTTAAAATACCGTGGAAAGGTAGGTTGGTTAAAACACACTCCTTATCAAGTTTTTCCTATGGGGAGATAACCTGTTGGATCATGGCTCGGCTATGCTTTTTAAGCACTTAGTTAAACTCGTTAGAATAATATTTATTTTCTGTTTTAGCTATAACAAACATAACCAACAACTTTGATCGCCTAGACTAAGAAACAAGTTCACTTTGGTACTCACAACCACATTTCTCTTGGGACGACCTCGTACTCCTGTAGCTATCCTAACAATCGACCCGTACTCGCCGCTGTTAGAGTTAGTTTACCCACGGTTTTGCGAGTCTTTATAAATGTATTTTTGAGGGGTAAATTTTAGCTCATCAGTAACCACAAAGTAAGAAACACGAACATATACACATTGATGCAACATTATCAAGAAAATGGAGTGTGTGTGTGTGGTGCCAAGCTAAAACCAAGTGCTCAAAATGATTGTCGGGGCTTGAATCCCAACCAAACACCTACCAACCGTCTCATAATCACTAGCCTCTCCACTAATCAAGGTCACTAAGTTTGGACACGATCGAGCAGGACTTGAAGGGTTATAATGTTAGGCCAGGGTAATTTTGGTTAATCGAAAAGGGTATTTTGGGAACTGGAGAAAAAGAAGTACGAGTGAACCTAATCAACACATGTACCACTTTATCTCTACCATACAAACCATCCAAACTCCTTTTTGATTTAATTAAAC
This sequence comes from Gentiana straminea, assembly GCA_036785695.1. Classification (NCBI taxonomy): domain Eukaryota; kingdom Viridiplantae; phylum Streptophyta; class Magnoliopsida; order Gentianales; family Gentianaceae; genus Gentiana; species Gentiana straminea. The sequence continues at coordinate 1,089,880 of JAVUPR010000410.1, read as the reverse complement.
ACTTTGGGAACCATAGGATACTAACATAACCGAACTCATTGCCACACTCAACTATATTTCAAGTGTTATGAGGTGAGATCGAATACATTAGCACCTATCTCACTATCCCAACTCCAACATCATAAAAATCACTTTTGAGCTCATTACTTTTGACTCCATCCCTTTATTTCTATAAACATCAACTTTTATTCAATGAGAGCTAATGTATTTTGAACTTGTTTGATTGATTTTTTTTTTTTTTTTTTTTTTTTAGTAGAGAAGATAGAAGAAGGTTCTTTTCCTTGGCCCAAAAGCCGAACACCAAGCCCAAACGAGCTCCTCAACACCTTATAGCTCAAAACAAGAAACAACAACCCAATCAAACATCATATTTCCCCCACCCCACACTTGTTTTAGCAAGTGTGCTCCAACTAAGGACTAGGTCCACTCGTAGGGTTAAAATGAAGGGAAAGTGACCATAATTACGGTTTAAGGGTAGGTTTCTGACTAAGTAACAAAACGGCTATAAGTGAATGGTGGTCAGACCATTCTGTCAAGGCTAAGAGGGGCTACGAAGGGTAAATGTTCGGGTTAAGGCTTATTTGGCTATGGTAGGGTCAAAAGAACGCCAAAACCGTCATCCCATGTCCTACTTAGGTGTACCTTAAACATTTCGCCTCAAGACTAGTGATATGAAAGGTGGTAGCAATCAAATTGTGCACAAGGTGTAGCTTCTTGAAATAATAAACTCCATTCTCAAGATAATATCAAACCGCAATGCTTATGTTCGGGATCCCGACTAAGGTGATCACCACTCGATTGTGAGAATAACACATACAACACGGTGTTAAGACCCTTGAAATTTTTTAAAAGTTAACCAAAAATCAACTCGAGCCCGATCATAGGCTAAGCATACCACATTTATAGCACATTCAACAACAAAAACAAGAAAACGGCTAAGTCTCCCACCCCACACTTAAACGAAACACTGTCCTCAGTGTGTGAGAGATTAAAAGAAAGGAGGACTTAGCTGTTTAATCGAAACCCGGCAGAAAGGCGCAACCGATACTCGAAACTCGTGACACCCTCGTATAAGTCCATCCCGAAACCTAAAGCGAGAACAAAAGAAACAAAGAAAGCGCATGCACGGGAAAAGTCCACGTGCTAAAGATCAAGCAATAGGCAAACGGGTGCGTAAGAAAACGAGTCCATGCCACGAAACTATATCAAAGCATGCCGAGGGGGAATGGGATATGCAATGGACGGATACAATATAACAATAAAACTCAGAACATCCACATAAAATGTCAATCACAAGGGATAAAAACATGCACGGTCAAACAAGCCTCAGGGGCTGAACAATGATTACAAATGCGTATCAAAAGTGAAGGATATAAAAACAGCCAAAAGTCAGAAATCAAAAGTCAACCTGCCTCAAAGTGAATCAGTCATGAAAAACAGACTAGCCAAAAGAAGCTGCAACTCTCAAAAGAAATGCAGAAATAATGAAAAACAAGCTAGCTGCTCTGGCCCTGTACATCAAACCGGAGGATCTGTGTGCTTTGGAAGATGGTGCGATCACAAAGGCAATCGCACTCTCGGGGCCGTGTAGTCTCGGCGGCACCCGTCCCCACCGTGTCTCGAATCGACCGCCCCCTGCCTCGGGCCCCGTCTCTGTCTCGGCATCCAACGAATCGTCGCCTCGGTCTCTATCTGAACCTCTGACCCCTCATCAGACTTATCCTCTAGCAGGCTCTCGGTAATCCGTTGCAGATCGGCCTCTATCTCAGGTGTGTACTGGAAGGATGTAGTATCCAAGTCTCTGTGCGGAAGATGGACCTGCTGAGCTCGAGCTATCGCCTTCTGGTTCTTCAGCAACCCATTCATCATGATCCGCAGACTGTCCATCCAATCTCGTTGCTTGTGGGCTATCAACAGCCCCTGCCTCTCGCTCAGCCACGGCCCTCCGGTGAAAGGTATGGTAGGTGTAGGTGGAGGTAGAGTGGTGGAGGAGGTGGAAGGTCCAGAACTGGGAGGTGGTGGAATGGTGGTGGTGGTGATAGTGGTGAGGGGAGGTGGTGGTATAGGCAATGTGGTGGAAGTAGAGGCGGAAGAAGTAGAGGTAGGGGTGAAAGGCCGGAGGACCGTGTGGATGAGCCGTCTGGAAGGCCGAGAAGCAGTACGAGCATTGAACGACTTAGGCATGATAGGCAAAACTCTGCTCCTCCTAATCTGATCATCTGCATACTCACCAACTCGTGCATCTCGACACAACCCGTAAATCAAGTAGGGGCACATAATCAACCGACTCTTGTTTTTCTGGTTCTCCCGAAACTCCGTAAAAATCGTCCTCCCCACGTCTACTTTCAATTATAATGTAGGGCGTACAACAACTGTAGATCCTTAATGTGAAAATGTGTGATGTTGTCCTTAGGTAGTAGACGATTCTGGGAGAACTTAGCCTTGACTTTCCAATCGTCGGGCCAAGTCGTCGTCAACAACTGACTGCGCGTGTTACCCCCTTTTGACATCCATTGCAACTCAGGGTTGATTTCTATCCTCATCTGTTCCAAAGGGTCCTCAGTACTACCCCAACTATTCTTGTCCTGAAACCACTCCTCATAATGATCGCCCACGATAGCCGGTGTCCTATAAAAACTATTAATCGCTTCGACCGACCATGGGACATCCACTCCACGCACCCAAACAGTCCCTCTCTCTAAATTAGCCACAGTAAAGTTGGCATACCATTCCCGGACTATCGACAAGTTCAGGTTGCCCTCGGGTTCCAAGATAAGGTTATTCGAACCCCTACTCCTCAAAATTATCCACAAAGGGCTTCGGTACCACCTTCAAATCTAGCCCTCTTTCAAAGCACATCTTCTTATCGACTACGAACTCCTCGTAATTGCTCAAGGCTTGGGGCGTGGAGAAACGCATGTCGTAGGGAAGAGGGTCGACGAGGCGAAAGCTACTTGGGGTTGCGGCTCGGTGGAAGTCGAGGAATAGGCCGAGTAGGTGGAGGGTGTGGGGGTTGAGAAAGCGGGGGACGAGCGACCCCGGGTGTGACACGGGACAGGGGGTGCCTCACTATCAAACTCCGCGGCCTCCTCACTGCTATCATCACTTTATCCTTTGCTAGAATTTCGACCTTCGGCATCGGGCTCGAAATCATCATCCGACGTCTCATCTCTAAGTTGTCCAGCCTTAAGAGCTCTAGGGTTTGCGCTCACACCTCTCCCTGGCTCACTGATCCTAATACCACCGCCTCTAGTACGAACCGCGGTTTTCTGTTTCTTGGGCTGACTCTTACCAACAACAGGCATTTTGCCCTTTCCTTTGTCCCCTATCTCTTTTCGTTTACCTCCCGCCATCTTCCTATATCAGGAGCAACCATACCACAATCAACACAAGGCAAACCGACCCGATTATCATCCAATACGGGATTTCAAAACAAACAACCCACAACAACCACAACGTCAACCACCGCACACCACAAGGCCAAGAACAAAACAAACAAACAAGAAACAAGGTACAAAATCAATGCCAATTCACAAACGGGGTAGGGGAAAATTCGAGAAAAAATTCAAAAATTAACCCTACTCAAAACGGAAATGCAAACCAAAAAGTACATGTCTTATGCTTAGATTAGCCTACGTGAGCGTTGTGGAGTGACAAATGAACCTCGAAACAAACGAAAAGGGAAAATCGACTATGGTGAAGAAAATCACCCAAGCACCGATTGAACTGGGGATTTGGGGGATTGTTGTGTGGATTTGAGTTTAGAAAACAAAAGAGGGGATCGTGAGGTGTTGATTGCAACAAAAATCGCTCAAAACGGGTTAGAAACGAAGATTTCGAAGCAAAAGTGGTGGAAGGGCGATGAAACGGCGGTTAGGTCTGGAGATTCGATTTTTGGGAACGCTGGGTTGGGAAGAAGGGTATTTATAGACAAGGGGTCAAACGCTGGTTTAAAAGCTGGGAACGTGCGTTTCGCAAAGCTCAAACGCACGTTTGAGTGGTGGAACGTGCGTTTGGAAGAGAGGGAACTGGCGTTTGAAAGGAGAAACGTGCGTTTGAACCGAGGAAGTTGATACTGGGGGCAAGAGGCTCAAACGCTGGTTTGGAAAATCTGGGAACGCACGTTTGAAGAGCTTGGAACGCACGTTTGGGGATCCGGAACGTGCGTTTGAAGAGCTTGGAACGCACGTTTGAACAATGGGAACGTGCGTTTGAGAGCAAAAACAGGGGAAAAACAGGAAAACAGGGGAAATCACTCCACACTCACATCTAACCACCCCTAGACCAATCTAGACTCTTACTCAACCATCTTAAACCACAAAAAGGTGGGTTGCCTCCCACTAAGCGCCTTTGTTTTACGTCGTTGGCTCGACAAGATGGATTATACGGTGCCAACTTTTTCAAAGTTATACCGTTGGCACAAGGTGAGAGAGGGTAGAAAGACGGAAGGATGGATTCAGAATTATACGAGTCAAGGTTTAAAGTCCATGACAAGACTTACAAGATTCATCACAAGGTACGGGATCGTCAAGATGCACTATTTCTAGTGCTTCATCGTAGGGCAACCGTTCATACCTTTTCAACCGCAAGCCATTAGTGGTAAACGTGCCAAATTTAGGATGGGTGATTTCGATAGCACCGGACGGATAGACTTTTGACACAACATAGGGACCGGACCACCTTGACTTCAACTTCCCTTGGAAAAGATGCAAACGAGTATTATAGAACAAAACTTCATCACCCTCGTTGAAAACACGAGGTTTAATCAACTTATCATGGAGTAACTTAGTCTTTTCTTTATACTTCGTGGAAAGGTCATAAGCACAAAGGCGGAACTCGTCTAGTTCATTCAATTGGGCCATACGCTTCTCACCAATTAAGGTATCATCGAGGTTTAGCATTTTGATGGCCCAATAAGCCTTATGCTCGATCTCTCTTGGAAGATGACAAGACTTACCATAGACTATCATGTAAGGTGACATGCCTAGGGGTGTCTTAAAGGCTGTCCTATGGGCCCACAAGGCATCATCTAACTTCAAAGACCAACTCTTGACATTCGTGTCGACCGTCCTTTCTAAGATACGCTTAATACCCCTATTCGTGACTTCGACTTGACCACTCGTTTGGGGATGGTAAGCGGTACCTAACTTGTGTTTCACTCCATACTTCTCTAAAAGTTTATCAAACGGCTTGTTGGCAAAATGGCTTCCATTATCACTGATTATAGCACGTGGCACCCCAAACCGACAAAAGATGTTCTTTCTAAGAAAACGGATAACAACATTCCTATCGTTGGTGGGTGAAGCCGAGGCTTCGACCCATTTGGACACATAATCACACGCGACTAGGATGTACTAGTTACCACACGAGGAGGGATAGGGGCCCATGAAATCAATGCCCCACACGTCAAAAATCTCACACACTATGATCGGCTTCTGAGGCATCTCACTCCTTCTAGATATACGACCGGACCGTTGACAAGCATCGCAAGATTTCACATAAGCATGAGCGTCTCGAAATAGAGTGGGCCAATACAGCCCACTTTGCAATACTTTCAAAGCGGTTCTTTGCCCCGAGAAATGGCATCCGGCCTCTTTGTCGTGACAAAACGAAAGAGCACTCAAAATTTCACTTTCGGGGATACACCTCCTCAGAATACCATCCGAACACAACCTATATAGACAAGGATCTTCCCACACATACTTACCCACCTCACTAAGGAATTTACGCCTTTGGTTCGAGTCAAGGTCGGGATCTACAAAACCGCACTCGTGGTAGTTAACAAAAGGAGCAAACCAAGGACTACCTTCCTTACCGGCTTTTAGAAAGTTTCCCTTCTTAGCCGGAAGGAGAGTGTCAAGTGCATACAGTTGCTCGTGAGGGAAAGAGTCATTTATCTCCCTTTGTGCCTTAATCAACTCCTCACTAAGCTCCATACGACTTAAGTGGTCGGCTACGACGTTCTCACAACCTTTCCTATCACGAATCTCTAAATCAAACTCTTGCAAGAGCAAGATCCACCTCAAGAGGCGGGGCTTGGCATCTTGCTTGGCAAAGAGATAATGCAAAGCGGCATGATCCGTGTGGACTACTACCCGAGAACCTACGAGATGAGACCGAAACTTATCAAACGCAAAGACGACTGCTAAAAGCTCTTTTTCAGTGGTGGTGTAGTTCTGTTGGGCCGGATTCAAGGTGTGACTTGCATAAGCAATGGGCTTGAAGATTTTATCGATCTTTTGACCGAGGACCGCACCAACCGCGGTGTCACTCGCATCACACATGAGCTCAAATTCTTGATCCCATTTCGGGGCAACTAGGATGGGAGCGGAAACAAGCAATTGCTTGAGCATAAAAAATGCTTCAACACAAGCTTTGTCAAAATCAAACGGGACGTCTTTTCCAAGAAGAAGAGTAAGAGGACGGGCTATTTTTGAGAAATCCTTGATGAACCTACGATAAAACCCCACATGGCCTAGAAAACCCCTGAGAGTCTTTAGGTTGGTGGGTATAGGAAGCTTAGCTATTGCTTCAACCTTAGCCTTATCTACCTCTATACCCTTACTAGATATCTTATGCCCTAAGACTATCCCCTCTGTAACCATCAAATGACACTTCTCCCAATTAAGCACCAAGTTTGTCTCCTCACATCTACCCAACACCTTCTCAAGATTATCTAGACATTGTTCAAAGGAATCACCAAACACGCTAAAATCATCCATAAAGACTTCTAAAAACTTTTCTATCATATCCGCAAATATGGCGACCATGCACCGTTGGAATGTCGCGGGCGCATTACACAACCCAAAAGGCATCCTACGGAAGGCAAAGGTACCATAGGGACAAGTGTAGGTAGTCTTTTCTTGGTCCTCTAAAGCCACATGTATTTGGTAATACCCACTAAACCCATCAAGAAAACAATAAAAGGCATGGCCACTCAATCTCTCCAACATTTGATCAATAAAAGGGAGGGGGAAATGATCTTTACGGGTTTGGTCATTTAGCTTACGATAATCAATGCAAATTCTATGACCACTTTGACGTGGCCTTTTCTAGTACTAATACCAGTCCTTAACCGACGGTGTATCGGGTCAAACTTGTAGTGCTAGTATGGTGAGTCGAGTATCGTATCCTCGTGGGAACTTTGTAATTCTTCTAAGTGTGGTTAAACACCAAAGAGCAGTTATTAACTCAATCTAAATCTCAGTTTTATAGCACATATAACTATTAACTTACTTAACATAAAATAAATGCATAAATTAAAATTTATTCTAATATAATATATATAGATATATAAATATATATATAGATATGCATAAGTTGCAAAATATATATATAGATATAAATATATAGATACCGTATATATAATTAGAGAACTAGCCAAAGTTTATATAATTGATTTATACGATCTTTTCGGTGAATGGAATGTGCTCGATCTTTCTTTTTATATTAGGTTCAATTGAGTAAATGAAACGGTGCACTCCTGAGGTTAACAATTCCTCCTCACATTAGCGTACGAAATTGTCATATGTCCATTGTCATCAGTCCAAATCCACAACTGTTACGGTTTTTCTGAACAGGTCCCGAGTACGATTCTACCCTTGAATAAAAAGGAGTCATTCCGTTCGTCAAACGGTCAATTTTATTTAAAGGCTCCGGTTGTCAAGGCCGGGCGATTCAACTTTCCGGTTTAAGTTTCAATTAACTGATGATTTAACATTATTACGATCTTGAGTACAAGTTTTAATAAGATTTATCTTTTTAGGACAAATCTGCCCCCGAATAGGAAACTGGGTTCCGTTGTCACGTTTTCACTCGGCCAATTTTACCCTCCGGTTTTTCTATTAACGAGTTCATAACTTAATTACGAGGTGTCAATTCATAATTAGATTATGAAGTCTTTCAAGTCAAACTTTATCAATAGAAAAAGATTCAATTAACTCAATTTTATTCAATTTTACTTAGACAACATTCCTTTACCGAAAAGATCGAAATAAAACGATTACATAACTTTGGCTAGTTATTAGATTTAGCCTACTAACATTATACGAAAATAAAAACAAACATAACAAACATAAATACTTTAGAAATTTTACCCGATTACAACGATTGAATCGAAGATGTATTCTTCCGGATGCTACAACAACTTCAACAACATTGATCTTCTCGATAATTTCTCGAGCATTATGACGATACTACTTTATTTATGGCATAAGGCCTATATATATACATACTACTACTACTAAAAAGAGGTAAAAGAGATATATTTGGTACACTCTTTGTGCTCGCAATGCCGCCCTATTTATAGGCAATTTTTTCCACTTGCCGGATCGATCCGAGAAAGGGCCGGATCGATCCGGGAATAAAAAATATTATCCCAGGATTATTCTCTGGGGCCACATGCTGGATAATCATTATGCCTCCTCGGATCGATCCGAGGTAAATCCGGATCGATCCGGATAGATTTTTTCTCAATCTTAATCCGAAACTTGATAAAATCATAACTTGAGCTCTCGGATCTCCAAATGACATAATTCAAGATGCGTTGGAAAGCTCTTGAGGAGATCTATAACTTCCATGAAGACTTCTTTTTCAGAAAATGCCTTTTTGATGGGCCATTTGTTCGTCGAAAATATAACTTGATACGGCGTCACGAACCATTGATCCACTTGAACTTTAAATCTCATGGCACTTCCTTTATTCCTTCAAAAGATATGATTTTACTCCATAAAATGTCGTCACTCGGGGTCTTGGTTTACCTAAGGTCTGTAAAATACCAAAAATACCCACGTGAATCGACACGACACTCCGGTTATTAACCCGGTACAAAATTTATAACTTTTTATCATTTTTACTAGATTTTTATAGTATTTAGATTTATTCATAGCTATTAATATTTTATAAGATTATCGTTATATTTTATTATATTTTATATAAAAAGAGTCGATAACGTATATAAAACATCGTAATTTTTATCATATAAATGTTATACATCAACTACTCCCCACTTAGCTCTTTGATCGTCCTCGAGCAAAATAAGCGGTAATATATAAAAATTACGATAAAAATAATATAAGTGGTAGATACAATTTTAAATTAGTAAAATATTATTTCAATATTATAAACATATTAATTATATCTTTCTTAGAAATTAATAAGATAAAAAGTGTAGATAACTTTGATAAATTATTTATCAACTATTATTCAAATGAAATTTCACAAAATCTACTCAATAAATATAATTAAAATTCTAGAATTATTTTCCTATCTCAACTTATATGAAATATTTGGAATCAAAGACTAAGTCAAGTAATTGACAAGATGGCTAATACTTTTTAGGATAGGACATTGGTTAATCGAAAAGATAGAAAAAGAAATCAAAAATAGAAAGAGGCAAGTCGTACGTACTTACACCTTCACGTTTGATCAAAAACAGTTTCGATTAATAATATCTCCCTTTTCCAACTATTTTTCAGATTTTCTCTCTTCTTTTTCAATATTAAGAACTAAAAGCGTGAGTGTGTGTAGAAAATCAAATTTACAAGCATTGCTTCATCAAGATTGATCGGAGTAATACTCTTTCGATCTAAAATTACGAGTCCGGTTTCCTTAAACTCGTAATCATTCTTGAGATCTTATGATTCGAATTTTTATCGGGAGCTTTATACCTCATAGTGATATAGGACGTTTCTAGATAACACCCTACTGCACTCAAATCATCGGAAGCTACTACCGATATCTGTCGATCAAAGATAAGGAAGATACCTGGTATTCGATTAATTCTCTGTAAATATGGTGCTTCGTTCTTATATATATCTCTTCTTCTTTTTTTTTTTTTTTTTTTTCCACCTCAACATACACCATCCTTAGCTTCTGTGCTATCATCTCCTTTCATAAGTACGTACAAACTCGTGGGATTTTTAGGAAATGTAGACCAAAATAAGCCAAGGGTCGGTTATGATCAAAAATGGCTATTTCGAGTGAGGTCTTGATCACTCTAATCAAGGTTGAGGTAATTTTTGTGGTGTCAAAAATCTCATCATTCCTAATCCGATTCCATATTCATATTTCGTTTTGCAAAGAAAATTATTCTAAAAAAATTCATTATAAATATAAGTATATTTGCTAAAATTTCATATGAAACCTACTTGACAATATTTATGTATAGTTACATATACTTAAAATCTTATAAAGATCTAAAATTGACATATATAATATAATTATAATATATCTACTTTATTTTACTTAATTAAAATCTATTCTTACCAATTTATATTGTTTTTATTCATATTAATTATATATTATCTAATTATTTTGTTTCAAGAAAAATTAAACTAAGTATTGAGCACTTAAGTATAAATTTATATAAGAAAATTTTAATTTTAATTTACTAACTTACTCTACTCCCCACTTACGAACTAACATCGTCCCGATGTTCAGTGAGTAAATAAAAAGTAGTTTGCAAATACAATTAAAATTTTATTTGATTTTGATTATTATTTATTATTTTTAGCAACCATATATTATTTTGATTAAAGAAAATGACATATATATTAAACACTATTACAAACTATAATTAAAAGTAACAAACAACAAAAAAAACGATTAAACAACTAATTAAAAAAAACTACCAACTTAACAACACAACTTCTGACTGCTTATCAAACCGTAGATGAACATCCGGGAGTATCCACCGGAAGTAATCCTAACTGAGAATCACGAGATGGAAAAATCTCGTCAGTAGCAAACTCAGGCACGTGATTCAGCTTGGATACAAAGGTGAGAGATAACCCAGGCAAATGGTAGCGGTTTTCCTCTATTACATCTTTCTACCGCAAAATTAATTGCGCCTTAAAAATCAAAACTCCCCAATCAATGTATGCTCCCACAAATCAACGCATACAACAAAGGCGCATCTCATCATCCGTAACCCCATAAAAATCTCTAGTTGGATAGATCCGAGAATTAATGAACCGTTTCCAAGCCCATAAATGAGGGGGTAAAGCCAGAGTTGAGGAATCATAGTTATGATCAAACAACGGAAATACGAACTGAAAGGCTTCTGCAGTACGATTTACAACATTATATGCATCCCCAAGTTCCCAAAGAAACTCGAAGTGTGGGTTTCGATCAAAAGTACATGGTGGAATTTGATAGATTTGATTTATGATGACTGGTGAAAACGAAATAACGATGCCCCTAACTGTTATAAGATGAGACGAGGCTACTGTCATTATCTGAGTGAGAGACGCAAAGAAATCTCTAACTATCGAAATGTTTATTCGACCTCTGGGAGTCCTTATCAACTTTCTCCACCCGCAACCTCGAATTAAATTACGTCCCCACTGATCAATTTTTTCAGTGTTTAAGCCTTTCTCCATAAGAATAGGAGAACGGACAAAATTTAGATGTCTCGGGACTTCATTATGAAAGCAAGAGGCATGCCCTTCGGGAACTACACCATCAGGCGTATGTGGCTCATAACTATTAACCGAGGGAGAGGATCGGTTAGACATTTCTGATATAGAGATTTAAAATAGAAGAAAGGAAAGAATGAGCAAAGGTTTGGCTGTTGCTCTTTCCTTTTATAGAAATACATCCATCAAGCAAAAGTAGAAAAGATCTACTTTCTGCGCGTTTTTGTACTTTCCGGATCGATCCGAGATAGGGCCGGATCGATCCGGCCTCTGAACCAGTAATGTTGTCAGGTCGGTATACTCACGTCGGATCGATCCGGTGAAAAGCCGGATCGATCCGGAACATTACTGTTCACGGACAGATTTGATTTTGCTTGAAAAATACTTAGTTTTTTCTAGGTGACAAGTTTTCTTCCTATTTTTGGTTCATTTTCATTATGTTATAACGATAAATTTTACTACACGATGCTTAATACCATAATATGAAATGAAAACATGAAAATCGTATTAAAATAAAATCCTACCATGATCAAAATAACTTAAAATTTAACGAAAAAGAAAGTGCACGATAAATAAAATGTTTCAATGCCAAAAATCATAGAATGTTTATAATTACTCCTCTTCATCACTCAGCTCGACGTGGCTTGAACTTGGCATAGCTTGAGAACGGGTCGATTCTTGGGATGGATTTTGAAAATAAGTTGACATCCGTACCGAGCTATCTAGTCTCATCGAACTCATCTCTCTCGTGATATCAGAAAAAGCGCTTCCCCATCTCATCGTGGTATGGCCAAATGATCCGATCCAAATCCATTCGATGTCGCAACTTCGCCGTAGTACTCGTCGAAAAACCCCCTACACCACTAGTTTGAAATCCAAAAGAATGTGGCATTTGTTGGAAATCGAGGGTGGTGGCATCGGTGGAATGAAATCGGGCATGGTATAAGGCTGAGTCTGGCAATGCGGAATATCCATCTCGGCATAGGAAGGGTTCTGTAGTATATTCATTTGATATATACCTCGCATGCCTTGACGTAAATCTTCAGACCATAATCTATTCCTTTCCGCAAAAACAGCCATATTGGCATTAGCACGATGAACATCATAGGCCAAGGATTGGAACATATCGTAAGTGATGGTATTGGGAAGATGAGTTTGAGTTTGACCGGATGAAGGAGGGACAAAGAGTGGATGGAGTAGGCCGAGGGCGTTGACGGTTAGGGTCCAAAAAGTTTATTCTTCCCGCCGGCCTAAGTGGTAAACTAGGACCTATAAGTGTGTCATCTACCATCATCAAATTATCACTTGGGAGCTCGGGGACTCCTATCCGACGACACAAGGAAGAAATAAAACACGGAAAAGGCATGTGATCGCTGGTCTAGCGATCGTGGCAAAGTCCTTGGCCCTTCTATACATCACTCTGCCTATATCCACAGGTACATCATTAACTATAGCCCAAGCAATACACAAATCCTCTTTACCAAAAGATGTAAAATGCCGAGTCGGGTAAAGAGTATGACTAATAAAACGTTTAATGGCTTTCATATCCCGGATACATTTCCCATAGGAAAACCTGTTTTCATGCCAGACGACAGTGGGATCTAACTCATTCTGGGCGAGTGAAACAATATGATCAAAGTCTGCTGGTTCCTCCAAATTCCAAACTGTATAATAATCCTCATTCTCCGGTATATCAGGAATACCATAAATAGCATTTATAATGTGAGGAGTAAACGGCACTGTCCTAGTTCTCGAAGGTTGACGAAGTTAACTCACCATCTTCCGTAGCATCGTGAGTTGCTACCAAAGAATAAAATTCTGCTACTAAGGTGGTGTTAATTTCTCCCGACCTTAAACTGGCTAATTCCATCCAATGTCGCCTTTCAAAAATTTCCTTCACCTCCCTTCCCAAATCCTTAAAATCTAAACCCCTCTCGACTGCAACCAAACACCGTCCAAATTTATTCTTTAAGGCGTTTTTAGCTGCAACAGACGCACTTCTATCAAAGCTAACAGTCAATTCTTCTGCTGTTAAAGGTCTAGTTTCTATAACTGGAATTTGGGTAGGGATATGCGGTTTACGTTTTTTACTAGCTTTGGATGATTCGGCCATTCTACGATAATGACAAAATAACAAAACAACACAAATGAGTTTACACAAAATTTTTGAAATTAAATAAAGACTTGATTAAAAACGAAATTAAGAAAATAAGTGACTACAATGTTACCTTACAAAGCTTTAAAAAAGTTGAAATTTGGCCGGAAAAGATGGAAATTTCGCCGGAATAAAGGTTGAAGCTATCCTTGAAAAATTCTTCAATCTAAATGCAAATTTGAAGAGAGGAGTGGAAAATGAGAAAAGTTTAAGAGGTGGTGTAGTTTAATGGTGATGTTGTGTGATGATTTGAAGGAAAAAATTCGAATTGGGGAAGAAGGGGAGGGGCGGCTGTTTTTAGAAAAAAAAGAAGAAGAAGAAGAAAGAGGTCCCCGTCCCTTTTTTAGGTTTTTTCAGGTTCCGGATCGATCCGGGGTTAGGTCGGATCGATCCGACCATTTTTTTTTTATTTTTTATTTTTTTTTTATTTTAACAAACTTAAATACTTTTAAAAAATATTTTTGGTATGATAATCCTTAATTATATCATATAAATAATATATATGATAAAAATAAGTTTTATCATAAAAATTTTTGAAGTCTTAAAATCAAAATAAACATAAACTTAATCTAATTCTACTCCCACCATTCTTAAATCTTCAAGATTTCTATAATAACGGTCCATTAACCTAATCTTAAGAAATGAGGCGTTCGAATTTTCTCTTTGATCTCCATCGGGATTTTCGGATAACCACCTAATCGTTCCCTTCTTAACAACATTCAAACACTCATCCTGGGATTTGGTTGTGCTTTCCCTACATTTCCCTTCATGTTCACTTTTTCCACAGCTTCTACACCTTCTTAAAAACTTTGCCCTTCTCTTTATCGAACTTCTCGAATTTCCATTACATAGTTCTTTCAGTCTGATCTCTCTCAACAATTTCTTGTTTTTCTCAAAAACTGAAGCTTCTATTTTAAACGCGACATCTTTATCCAAGCCTAATTTTAAAAGCAGTATAAAAATTTCTATTCTATCTAAAAAAGACATCCAGTTCTTTTACGTCTATCCGGTAAAAGACGAATATTACTTTAAACATAACTAAAACACATAAAAGTAGAGTAAAGATAGATAGCACCTGGTATTCGGCTGAGTTCAACTCCTCTGCCTTTCAGTTTCTTGATTTCTCTGCTTTTTACTTTGTCGGAGGATCAGTTAGTAGCATTATTTCTTCTTTCAATGCGATCCCTTCTCCTTCCACAAATAACTTTACTCTATGGCCATTGGCTATAAAAGTTGTATTTCCATTCGTTAGTTCAACAAATCCGCATTTGTAAACTCTCGTTACTTTAAATGGACCTCGTCCATCTTGATTTAAGCTTTCCCGGAAATAACTTTAAACGTGAATTGTACAAGAGCACTCGATCACCTACATGGAACTCACGACTATAGATTCTCTTATCGTGAAAGGATTTCGTGCGTTCCTTGTAGATTCGAGCGTTTTCATAAGAATCGAGACGGAATTCTTCTAGTTCTGTCAATTGAAGCAATCTATGATCACCGACAGACTTAGGATCGAAATTCAAAAATTTAATAGCCCAAAAGGCTCGGTGTTCTAACTCAACTGGGAGATGACATGACTTACCAAAAACTAACTTATAGGGAGAACAACCAATTGGTGTTTTAAAAGCTGTTCTATATGCCCATAATGCATCGTCTAGTTTAGCTGCCCAGTTTGTTCGATTTGAATCCACTGTCTTTTCTACAATTCTTTTGATTTCTCTATTAGACACCTCTACCTGACCACTGGTTTGCGGATGATAGGGCGTTCCTAACTTATGCGTTACACCATATTTTTCAACTATCTTGGTAAATGGTCTATTACAAAAGTGCGAACCTCTATCACTAATGATAGCCCTTGGAATGCCATAACGTGTAAATATATTCTTTTTAAGAAATCGTATGACAACTTTGGTATCATTAGTGGGAAGAGCTTCAGCTTCTACCCATTTCGAAACATAATCTACCATTACTAGAATAAATCTTTTTCCAAATGAAATAGGAAATGGTCCCATGAAATCTATACCCCAAACATCAAATAACTCACATTCTAAAATAGGTTGCATAGGCATTTCATGTTTTTTAGATACATTTCCCCATTTTTGACAAGATTCACAAGATTTGACATATTTATAAGCATCTCTATATAGCGTAGGCCAATAAAAACCACATTGTAAAACTTTAAAAGCAGTTTTCCAACCTCCATGATGACCTCCTGCCTCACGATCATGACAAAATGATAAAATACTTAAAATTTCATTATCGGCACACACTTTCTCGATTATCCCATCCGAACATTTACGGAAAAGGTCCGGTTCCTCCCGGTAATAAAATTTTAAGTCATAAAAGAATTTCTTTTTCTCGTCGCCAAGTCCAATGAGACGGAATATAATCACGGGTTAAGTAATTAATGATATCTCCAAACCAGGGTGACATTTCCTTAGAAGAATTCTATTCTTTAATAACCGCATGGTTGACGGAGTATCTATTCTAAAAAGTTGTTCATCAGGAAATGAATCTTTAATTTCTATTCCCTTTTCTACATCATTTTCCATTCTACTTAGATGATCTGCTACTACATTCTCACTTCCCTTTTTATCCTTAATTTCAATATCGAACTCCTGAAGTAAGAGAATCCATCTAAGAAGACGTGGTTTCGCATCTTTCTTACTCAGTAAATACTTCAAAGCTGAATGGTCTGTATAAATTATTACCTTAGAACCAACAATATACGATCTAAACTTATCTAAGGCAAAAATTACAACCAACGCTTCTTTTTCTCGTAGTTGTATAGTTCGGTTGAGTCGCATTTAACGCATGAGATGCATAGTAAATAGCTTTGAGAATTTTGTTATATCTTTGTCCTAAAACTGCTCCTACAAACTAAATCACTGGCATCACACATAATCTCAAACGGCAAATTCCAATCTGGTGCTATTAGCACTGGTGCAGTAGTTAATCTCGCTTTTAAGGTCTGAAAAGCTTCCTTACATTTACTATCGAAGTTAAACGGTACTTCCTTTTCAAGAAAATGACTTAGAGGCTTTGCTATCTTTGAAAAATCTGCAATAAATCTCCTATAAAATCCTCGCATGTCCAAGAAATCCTCTTAGAGTCCTTAGATTAACCGGGTGGTGGTAATTTTTCAATTACTTCAACCTTAGCTTTATCAACTTCAATTCCTATTTCAGAGATTCTATGGCCTAGAACAATTCCTTCTGATACCATTAAATGACATTTTTCCCAATTTAAGACCAAATTGGTATCTTCACAACGTTGCAACACTCTTTCTAAGTGCGACAAACATTTACCAAAAGAATCTCCGTAAACACTAAAATCGTCCATAAAAATTTCCAAGAATTTCTCAACCATATCGGAAAATATAGCCATCATGCATCTTTGAAACGTAGCTGGAGCATTACATAAACCAAACGGCATTCTTTTATACGCAAAAGTTCCATAAGGACAAGTGAAAGTAGTCTTTTCCCTATCTCCTGCTGCAATGAAAATCTGTAAATAACCTGAATAACCATCTAAGAAACAGTAATATTTATGACCACTTAACCGTTCCAACATTTGAACTATGAATGGAAGTGGATGATGATCTTTCTTAGTATGATCATTCGCTTTCCTAAAATCAATGCACATTCGATATCCTGTAATTTCTCTTGTTGGAATCCATTCATTCCTATCATTTTCTTTCACTGTGAAACCTCCTTTCTTTGGTACCACTTGAGTTGGACTTACCCATTCACTATCTGATATGGGAAAAATTATTCCCATCTCTAATAGCTTAATGACCTCTTTCTTAATAATTAACTGCAAATTTGGGTTGAGGCGGCGTTGCGGTTGAATACAAGGCTTAGCATCTTCCTTCAGAATTATCTTATGAACGCAAATCTCGTGGCTAATACCTCGAATATCAAGAATCGTCCATCCAAAAGCTTTCTTATGCTTTTTCAACATTCCAAGTAATTGATCTTCTTGTTGCTCGCTTAAAGTTGATGAAATAATAATCGGTAATAGATTATCAGTTTCAAGAAAAGCATATTTCGATTTACAGTAATGGTTTCAATTCCAGATTCTTTGGCGGATCTTCTATTGATGATTTAAGAACTGGTCCTTCTAGTTCTAATTCCAAGTGCTTATGCCATGGTGATTTAAAGGTAAAACTTTCTGTATCTAAAGAAAGAATTATCTCTTTCATTTCAATGTCTTCCTCATCTTCTTTATAGATAGATAGAGTTAAGCATTCTTCTAATCCCTTCAAAAGTTGGTAACGATTATCATAGACAGAATGAATATCTTCTATAAAAGAACATGATTCTGATGATGCATGATTCATAGCTTTGAAAATATTGAAAGTAACTTCGTCTTCATTGACTCTCAAGATTAATTCTCCTTTCTGAACATCGATTAAAGTTCTTCCTGTAGCTAGAAATGGACGACCTAGAATAAGAGGTGCTGAATAACCGTCTTCCATTTCCATAACTACAAAGTCTACTGGAAAATAGAATTTGTCTACTTTAACCAATATGTCCTTTATAATTCCTTTAGGGTACTTAATCGATCTATCTGCCATTTGCAGAGTCATTTCAGTCTTAGTAAGCTTTCCTATGCCTAACTTTCTATAGTCCTCATAAGACATGAGATTTATACTCGCTCCTAGATCACATAAGACCTTCTTAAACAGAAATCCTCCAATTTCACATGGAATGGTAAAACTTCCCGGATCTTTCGGTTTAGGTGGTAACTTATCTTTGCATTCGAATTGCGGAACATTCTTCATTTAGGCATATATTCTCATATTCCTCTAATTTTTTCTTGTTTGACAGAATTTCTTTCAAAAATTTTCCATAGGCAGGTATATTAATCAGAGCTTCGATAACAGGGATATTAACTTGAATGTGACGAAAAGTGTCAAGGAAACGAGCATACTTCTTATCAGTTTTTGCCTTTTTGATTTGATCTTTAGGAGGGTAAGGTAAAGATTCTAGATCTATAACTTTTGGCTCCTTTGTTAGTTTCTCCTTTCCTTTTTCCTTAAACCTTTGAGTATTACTTAATCTCCATGTTTCAGGTTCTTGAATTCTTTCTTTTAAAGTGTTCCCTGAATCAATCTCTACTTCAGATTCCTTCATTTCTTCCTGTTTTTCATCCTTGTTTTCATTTTCTTCCATTCTAATGTGTTCCTTAAATAAAGTCCTTAAATCTTTATCCATGGGATCTTTCAGAATTCTAAGGATTTTTACCCATTTTTCCTTTTCACTTTCAGGTTCCGAACTTTTATTTCTTTTTAAGAAATTGTCTATAATTTCTTCTTCCTCATCTGTAAATTCAAGTTCATCTTTAGTTTTATCATTCTTAACATCTAAGTCATCTTCTACTTCATTATTCCCAAGGTTTTCAACTCCATTACTTCCACTGAGCTTCCTACTTCTCGTAACTACAACATTTACCTCTCTTGGGTTCCTTTCAGTGTTACTCGGTAATCCTCCTGGGGGTCTGCTGTTATTACGTTCACCTTCCCTACTCAAATGATCTTCCATATTCCTTAATGATGCTTCCATCGTTCTCATTCTGGTATCATGCCCACTTATAGATGTTTTCATTGAACTCATATCCTTAGTGACTGTACCAATAGAAGTCACCATCGTTTCTATATTTTTAGCTTGAGTAGATACTACACCCATCATATTTTCCATTAGTTTTTCCCATTTTTCAACTCCTTCTGCAGGTTGAGTTGAACTTTGAGTTACTGGTATACTTTGAGTGGTATGTTGAGGATAGGATCTAGGTAATGATTGTAAATTCTGATTAGATGTGTTTTCTTGATAAACTTGATTATTATTCATGTTCCTATATGGAACTGGATACGGCGGTTGTCCTTGCTTGCTAGGGTTTTCAGACCATCGATAAGTAGGGTGATCTCTTCTAATAGCATTGAACGAGTTTGAGTAAGCATTGTTTAAATTTCTATGCTGCTGAAGAAAACTCACCTCCTCTCTTGAGTATCCTGTCGGTTCTTCAATCCCTAGTGGTATTTTATCCTGATTTGAATATTCAGTTGGTGTACTATTTTCTGAACTTTGATTTTTGTTTGAGTGTAGGCCATCAAATTTCCTACTTAAATTTTCTAAATGTGCCAGAACTTCAGTATTAGACGTACATTCTCCTGCAAAAGCTACTTTTCTGGTGCTAGAACCGGTTTCCCACATTCTGTTATTTTTGGAAATCTTTTCTATAGCATCGTAAACTAATTGAGCCTCACTCATCATTAAAGAACCACCACATGCATGATCTACATCAGCACGTGAATCTTTTCTTAATTTACGACAAAAGAGCTGGATTTGCATGTCTAAGGAGTAACCATGGTCGGGACACGCTCTTAACAATTTTTTAAATCTTTCCCACGCATTCCCAAGCGTTTCTTCCGATCCTTGTCTAAAATTAGCAACCTCGACTTTTAATTCCAAATTCCGTCCAGGAGTGAAGTATTGTTTCAGAAATTCAGTTTGAATCTCCTCCCAACTTGTAAGTGAATGATGTGGAAGAGACATAAACCAATCTCGGGCTCGTCCTTTTAGAGAAAAAGGAAACATAGTCATCCTTGTTAATTCCTTGTGAGCACCTTGACTTTTGGCTGTATTGCACAGTTCTTCAAAAAGATAGAGATGATGATGAGGATCTTCACCTTCTTCTCCTAGGAATTGGGCTCTTGCGTCAATTAAACCAAAAAGATGAGATTTAATCTCGAAATTATTCGCTCCTTCATTAGGTAAAAGTATGGGATTATTAGTCTGATTTCTTCTTATGGTTTGGTCACAAATAGGTCTTGGGTTTGGCGGATTGTTACGATTATTCTAGTTCCGATTCTAATTATTTCTATTATTATTATTTTGATTATTATTAGGGTTAACAGGGTTTTGTCCATGCCCTAGAGCATGATCTAGCCTTTGTTCGTTTGTTTCATCACTAGCTTCAGCCATTTTCGTATTTCTGTTTGAAGATGATTCGTCAGGATTTCCCTGACTAGTATGACCACGTTTTCTCTCTACTCTTAACTGCCTTTCGTAAGTGTTTATGTCAGGCTTATAAGGAGTGAGTGGGGCCTTACCACTTCTGGTCATCAACTAACGAAAATAGAAAATAACACGAAATTGATAGTAGTAAAATTTGGTAACTTACCTATAAGGTAAGTACCGACGAAAATAAAATTAGAAATGAGATAAGAAAAGTGTTGACTTATTCTCGAGAATTTTGAGCTAATATAAGTAGTAACCATAGACACAAAAAAGAAATTAGCGTCGTTCCCCGGCAACGGCGCCAGAAAGCTGACGTGGCCTTTTCTAGTACTAATACCAGTCCTTAACCGACAGTGTATCGGGTCAAACTGTAGTGCTAGTATGGTGAGTCAGAGTATCGTATCCTCAGGGAACTTTGTAATTCTTCTAAGTGTGGTTAAACACCAAAGAGCTGTTATTAACTCAATCTAAATCTCAGTTTTATAGCACATATAACTATTAACTTACTTAACATAAAATAAATGCATAAATTAAAATTTATTCTAATATAATATATATAGATATATAAATATATATAGATATGCATAAGTTGCAAAATATATATATAGATATAAATATATAGATACCAGATATATAATTAGAGAACTAGCCAAAGTTTATATAATTGATTTATACGATCTTTTCAGTGAATGGAATGTGCTCGATCTTTCTTTTTATATTAGGTTCAATTGAGTAAATGAAACGGTGCACTCCTGAGGTTAACAATTCCTCCTCACATTAGCGTACGAAATTGTCATATGTCCATTGTCATCATCCAAATCCACAAGCGTTACGGTTTTTCGAACGTGTCCCGAGTACGATTCTACCCTTGAATAAAAAGGAGTCATTCCGTTCGTCAAACGGTCAATTTTATTTAAAGGCTCCGGTTGTCAAGGCCGGGCGATTCAACTTTCCGGTTTAAGTTTCAATTAACTCGATGATTTAACATTATTACGATCTTGAGTACAAGTTTTAATAAGATTTATCTTTTTAGGACAAATCTCGCCCCCGAATAGGAAACCGGGTTCCGTTGTCACGTTTTCACTCGGCCAATTTTACCCTCCGGTTTTTCTATTAACGAGTTCATAACTTAATTACGAGGTGTCAATTCATAATTAGATTATGAAGTCTTTCAAGTCAAACTTTATCAATAGAAAAAGATTCAATTAACTCAATTTTATTCAATTTTACTTAGACAACATTCCTTTACCGAAAAGATCGAAATAAAACGATTACATAACTTTGGCTAGTTATTAGATTTAGCCTACTAACATTATACGAAAATAAAAACAAACATAACAAACATAAATACTTTAGAAATTTTACCCGATTACAACGATTGAATCAGAAGATGTATTCTTCCGGATGCTACAACAACTTCAACAACATTGATCTTCTGATAATTTCTCGAGCATTATGACGATACTACTTTATTTATGGCATAAGGCCTATATATATACATACTACTACTACTAAAAAGAGGTAAAAGAGATATATTTGGTACACTCTTTGTGCCTGCAATGCTGCCCTATTTATAGGCAATTTTTTCCCTTGCCGGATCGATCCGAGAAAGGGCCGGATCGATCCGGGAATAAAAAATATTATCCCAGGATTATTCTCTGCAGGGCCACATGCTGGATAATCATTATGCCTCCTCGGATCGATCCGAGGTAAATCCGGATCGATCCGGATAGATTTTTTCTCAATCTTAATCCGAAACTTGATAAAATCATAACTTGAGCTCTGGATCTCCAAATGACATAATTCAAGATGCGTTGGAAAGCTCTTGAGGAGATCTATAACTTCCATGAAGACTTCTTTTTCAGAAAATGCCTTTTTGATGGGCCATTTGTTCGTCGAAAATATAACTTGATACGGCGTCACGAACCATTGATCCACTTGAACTTTAAATCTCATGGCACTTCCTTTATTCCTTCAAAAGATATGATTTTACTCCATAAAATGTCGTCACTCGGGGTCTTGGTTTACCTAAGGTCTGTAAAATACCAAAAATACCCACGTGAATCTGACACGACACTCCGGTTATTAACCCGGTACAAAATTTATAACTTTTTATCATTTTTACTAGATTTTTATAGTATTTAGATTTATTCATAGCTATTAATATTTTATAAGATTATCGTTATATTTTATTATATTTTATATAAAAAGAGTCGATAACGTATATAAAACATCGTAATTTTTATCATATAAATGTTATACATCACACTTACCAAACGCTTAGGTACCTCCTCACCTTTGTCATTGATCTCCACGGTCATACCTCCCTTCTTCGGCACCACTTGGGTGGGACTCACCCACTTGCTATCCGAGAAGGCATAGATGATCCCTAGCTTCAACATTGTGACCACATCCTTCCTCACAACCTCTTGGAGGTGTGGATTGAGTCTTCTTTGGGGTTGCCTTATCGGCTTTGCTCCATCTTCCAGAATAATCTTGTGTTGGCAAATGGTGGGACTAATACCCTTAAGGTCGCACATCTTCCACCCAAAAGCACGCTTATGCTTCTTAAGCATCCTCACTAACTCATCTTCCTGCAAAGCCGTTAGTGTAGAAGAAATAATCAAAGGAAGTAAATCATTATTTTCAAGAAAAACATACTTCAAATGAGGTGGAAGCGGCTTCATTTTCAAATCTTTCGGTGGATCCTCAATTGATGGCTTTTCTAGCTCTCCTTCAAGCCCAAGGTCAATCTTCTCGGTCCACCTTTCACCCACGAAAGCCGTCTCTTCGAGCTCTTTTGCTTCCTCTTCCAACTCTTTTTATTGACCGCGACTTTTTCGCAACATCGCAACATATCAAAGTCCTCCTGGTATTTAAAAAGGGACGTCCTAACAACAAAGGTGTTTTGGAATCCATCTCCATGTCTAGTACAACAAAATCTACCGGGAAGGCGAACTTATCCACTTTCACTATGACATCCTCTATCACTCCCATAGGCTCCCTTATAGACCTATCCGCCATTTGAAGGGTCATCCCCGTTGGCTCCAACTCTCCTAGGTTAAGACTCTCATATATAGCACGGGGCATTAGGCTTACACTAGCCCCCAAATCACATAAGACACTAGGAAAATGAGTCGTACCAATAGTAACCGGGATAGTAAAACTACCCTTGTCCCTAACTTTCGGGGGAATCTTAGACTTTCCATTAAAAATAGCGGAACACTCTTCATTTAAACACACAACTTCTTGCATCTTCCCTTTTTAGTTAGTAACTCTTTCAAAAACTTACAATACGAGGGCATGTTTGCAAGTGCTTCAAGGAAAGGAATGTTCAAATCAATTTTTCGTAAAATCTCAATGAATCGAGTTTGTGCCTTATTCAAGCAACTTTGTCTATGATTCTTAGGGGGATACGGGAGAGTACTCAAATCAAAATCTTTAGAAGGAGGAGAGATCATACCTTTCTTACCTTTGGAGCGTGGGGAAGACGGCTCTTTCATTGGCTCTTTCCCTTCTCTTCTAGTTGACTCCTCCTCTTTCACATCGATAACCACATAATCTCCCCGAGCTTGAGCTTCTTTCCTTTCAACTTCTTTCTTCTTGACATACTCCCCATGATCTTCATCATCTTCAATCCCATCTATATCACCATCCATAGCTCCCGCTTCCGTCTCAATGGAAGTTTTTCTAGCCTTGTCCTCCCACAAGACTTTCTTCTCTCCATTAGTTCTCAACACTTTGCCACTTCGAGTTAAGATGGCGTTTACACTTCTCGGATTTTTTTCGGTGTTACTCGGTAAGCCACCCTTCAATTGAACATGTTCCACCACTTGACCAAATTGAGTCTCAAGATTTTTGATGGCGGACCCATGTTTGTAGTTCATCTCAACCATGTCTTTTTTAATCTCCGCAAAGTTTTTGTTCATTTGTTCCAAGATGATATCGGTTGAACTCTTTTGAGGTATAGGAGCCAAAGGAGGAGGGTTTTGATGATTGTTAGAACCCTGTTGATTATACCCTCCTTGTTGCCTTTGGTGTGGAGGTTGATAGACATGCCCTTGTGAAGATTGGCTTTGATTTTGGCCTTGTCTATAACCTTGGTTTTGGCCTTGGTTTTGATTCCGGTTCCAACCTTGATTGTTGTTATTCCTCCAAGAACCATCACCTTGATTTCCATAGTTCCCTCATTGACCTTGTCCCACATAGTTCACATCTTGGGATTCTTCATACGGTTGCCCACCTTGTTGTTCCCCCATATATTGGCCTTGATAGGGGCTTTGTGACTGATTTTGATATTGGGATCCCGTATTCCATTGCTCCATCGAGCAAATACTCATCATCCGCTTAGCCAACTCATTCATGTTATCTTGAGATAGAGTGCTAGGTTGCCCTTGAGTCGAGGATTGAGGATAAGCCATATTTTGAGCTTTGGTCGTCATCCTACAATCCTTTGCCGAATGTGATCCACTACAAATTTGGCAAAGCTTAGCACTCTCATTCTCTTTTTGCAATCTCCCCAACTGTTGCTCCATCGCTTGTACCTGAGCATGATATTGATCACTTGCCTCTACTTCTTTAACTTCAACCAAACCGGGCTTCTTACTTCTTGTCCCTTTTCTACTCGACGATATGTATTGCCTCGAAGTCTCGGAAATCTTCTCAATTTGGTTCATAGCCACCTCGGGTACCATACTCACAATATCTCCATTACACGAAGCATGTAAGGTGCTTTGATGCACTTGGTCTAAACCCCGGAAGAAAGCATGAACTACCTCGTACGATCTCAATCCGTGCCCCGGGCACTCCCTCAACAAAGCCTTAAACCGATCCCATGACTCATGAAGCTCTTCTCCTTCATATGCATTGAATGACATGATAGCTTCTTTCATATCCATGGTCTTCGACGGGGGGTAATATTTGAGTAGAAAAGTTTTAACCACTTCTTCCCATGTGTGTAAAGAGTCATTAGGCAACGAATCATACCACCTCTTAGCTTGCTCTTTCAAGGCGAACGGGAAAAGCATAAGTTTGAGCGCCTCATCACTCACTCCATTGATCTTTGTCGAGTTCACTATTTGGAGAAAGTGATCAATGAATAAGTGAGGATTTTCTAAAGCGGTTCCCTTGAATATAGCGTTGTCTCCCAACAAATGTATGATGTTCCTATTCAATTCCAAGTTGTTGGCGGCTACCGGTGGCATTCGGATTGGACTATGCCCCATGTTTGCCGTAGGAGCTAACATAAAATCTCTACAAGTCAAACCACCTTGGTTTTGCTCTTGTTGACCGTTAAACCAATTTGGCATCGCGTTTGCACCTTGATTGTGAGCTTGGTTTTGGTTTTGTTGAAACTGGTTCAACATCCATGCATTGAATTGTTGCATAAGAGCGGGATCCATTTGATTCCCTTGAGCCTCATGTTGAACATCTTGAGGTATCGGCCCATTTGCATTCACAACATTGTTTCCTTGTCCATTCCCACCTCCTTGTGCATTGTTGTTGACGAGAGGCGGGTTTTGAATTGGGACTCCATTATTATTTCCCAAATTTCCTTCCAAACCTTGTCCACCTTGTTGTGCCATGTCGGATCCTTCTCCCAACTCACCCGAGTTGTTCTCTTCAAAGACCGGAATCGACTCCTCTACTTGACGACCTCTTCTTCGTTGACTATTTCTACGCCTTGCGTAAGCTTCAATTCCGTCTATGTAAGGTTCGAGTGGTGTTTGAGATCTCCGGGTCATGCACTACAAAAAGCAAACAACAAGAAAACAGTAAAATAAAACCTAGGCCCAAGCCTTCGGTTCACTTACGAGATATCACAAATAGCACACAATTCCCCGGCAACGGCGCCATTTTGATGAGCTTAATTTTCACCAAACAACTTTATGAGATACTCAGGACAACGGTGACTAAACAAGCTCTCTAACCGGCAGTGTACCGGGTCGATTGCTAGAATAGCTACAGGAGTACGAGGTCGAACCCAAAGGAATCGTGTTTGTAAGTACCAAAGTGAACGTAATGCTTAGTCTAGGTGATCAAAGTTCTTAAGGTTTTGTTTACTACAACGACACTAAGTGATTCTAACTAACGAGTCTAAAGATAAAAAGAAAGAAAGAAGATTAAACTACTAAGTTTTAAAGATAGTTAGAGAGACATAGCCGAACCATGATCAAAATAGCTAGTTTCACCCCAAGGAATGACAAAACCGGGAGTGTGCAATAAACGGACGAGCTCTTACAATCAATTTCACGGGTACGTACTCCTAATCCCGGTGCTAAGGTCTGAACAACTCTTCCCCAACACCGTATGCCAAGTCAACTAACCTTTCCTAAGAGAGATTCAGTCACGAGACAATCATGCACAAGAGCCGTTTAAACGTTAAAAACGAGTAACCTCGCACTACAATGCGATCCTAGAACCCTTTTCCCCACACCCCTCTCTCTGAACAACTCTCAAGAGTGGTGTGTGTGATTTTTGACCTAGGTGATCAATCTAGCCCAAATCCGTTATAACAAGTTCTAAGACGTGAAAGATGCAAGAAACAACAATGAAAAGCACTACCCACTCCCAATTTCATCACCCAAAGGGTGATTTCACTAAATTTCACATGATTCGGCTATGAAGATGTTTAGCTACACATTATACTAATCAAAACAAACATAAAACAGTAAATAATAGCCATAACAAGTAAAAGAGAAGAGAGATATACCAATAAATTGCAGAAATTCGAGATTAGATCCAAATAGTACAAAATAGAGAAGTAATTAAAAGGTGGTCTCTTAGTGTTTGGAATGAAAATCTAAGCTAAGAAATGGAAAGATTATGCTAAGATGTTGTTGATTTACACTAAGAGAGAGTATTCTAAGCTATTACAAAATTCGAGCTATGAAAGGGGTAGAGTTTGGCTAAGAAAAATGAATAATAATCCCAAAATGGACTAAGGGGGGTATTTATAGGTGGAGGAAAAATCCTGCAGATTTTGGTTCGAACGCTGGTTCCAAACAAGTGGAACGTGCGTTCTGCTTGAAATTCTGGGCAGCTTAGGGCTTCGTCTTGCGTAATCGTCGGTTTGAAGGCGAGGGAACGTGCGTTCGAGAGGCCCGGAACGCCGGTTTGAAGGTAGAGAACGTGCGTTCGAGAGGCCCGGAACGCCGGTTTGAAGGTAGTTCTTTGAACCGGGCGTTTGAAGGGGCCGAACTCGTTTGACTCGGCAACTCGGAACGCCGGTTTGGGCTTGGAACGCCGCCGGGGATCCGGAACGCTGGTTTGAGAGTTCCAAACCAGCGTTTGGATCCTGTGCCACCAATTCTTCACTTTTTTCTCCCTTTTTCACCTCTTTTCTCGCCTCGGTCATGTTTCTCATTGTAAACCCTTGCCTTTCGGGTCATCGAGACACCAATACCCTACATCATCACAATAACCAAAAACAACCAAAACATTCCAAAGGGTAAACGTGCTCGGGAATGGGGTCAATATCATCGAAAAGGGGTGGTAAGCTATCAAAAATGACAGAATTACCCCCCGTGCTAGGAACTCACAATATTACCCCGAAAGTGGTCTAAATCATCCAAAAATGTGCTGAAAATGTGGTAAACGGAGGCCAAACACTGTAGCGGAGTCACGTAAAGTTGACTCCTATCAACCACCTCAGGCTTTTTTCCGTCCTAGCAAGGAGCCCTCCAATTACAACAACAGCTAAAGCAAGGCCTTTGCAGTTTTTAGCAATCTGCTTTCCAATCTCATGGAGATATGGTGGTGAAATATCATTACGGAACACTTTCTTTTGTAATAATTCCCAACTTTCATCCTTATTCAGAAAACGTAGCTGATGTGGGCTACAATTGATTTTGCATTTGTCCGCAACATCACGGGATCGGGTCGTGAACATAACTCTACTTCCATTTCGGTTATCAGGAAATGAGCTTTTTACTGCATTCCATGCACTTACATTCCATATATCATCCAAGACTATTAAATACATTTGACCACTCAAACATTTCTTTAGTTGGTGGGCCAAGTCATCATTAGTCATGTCACGGCTTATATCGTGAACCCCCTTAACCTGGCATATAATGTCATGTAACATTCTCCAAGTATTATGATCTACCGAAACGGAGCAGAAGGCGAATACGTTAAAATGACATTTCACTGATGAGGAACCTAAAACCTTTTTGGCTAAAGTGGTCTTCCCCAATCCACCCATGCCAACAATTGAAACAATGTCAAGTGACGTAGGTCCCCTTGTAAGCAAGCCAATAATTTTTTCTTTCTCATCCTCAAAACCCACAACAAATTCATTGATTTCGAAAGGTCGACCTTGTTCTGCGACTTCACTAATGAAACCTACTGAACTAGGGAGGCATCTTGCTTTGTTTATGATGTTCTCTAATTTGATCATCTCAAGCTTTGCCTTAACCGCCTTAATTTCATCAAAGACTTTCGAAAGATAGGCCATATGATACCAGAATGGATGATCAAAGACAAACAACGAACTAATGCATGTCATGATGACATGTTCCGTCAGATGTAAAACATTGACAACTTCTAACCATGTCTCGCTTTGTTCACTTTGTAAATCGAAAATATGAATGAAAAAAGGATAGAGAGACGCTAGTTCCTCCTCAATTTTTATGATCTTGTATTTCGCAAAAGATACATACTTACGGTCACTATTCATCCTATCCTTCAGGCTTTTAAGATTCTTCAAGAGAAAGTCAAGAAATTGTGGAGAATTAACCTTTGGGAAATTATACAGAGATGAATCTGGGAATTTACCGTAAATGCATCTAATATCAGCATTGATAGCTTTGATTTTCATCATAAAATCACTTAGAAGCACTTTTTTCTTGGAGAAACCCCTTTCGATATCATCAAAAGGTATTAAGCCGTACAAACCCTCCCAGAAAAGAACATCAATTTGGCTGCAAATCGATTCCTCTGCATTTTGATTAGGAGGATCGTTGAGAAATGTCAAAAGACATATGATATTGTCTTGAAGAATTGGAAAATCATCATTCTTCAAGTGAGTCACCAGGTCCTCAAGAAAAAATTCGACAAAGCTAAAAGCAGTTTGTCCGAACATATGAGAATCAGATCGATGCGCATATATGGCCATAAGGGTTTCAAAGTACAATCTAGCAACATTAAGCGTGGATGGTTTGATCTTTTGCAGCAAATGAAAAAACATAGAATTTGTTTCATCAGATGCATTTTCAGCATTTGCGTCTTGTGTCCAATAAAGAAATGCCAACCGTGCAGCATCATTAGCAAAGGCTTGAACAAATATTTCTAATTCTCCCAAGTCTTGACAATATTTGCAATTCACGGCGAGTTTCAAAAGATTCTTCAAAAATATTAGCTTCTCTTCCAAGGTTTCAATCTGCTTCTTGAACGGAATGATTTCACTAGCTTTGTAGCTGACAAGATCATTTAAATTGTCGATGATAGAATCCAAAAACTTGAGGATCTTATAACTTGTGGACGTTTTGTATCGAAATGTCAAATGAAACAGATCTACGCACCGCCATGCTTCAGTTTCTACCTTCGACTGATGAATTTTTCCTTTTAATTCCAAAGCCAATTGATACCAATTTCTCCATTCTGAACGTATCGGATGAAGGCGGTGAGCAAGAAGTCCCTCTTCTTCATTTTTGCCCCATATCCCTTGAAATGAAGTGATCACAGAGGTCAATTTTAGCTTGATTTCTTCAACGGTATCATCCCATGTGGCTAACCATAGAAAGAACATCCTTAGGAATCTAAGCTCCATTTCGTATAATGGCAGTTGCTCCATATCAAGAAAAGAGAGCTCTCTATGAAGAGGAACAAAATAGTTGTATTCCATTTTCTCCACTTCGAGTGTGATCTGAGAACCTGATGATCCGCGGTAAAGTTGCCTGATGTTAGCAATTACTATATCAACCCTGATCATAAAAGCAGTGAAAGCGCCTTTTGGTCACATAAATCCTTGTTCATCTCCTCAAAAGACAGAAGGAGATACACGTCCTCATGGAAAATAGCATAAATTTGAGTGCGGATTGAATCTCCTTCCTGTTCTTCAACATCCTCACATATAGGATCGGTGAGAAATGTGAAAAGAAATATTAGACGATCCCGAAGAAATAGAAAATCATCCTTCAAAACGATAGCCAGGTGGTCAAAGAAAAAATCAACAAAGCTTTCAACGGCTTCACCGAGAAGAAAATAATCAGACACCGGCCGCACATGGTCGGACTTTAAGATGCCAACATACAATTGCGCAATATCGTATGTGTAAGGTATGAACTTGTGCAACATATCAAAGAGGACTATGTTCATTTCAGAAGCAATTTCATGATCATTGTCTTCTTTTGCCCAATACAAACATGCTAAACATGCTACACTGTTGGCATAATAACCAGCAAAATTCATAAATCGAAGGTTTTCCTTCCCATCTAGGCAATGTATATTAGCTTTTACCAATGTTCTTTGCAGAAATACTCTCTTGATTCCCAAAATATAAAACTGCTCTCTCCATGGACCATATTTGCCAGCTTTTTGGATGTAAAGAGTTTCCAGTTTTGACACATTCTCATCAATCTTGTTAACAAAGTCTGACATCTGCCGAAATCCTGAAGACTTATGTTGCATCATCATCATCGAGGAGGAATGTATATATCATATTTCGACACCAACCTTCAACTTGTTGTTTACTCTGCAGAATTTTCCCTTTCAATTCAAACTTTACCGAATCAATATCCTGTATGGACACTCGTTCGCGAAGAAGAGACAATATTTTTGTGAAGTCTTCCGGCCATATCAATTTAAGAGAAGTGATCACGGATCTCAGTCTTTCCATGATTTCTTCATTTTCTTGATCAATAATACTGGAATACTTCCATGTTTCAAGGCACATACAAAACATTTCCAGGATTATGATGTCCGTATATGCCAAGACGTGCCAATCCCGATCATGCCGCAGGGCATTCCAAATTGCTGAGAGCTCTTTACGAATCAATTGGAAGTATCCAGGAGTCATGCTTTCTTCCTCCATTGTTGAACTACTTGATAATAAATCTCAGAAACTAATCCTGGGTTAAAAAGAAAAAAAAAAAGAGGGGAGGTGTTAGATCAACTAGTTAGACTTAGATCCGATACTGGAATGAATATGTTTTTATGGTGTTTGTGTCATTTTGTTTGTACGCATAAATGTCGCTGGAATTGTTATTTTCTTTGTTTCCTATTTCACAATAAAGTCTTTTATTATTGTAATTGCTAAGAACTACGGTTAATTAAATAGGTCATTAATGTGTATATGCCATTTTTTCTAGGACTTGTTTACCTTGGTGAATAATATTGTGACAATTAGTATTTGAAACATTGCCTGAAACCAGTTATTGTCATTACTATCACAAGTCGATCTGTAATAATACATATTGTGTGACTATATATATATATATATATGGTAACACAATATGCTCTGATTCTTGTGTCATTTTGTTTGTACGCTTAAGTGTCATTTTTAAGTGTTTGTTAAATGACATAATTTATTTTCATTGTGCAAATTCTTTGCTAGAGGTTCCATATGTACCTTTGCTGAATCAACGTGCTAATTAGCATTGAAATATTGTCCGACACTAATTATTATCATTAATCTGAAGTGTAAGTTAGTAGTGCCAAGATGCATGTCCAAATATGTAATCAGTGTAATGGCTCATTTTCCTTCTCTAAATTGTCGACCCACTTCTCCCTCCACTCCCACAAATAGAAGTGGTAGCCGACTCCCTGAGTAAAAAGACTTCTATCCAAGAGCCATTACAATAAGATTTTATAGTTTATCTTCAAGTCTTCTAATTTCATTATAAAAAATATTTTATTGGTGGGCCAACTCACTTATGGAAGCCCCTTTTTTGAGGATTGCCACTCCAACTGCCTTTAGGCCGGTGGCTTTGCTGCTCTTCTTTATTAGAAGATAAAGTTATGGATCTCGAAGAGATAAATGATGTCATTTGAAAAAGATACAAGTTGTCAAAATAAATTATTATCTAGCAGTTATTAGTATTTATCTTTTATGGAAAATTAGGGATAAGGACACAATCTGAAATATTTTTAAGTAACAGGACAACTACATATTTTTTATAGGGAGAAGGACAACCGCATAATTTTTATAGCGAGAAGGACAAACGGTGAATCCCGAAAATCGGTGAATCTAATCCCGAAATCGGTGAATTTCGACGGTGAATTTCGACATGAATCCCGAAAATTAGTGAATTTCGACGATGAATTTTGAAAATTAGTGAATTTCGACGGTGAATTTCGTCGGTGAATTTAAACAAAGTGAATTTCGAACACAAGTGAATTTTGACAGTGAATAAATAGTTTTGTCCTTTATGCAAAAGTTTCAAAAAACTGTCATTCTACTCAATTGATGAAATATTTCTGTCATTCTCCCTCATTCCCCCATAATTTATTTAGCTTTATATTTATCTTAAATTAGGATTTCTCCCCTATATAATGGAGAAGTATTGTATTGTTTTCATTAATTCAATAAACAACAATTCAGAGTCTTTTACTATTTCTTATATGCTATTGATTTTCTTTATTCTTTACGGATTGGAAGCCTTTCTTCGCTGCTTCCCTGCTATGCATTATTTTCTACATCGATTCAATACAGCTGCTCCGACTTTTCCTTCGTCCTTTGAATTTCTATTCACTTGGTGTGATCGAACACAAAAAAGAGGACGCCGCTTGATGGCTTTGGCGCCTCTACTCTAGGGCTTTTAAAAAATCACCGGCATTGCTCAA
The DNA here is from genome assembly GCA_036785695.1 of Gentiana straminea. Lineage (NCBI taxonomy): Eukaryota > Viridiplantae > Streptophyta > Magnoliopsida > Gentianales > Gentianaceae > Gentiana > Gentiana straminea. The sequence goes on along the minus strand of JAVUPR010000410.1, from coordinate 1,056,500 downwards.
TCAGTGGCGTTTTTCCGTTGGGGCTAGCCTTGGAAGTTAAATCTCGATCTGACTGGTGGAGATGATCTCTTAATGCTAAATATTTTTGCGACAATACTAAAAGGGGTCGGATATCTCTATTGGCTTGGGTACGTTGATACTCTACAACGGAAGACCCACGTTCAATATTTCAATGGAACAGATGTAGTTGATTGTCTAACCATTTCAAAATGCTTCGGTGGCTTGGTTCCCGGATTATAGAACGAAACTTAATGATTTACGTAATTTTTTCTTTGTTTAAAGCTTACAGATTTTGTAACGCCCTCAAACTCCGGGCCTGGTTGCGCTAAACGAGTCATAAATGGTCCGGTCAACTGCTTAGACCGCCGTTATCGCTTGATCTAAAAGGGCTAACCCGAGTTGACAAGACCTTTATGTCTCATACTTATATAGGGGCGAGCATTCACTTACTTTACCGATGTGGGATATCACATTCACCCCCTTATAAGGGATGACGCCCTCACCAAGACGGCCAAGACTTTTCCCTATGGACTTTTCCTAGTTCGTCTCTACCAGAGGACTCTAGAGGTGGCCTGTGGCACTTAAGTTCGTCTAAAGGTGGCCTGTGGCACTTAGATCCGTCTGATAGTCGGCTCTGATACCATTCTGTAACGCCCCCAGACCCCGGGCCTGGTTGCGCTAAACGAGTCATAAGTGGTCCGGTCAACTGCTTAGACCCCCATCCTCGCTTGGTCTAAAAGGGCTAACCCGAGTTGACAAGACCTTTATGTCTCACACTTATATGAGGGTGAGCATTCACTTACTTTACCGATGTGGGATATCACAGATTTATGTCCTATTTCGTTGCGGGATAACAAACACGTCTTAATTGGTCCAACGTCTCAGGATGATTATAACCGGCTTTTTTTTCGATGTCTTTGGTCGATTGGTAAAAATCTCCGATCAGGAGGCCTCTTTGGCTCCGGTTTGGATTCAGCTTCCTGAATTACCATTAGGTTTGTTTAATAAAGAATACCTTTGTTGAATAACTTCTAATCGATTTAGTCACAACTGATTTAATAAGGTCATCCATACAAGAGTGATGGTCGAAAATGACCTGCTAAAAGAAAGGGAAGAACGTGTCTGGATTGGAGATGAGGATACATGGTTTTGGAAAATGGTTATCTATGAATTATAACCTTCGTATTGTCCGTTTTGTAGATGTGTATTGGTCATGAAGAACATGAGTGCTCTTAAAAGTATCCTAATTAATTTGGTGATAAAAACGATGGAAAACCGTACTAAGCCTCGACATGAATACAAGAGGAAAGAGAATCATTGGGCTTAGCATGCAGAAGGAATGGAACGAGTTCAACATGATTTTTTGAAGGATCTTTATGTCGAAGTAATGACTTATTTGATGACGACTTTACACTTGATGAAGAATTACGGGATTATCAACGTATGTCTAAGAAATCGAGAGGAAAGATAATGTCCTAGAAGATGGCCAGACATTTGATAGGAGTCAACTTTACGTGACTCCGGTGCATCGTTTACCTCCGTTTACCACACTTTTAGCACATTTTTGGGTGATTTAGACCGTTTTCGGGGTGATATCATGAGTTTAAAGCACAGGGGGTAAATCCGTCACTTTGATGGTTTACTACCTCTTTTTAATGATATTAACCCTATTCCTGAGCACTTTTACCCTCCAGAATTGTTTGGATGTTTGTGGTCGTTGTGATGTTTTTAGGGTATCGGTGTCTCGAGAACCCGGAAGGTGATGATTTATAGTGGAAAGCATAACCGAGGCAAGAAAAGAGGTGAAAAAGGAAGAAAAGTGAAGATTTTGGGGCACAGGGGTTCAAACGCGCGTTTGAACCCCCCAAACGTGCGTTCCGAAGGTCAAGTTTCATTCAGAGTTGAAGCCCTCCAAACGCCAGTTTCAAACTGCCCCAAACACGCGTTTAAAGTCATCCAAACGCGCGTTCCAACATCCTAAACGCGCGTTCCAAGCTCACCAAACGCGCGTTTGACCCTTCCAAACGCGTGTTCCAGATGAAGATCAACCAAGAGCAGCCCAGAAATGATGCGAAACGCGCGTTTCATCTATGCGAAACGCGCGTTTGAAGCTGCAAAACGCCAGAATCCCTCCTCAAACGTGCGTTTGGGCCAGAAATCCTGCAAATTTTTCTTCCTCCTATAAATACCCCCCTTTGACTATTTTTGGAAATAACTCATCTTTTTAGCCAAACTCTACCACTCTCTTAGCTCGATTTTTTTATAGCTTAGAATACAATCTTTTTGTGTAGATCAACAACATCTTAGCTTAATCTTTACTTTTTCTAGCTTAGATTTCCATTTCAAACATCAAGACACCATCTTTTAATTAGCTTTCTACTTTTGTACTTTTTGATCCAAATTCAAATCTCTGCAATTTAAGTTTGTTTTACTTGTTTCTTTTGCTTGTTATGTTTCTTATTTACTGCTTTCTTTACGTTTTAACTAGTGTAATGTGTAGCTAATTCCTTTTCATAGTCGAATCATGTGAAATTTGGTGAAACCAACCCTTGGAGGATGAAATAGGGAGTGTGTAGTGCTTCTTATTGTTGTATTTCGCATGTTTCACGTCTTAGAACTTGTTATAACGGATTTGGGCTAGATTAGCTACCTAGGTCAAAAATCACACACATCACTCTTGAGAGTTGTTCAGAGAGAGGGGTGTGGAAAAAAGGGTTCTAGGATCACGGCGTAGACTCGGTTTAGTTGTTAAGCCGAGCCCAAAGTGAGGTTACTCGTTTTTACGTTTAAGAGGCTCTAGTGCAAACATGACTTGTTAGTGAATCTTCTTTAAGGAAGGGTAGTTAACACGGCATAAGGTGTTAGGAGAGAGTTGTTCAGACCTTAGCACCGGGATTAGGAGTTTGCACCCGTGAAATTGAATGCGAGAGTTCGTTTGTTATAATGCACACTCCCGGTTTTGTCTATCCTTAGGGTTGAAATTAGCCATTTTGATCATGGTTCGGCTATGTTCTTTAATCTATCTTTAAAACCAAGTAGTTTAATCTTCTTTCTTTATTTTCTATCTTTAGTGTCGTTATAGTATTCAAACATTCCAACAACTTTGATCACCTAGACTAAGACACACGTTCGCTTTGGTACTCACAAACACGTTTCCCTTGGGTTCGACCTCGGACTCCTGTAGCTATTCTAACAATCGACCCGGTACACTGCCGGTTAGAGAGTTAGTTTACCCACGGTTTCGAGTCTTTTACAAATTGTTTTTGAAGGGTAAATTTCACGCTCAATAAAAATGGTGCCGCTGCCGGGGAAATGTGTGCTATTTGTGATATCTTGCAAGTGAACCGAAGGCTTGGGCCTAGGTTTAATTTTATTGTTTTCTTGTTTTTCTTGATGATGGATTTTTGTTGAAAAGTCACACCACCTATTGCGGTGGTGGTGATGACTTGAGACCGTGATTGTGTTCTTGTTGTTTTCTGAGATCTTGCAGCTTGAGCTTAAATGGATGGATTTTTCAATCAATACTACTCACCTGAACAACAATACCCCTACCAACCTCAGGCACCTGAACAATGTTATCAACAACAGTTCGTGCCTCAGCCTCAATATCAACAGCATAATAACCAAGGTTCATGGGCTTATCAGTGCCCTAGTGCATGCCAAAGTCAAAATTATGGTTATTCAAGTTATGAGCCACAACATTATGAGGGTTGTCCGAACCCTAGTGCTTATCAGGATTATGGTGTTCATACTCAACGCGTTGATAGCTTCACCCAGATTCAGCAACTTGATCAAAGTCTGGCATGGCAAGAGGCCTACTACTCACCTCCAATGAATCAAATTCAGTATGATCAGTTTCCCCCCATGCCACAAGAAGACTTCACCAACATTCAAATGGAGCAATTGTTGATTCAATTCAACGAGGGTTTGATTCAAATAAAGAATGATATGCAAGAGTTCGATAGAAGATTTGACTCCGACGTAAGAAATCTTGAAGACCGGATAGGGCAATTGATTGAAAAGAGGAGGCATGAGAAAGAGGAAGAGACATGTGCAATAGCGGTGGTCCAGGATGAAGATGTTATCACTGAAGAAGTTCAGGTTGAGAGTGAGGTTGATGATTCAGTTTTCCATGATGAGATTTCTGAGCCAGACAGTGAGTTGGGATTGCTCATAGTGCCACCTCCAATTGCGATATTTGATTATGGCAGGTTTCCCGTTCTACATACTGCGCCTTCACCCCTTGAGATAAAAATTGATGAAACCTTGGTGGAGTGTGTGGTGGAACCGACCATTGTTATGACTGAGCAAGAATTTGGTGATGAGAATAGCTCATTGTGGGATGAAGATGAAGTGCAAGATTTGGAGAGGGAAGAGGTGCAAATTTTATCTATTACACCGCCTCCCGAATAAATGCAAAATGATGACCTCGAAGGGTGTATGATAGATTTGAGCACACTGTTTGATGAGACAGAATTAGAGTCGGAAGAGAAACTGGGATCGTCCATTTCACCCTCACTCCCAATTGAAGTAAATGAAGATGTCATTATGAAGAGTGTGGTGAAATCATATGAGACTGAAGAGCCATCTATGGTAGAGCTACCTGGAGAAGTGGAGATTATTAGCATGCCGGTCCCGGACTATTACACTCTTCCACTTTGTGTTGATGAGTATTATGTGATCGATTTTGTGTACTCAACAGTAGATGGAGCTCAAAGAATTTTTAAAAAGGGACAACTACCATGGAATGGACATTTCAAGAAGAAGATGATGGGAAATTATGAGAAAAGAGGATTCCCGAGTTGGGAAGAGGTAACATCGAGGGCCGTGAGAGGTAAGTTTCTAGTGAACTCGGTTTTCATGATGCTTGTTATTTTTAGTCTTCTTGAGTTGTTGATCTTTTTGAGTTCGGATTTTGGTTGATGGTTGTGGTTCTACTTGTAGTCGATGCTAACGACGTTAAACAAAGCACTTCTACCTTTCCTCGCCTGTGCCAATAGTATAACTTTGAAAAAATTGGCACTGTATAAGTCATCCTGTCGAGCCAACGACACAAAACAAAGGCGCTTGGGGGAGGCAACCCACCTTTTTGGTAGTTTTTGATAGTAATAATGTGCTTGGAGTGGTCTTTGGGTGCAAGAGGGGAGAGTTTTGTCTTAAAAAAAAGTCGGGGTGAGAATTTCCTTTTGGTTCCGGCTTTGGTACATAGACGGGGATGTTTTTATGTGAGCCTCTATGGCCTTATTTTATGCATGGATGCTCTGTGTTTCTTTTGATTATCTTTACATCCAGTGCAATTCCCGTCTAGTATGGTTGATATGCTTTGATACTTTGTTTGTGGCATGGCTTCTATTTTTACATATCTCGTATCTATCACCATCTTTTGGCACGTGGATTTTTCCCGTGCATGTGTTTGCCCTGGTTTTTGTTTCTATGGTTTTAGATACTCGAGATGGAGCTTACTAGAAGATGACACGTGGGCTACGAGTGTGCCTTTCTGCCGGGTTTTGGTCAAACAGCTAAGTCTTTTACTCTTTTTATCTCTCACACACTGAGGACAGTGTTTCGTTTAAGTGTGGGGTGGGAGACTTAGCCGTTTTCTTGTTTTTGTTGTTAAATGTTCTATACATGTGGTATGCTTAGCCTATGACCGGGCTCGAGTCGATTTTGGGCAATTTTTAAAAAAAAAATTCAAGGGTTTTTAGCACCGTGTTATGTGTGTTATTTTCACATTCGAGTGGTGACCACCTTAGTAGGGACCCCGAACGTGTACATTGTGGTTTGATATTATCTTGAGAATGGAGATTATTAATTTCACGTAAGCTACACTTTGTGCACAATTTGATTACTACCACTTCTCATACCACTAGTCTCGAGACGAAATAGGAAGGTTCACCTAAGTAGGATACGGGATGACGGTTCTGGCGTCTTTTTGACCCCACCAAAAGCCAAATAAGCCTAAGCCGAACATTAAACCTTCGTAGCCCCTCTCAGCCTTGATAGAATGGTCTGACCACCATTCACTTTATAGCCGTTTTGTTACTTAGTCAGAAACCTACCCTTGAGCCTTAATTTTGGTCACATTTCCTTCATTCACACCCTACGAGTGGACCTAGTCTTTTGTTAGACCACGTTTGCTAAGGTAAGTGTGGGGTGTGGGGGAAATGAAGTATCTAGTCGGGTTGGTGGTTTCTCGGTTTTGAGCTATAAGGAGAGGAGGAGCTCGTTTGGGCCTGGTGCTCGGTTTTGGGCCAAAAAGAAAAGTAAATCTGTATTTCTTCTATCTTTTCTTTTATAAAAAAAATAAAATAAAATAAAATAAAATAAATAAAAAGAAGAAAGTTTGGATGTATATAGAAATAAAGGGTTGGAATCGAAGTGATGAGCTCAAAAGTTATTTTTATGATGTTAGAATTGGGATATTTAGATAGGTGCTAATGTATTCGGTCTCGCCTCAAGACGCTTGAAACATAGTTGAGTTTGGCAATGAGTTCGGATATGTTGGTATTCTATGGTTCTCAAAGTGTTAAAAGTAATCAAAAGGAGTTGTTGGTGGTTTGTATGGTGTGGAAGAGGTGGTACACGTGTTAACTAGGTTCACTCATACTTCTTTTTCTCCAGTTACTAAAATACCCTTTTCGATTAACCGGAATTACCCTGGCCTGACATTATAACCCTTCAAGTCCTGCCCGATCGTGTCCAAACTTAGTAACCGTGATTAGTGGAGAGGCTAGTGGGTATGAAACGGTTGGTAGACTTTTGGTCGGGATCCAAGCCCCGACAATCATTTTGAGCACTTGGCTTTGGCTTGGCACACACACACTCCATTTTATTGATAATGTTGTATCGATATGTATATGTTCGTGTTTCTTACTTTGGGGTCACCTCGAGAATGTGGAATTAGCACCTACGTCACAATGTTGAATCCCTAGGTTTGTTTTAAAACGCCTAGTTTACTCGAGGACGAGCAAAGGCTAAGTGTGGGGTAGTTGATAGGAGTCAACTTTACGTGACTCCGGTGCATCGTTTACCTCCGTTTACCACACTTTCAGCATATTTTGGGGTGATTTAGACCATTTTCGGGGTGATATCGTGAGTTTAAAGCACGGGGGGTAAATCCGTCACTTTGATGGTTTACTACCTCTTTTTAATGATATTAACCCTATTCCCGAGCACTTTTACCCTCCGGAATTGTTTGGATGTTTGTGGTCGTTGTGATGTTTTAGGGTATCGGTGTCTCGAGAACCCGGAAGGTGATGATTTATAGTGGAAAGCATAACTGAGGCAAGAAAAGAGGTGAAAAAGGAAGAAAAGTGAAGATTTTGGAGCACAGGGGTTCAAACGCGCGTTTGAACCCACCAAACGTGCGTTCCGGAGGTCAAGTTTCATTCAGAGTTGAAGCCCTCCAAACGCCAGTTTCAAACTGCCCCAAACGCGCGTTTAAAGTCATCCAAACGCGCGTTCCAACATCCTAAACGCGCGTTCCAAGCTCACCAAACGCGCGTTTGACCCTTCCAAACGCGCGTTCCAGATGAAGATCAACCAAGAGCAGCCCAGAAATGATGCGAAACGCGCTTTTGAAGCTGCAAAACGCCAGAATCCCTCCTCAAACGTGCGTTTGGGCCAGAAATCCTGCAAATTTTTCTTCCTCATATAAATACCCCTCTTTGACTATTTTTGGAAATAACTCATCTTCTTAGCCAAACTCTACCACTCTCTTAGCTCGATTTTTGTAATAGCTTAGAATACAATCTTTTTGTGTAGATCAACAACATCTTAGCTTAATCTTTACTTTTTCTAGCTTAGATTTCCATTTCAAACATCAAGACACCATATTTTAATTAGCTTTCTACTTTTGTACTTTTTGATCCAAATTCAAATCTCTGCAATTTAAGTTTGTTTTACTTGTTTCTTTTGCTTGTTATGTTTCTTATTTACTGCTTTCTTTACGTTTTAACTAGCATAATGTGTAGCTAATTCATTTTCATAGTCGAATCATGTGAAATTTGGTGAAACCAACCCTTGGATGATGAAATAGGGAGTGTGTAGTGCTTCTTATTGTTGTATTTCGCATGTTTCATGTCTTAGAACTTGTTATAACGGATTTGGGCTAGATTAGCTACCTAGGTCAAAAATCACACACATCACTCTTGAGAGTTGTTCAGAGAGAGGGGTGTGGGAAAAAGGGTTCTAGGATCACGGCGTAGACTCGGTCTAGTTGCTAAGCCGAGCCCAAAGTGAGGTTACTCGTTTTTACGTTTAAGCGGCTCTAGTGCAAAACATGACTTGTTAGTGAATCTTCTTTAAGGAAGGGTAGTTAACACGGCATAAGATGTTAGGAGAGAGTTGTTCAGACCTTAGCACCGGGATTAGGAGTTTGCACCCGTGAAATTGAATGCGAGAGTTCGTTTGTTATAATGCACACTCCCGGTTTTGTCTATCCTTGGGGTTGAAATTAGCCATTTTGATCATGGTTCGGCTATGTTTTTTAATCTATCTTTAAAACCAAGTAGTTTAATCTTATTTCTTTCTTTTCTATCTTTAGTGTCGTTATAGTATACAAACATTCCAACAACTTTGATCACCTAGACTAAGACACACGTTCGCTTTGGTACTCACAAACACGTTTCCCTTGGGTTTGACCTCGGACTCTTGTAGTTATTCTAACAATCGACCCGGTACACTACCGGTTAGAGAGTTAGTTTACCTACGGTTTCGAGGCTTTTACAAATTGTTTTTGAAGGATAAATTTCACGCTCAATCAACATTGCACCAAACTTTGAGGACTATGGAAGCAAGAGAAAAGAATGATCAAGAAAAGAACGAAGTAATGTACATATGAAGTCTTCTGATGATATTAAAACTGTTGAAAAGGGTCATTTGACAGTTTTGAACAAACCCTATCTTCTACGCACTGTCTTTAGATGGAAAGGGCTCTAGCATGGATATTTATTACACAAGGTAAGACAAAAGAATGAGGAGGGAAAATTGGATTTTTCGTCCGGTAACTTTACCATTTTTCGATTTTCGTCCTGTTTTTACTCCGACGAGACTTTTAATCCTGTATCTTTTAAAAACGTTGCAAAAATAGTCCTGTCTAGCCGGAAATGCTGACTGACTTATTTTCCGACAAAACTTGATGATGTGGCTGCCACCTAAACCTAAATTCAACTCTCTCCTCTCCAACTAAGCAGATTTTGGAGGGAAAATTCCTCAAACCTAATTTCCCTCTTCTTTTAACTCCCTCCTCGTCCCTTTTCGCCCTTCTTCGTCCCTCTTCTTCACTCTTATTCCTTTTTCATTTTTATTACTGCAAAATCGATTGGAAAACTCATTGATTTGAAAAGAAATCTGCAAGATGTCATCATAACTCATAACACTGTTGATGAAGAGGCACTTGGTTTCACTGTTGTCGAATGAATTCCAATAGGTTCTCAGTCGATTTCTTCTTATAATAAGCAACTGAAAACTTGACTGAGCCAATTTTGAGAGATTCGAATTCCATTCCTGGGAAAAGTTATTCTTTTCCTACAGTCGAAGAAGTTAATTTTTTTCCCTCAAGGCGGGAATTCAATTGATGGATAAGGTTGAGCAATTATTGCCATCAAGAATTGAAGCTGTGGAAGTTGTTTACCGAGTGTTCGATGAAATGCCCAAGCTATTTACAATTGAGCCAAACCATGAAATATATGCTGACAAAGATTATATTCTACCTCTACTTGATTGTGTTCCGCAAATTTTTGACCCCGGGAGTTCTTTAATTGTCGACGGCATTATTTTCGATTTGGGCAATTGCTCTTGGCATTGAAGCAAGGGCTGTGAATTCATGGACCAAGTCACCTGAGCAATATATGTTAATCTTGTACAATTCATGAGTGATTTGGGGATAGTGCCATTGAATTTGTTTATATGAAGCAGCAGTTGCTCTAAGTTGTTGAGCACACCAAGTGTTTGTGGAATTGTCCCAGTCATTTCATTTCCATCAGGTGCTAGAATTCTGAGCTGTTTGAGATTAACAATGTCGTTGATTGTCCCTTTGAGCTGTTTGAGATTAACAATGTCGTTGATTGTCCCTTTGAGCTGTTTGAGATTAACAATGTCGTTGATTGTCGTTGAATTCCAATGGGCTTTCTGCAAGGAAGCCATGAACGGGTCACTCCGCCATTAATATGACATCCAAACACCTTCCCAAGTGCAACAACCAGCTGTGGAGATGGGCTTGAGATATTCAAGGAGGAAGACCATAAAGAATTATTATCAAGCTGATTACAGTAGCCATGGCAGAAAATTACAGTATTAGAAAACAGAGTGATAAGTAGAAAAATTACAGAGGAAGAAGAAAAGAACATGGTTGTTCTATGATGATGATGCAGCGAAAATGGATTGCTGCCGGCAGGTTTGTTTATGATGATTGGTCATTATTAGAAGAAGTAGGAAGATGGTGAAGATGACAAAAATATGCTAATCATTCTTGATTAATTTCTTGTAAAAAATCCAATTTTGGATTGGAACAGAGAGAGTCTTCGTCGTCTTCGTCTTCGTGTTTCCCTTCTTCGTCTTCGTCTTCGTGTTTTTCGTTTTTTAGATGAATGAGAGTCTTCGATTTTTGGTAGCAGAAGATTGGGTTTTTGGGGAAGAAGATTGCAGCTGGGTTTCTGGGAAGATGAATTGTGGGAGATTAAGGAGGTTCCATTGGAGAAGAAAGAAGACGAGAGGGTTGGGGAATTTGGGGGAAATTGGATTGGAAATGGAATGGGAAATTTGGGATTTAAAGATTGAATTCATTTTCCCCTTATTATGCACTAAAAAAATGTGTTGGTAGCCACCTCAATAATGATGTGGCAGCCACATCATCAAGTTTCACCGGAAAAAAATGCCACATCAGCACTCTGGCGTAAAAAGACGAAAAATCCAAATTTTTTAAAACATACCGGACTGAAATTCCAACCGGAGTAAAAACATGACTAAAATCGAAAAATGGTCAAGTTACCGGACGAAAAATCTAATTTTCCCGAATGAGGATGATGATGAGAGAAGTGCAAATTTATCTACGTATGAGGGCTTATATGATGTATTTGGCTATTCTCCACCCAGGATTAGAGCTAAGCCAGATTTGGTGGATGTGAATACGCTAGTAAAACCTACAAATGATATGGATATTCGACAAGTGTCGTTTGTTGTCGGAAAAATCGCAATAAATTTTGATTTGCTTGATTTTCAAAAGGTGTTTTTGTTTCAAAAGGTGTTTTTTTTTGTTTCGGACTCAGCACTAAGTGGCCATATTTTTTTTTAAATGAGAAGACAAACAAATAATCCCGTTAGGTACCGAGGATTTGCATAAATTCATATGACAGGTTGGTTTGCCTTCTGTAATTTCTTTCCAGCCATTTCTAATAATAATAAATGTTCTGTGAATAAAAAAAAAAAAAAAAAAAAAAAAAAAAAGACAACACAAATAAAAAATTATTAATTAGGAATAGAATTACATGCCTACACAGAAGAGCTAAGAGTGGACCCAATGATAACTCCCAATTACGGAAAGTTATACCATGGAGACTCTCCTATGAAGAGTAATCCATGTGGACGATTCTGTATCACATAGTTTCATTCTACAATGAAACTGTATGGTCCAGAATTACCTACATGGGTCACTCCCTATAGGGAGAGTCTTCATGTTAGAATTTCCCTCTAATTACACCCTTCAAACACCTCGTTTTCGTTTCAATTATATTTTTTCAACACTCAAAAAATTATTCACTCATATAAGTAACCTCCATACACCACTTAAAAACAACTTTTCTCCTCCTCAGAGAAAAGAAAAAACAACTTTTCTCTTAAAATATTGATACTTTATTGCAATTTTGGGAGAGATGGATGGAAATCAAGTCTTTTGCAGCAATTGGAAAGAGAGATGGATTTTACACAGATGCATACCTCAATTTTACACAGATGCATACCTCAATTGGATGAACAGTGATTTCTCTTCTTCTACAGCAAAACTTCAATTTAGGCTCCGGTAACTCCATTTAAACTTTTTTTTTGATCAAAAATATAGTTTTCCGGGTTTTTTTTTTTTTTTTTTTTTTTTTTTTGGAAGGATAGTTTTCCGGTCATGTGACCCCGCTGGAAAAAAATTCGGGATCCGCCACAGGCCTAAAGGGCAATAGTTTGATTAAGGGGAATGAGACTTTGATGGCATATTATTATAGAACTCCCTCCGTTTTTATATATATGTCGTAGAGAGAAGAATCACACAGATTAAGAAAGTAATTAATATGTATAAAATATAGTATTGGAATGTATTTTTTTTATTGAAAATGTAAATGCTTTGTTGGTAATGAGGTTTTTTTGGAGATGTAAATATTTTATTGGTAAAGGAGGAAAAAATAATAAATGATGAATTAGAAATATAAAATGACAGATAAATAAATAAAAATAAATTTTGAATGTGACAGATAAAAAAAACGGAGGGAGTACGAGATTGGTAGCCCAAACGTTGTTTATAAATGCATTGATGGTGATCGACAATTTTAATGGGCAGCCCAAACGTCTCTATATATGTTCGTGTTTCTACGGTGACGGTACTTTTTCGGGAAAATTTTATCGTGAAAACTCTTTAATAACCAGATTCATCAGCAACTAACCAAAATAAGTTATGTTTTGATTGAATACAAATGAAATTATTTATTAAGGAGTCTCCCCAAATGAATTTCCCACTTTTTCATGGAAGTCCTGCTAAACTCGTTGAAATAACATCATTAATGACAAAAACAATATTATGGCAATAGATCAAAATATCATTATATTTTGTACGGGGTATTATAGTAAAACAATTTATGGATGTAAAATAGTGATCAAATAAATCATTACTTTTGAAAATATACGGAATTCAATTGAATGAAATAAAAACTGACAAAACACATGAATGATGGGTAAGAGTGAGGTAGGGTAGAGTTGGTGGTGAGGTGGGTTGGGATTGGATGAGGTAGGGTGGGTGGGTAATAGGGTAGAGTGGGTGAGGTAGGGTAGGTGGGGTGGGGAAGGGTTGTTAATGTAGTGCCTTAAACTCAACTATGTTAGACCGGATCCAGCTGGTCTAAATTTACCCTCTTAGCATTTCTTGCTAGTAATGGTTTGTATGGGTCAGTTGGATACATCTCAACATTCCATTTCCATTTGATATCATCAACAAATACTTAACGTGTAAGAACTCTTCTCGTGGTCAAACTCCGTCCGCTTATATATGAGAGATTTTATGATACCACCGTTGTAGTAATGTCACACCAAGTGACATGCATCGACCACATTCTTATTTCTACATTTTTTCATATACTACACATCTACTTTGAGTAATAGAGTGAAAATAAAAGTAAATGATGCATATCACTTTATATAACTTTCCTCCGTCGGTAGTTTTCTAAAAAATATTGACTTTTAATTTGAGCAACTTGTTCCTCTAACTTTGTTTTGGAGAAGTTGGTTTGATTTCTTGCTTCTTTTACGCATAAATTCTACACGAAAAATATTAACGCGTAAATGTCTTAACATGTACATATTCAAAATCAGAATTATCTACGTGACGAGGTATTTACCCACATATATTATCTACGAGGAGCTTTTATTTATTTATTTATTTTTGTTTGAAGCCGCCGGTATCCGAGACCAATTGGTTCGACTAATCCGGAGTTCGGCTCGATCGTGTCTGCAGAGTCTGAATCTTATTCAAGGATAAGGCATGCATGACCAAGAGCTATTTTAACATGACACATCAGAGGTGAATCGAAACGGTATCCTCCCTAGCTACGTATTCACAAGTCACTTACATTTGAGCCAAAGCTCCTACTTGGGTTACGAGGAGCTTTTACATGTACATAATATGTACGGGTAAATACCTCATCCCGTAGATAAATCTCATTTTGAATTTTTATATGGGTGAGTTCTACCCGTAAATATTATACATGGATAACAACATTTTTCGGCAGATAACAACTAATTAAGTGAACCTTTTTTTTCCTAATGTTAATTAAGTGTAACATTAAAAAAAAATGTCAAACCCTGGCACAACCTGATTGCATTGTTTCACCGTAGCGAATAGTGGGTTTCGGAGTAGGAAATAATAGGTATTGGGTTTCCGAATAGTGGATTCGGATAATGAACAGTGGAATTTCGCATATTCTTTTAGAACAATTTTCCTTTTTTTTCCGCCTAATTATAAATGTTGTGTTCTTAATCCTTATCGCCCAATTTTTCCAGAGTTAACCTAACCTAAGAAATCACAACAAAATGATGTACTCTTAAGAAATCACAACAAAATAAATCCTTATCGCTCAATTTTTCCAGAGTAAACCTAACGTAAGAGGATCATAACTTGAATATTTTGAAACTAACTTCAGGAGATCAGTGCTTAAGAAGTCTATCTCCGAATATAGTCAAACTTAAAATATCCTAGCTTGGGTATGTAACGTAATGAGGCCATGCCTAAGAGCTTTCACACCTATGCAAGAGTGTACTAGTTTGAGTATCCGAAAACTGGGCTCTGATATTAATTGTAACGACTTGTTTCAGAATCCGAAACCTTTAAGAAACAGACCGTTCGGCACGTGTCCTTAACATTATTTAAGGAACACGTTAGCCTAAGCAGGGGCGGCTGCAGGAATTGGGTGACACGGGTCAGGGATCGAGATCGACACACCGTATTATAAATTTTTAATATCTGACAGGGGTCAAGAGCAAATATTTGAAAATTTTAATGGGTCAATAAGTAGATATTAGTACATAAAAATTTTAAATTGTGTATAATATACATAGAAATTTATTTTTTTATTTTTTTATTTTTATTTTTATGGGTCAGTTGACCCTTTTCCTAATGAGTGGCGCCGGCCCTGAGCCTAAGATCTATTATGATATATTAAAACAACGTGGAAAGCAATTAATAAAAAAAAAAACTCGAAGTATTTTCTCTTAAATTTTTATTATAAGATTGCAGCAACTATCTAAAATCCATTAAGTACATTAATAAACTATTTCATAAAGTAACCATTTTGAGTAAACTACTCTTTGATCCTCGTATAAATAATTGTTATCTCGATTTTAACCTAATTCCATTTTTCTTCATTCACAAAAAAATGTCAATTATACGTCTAACTACTACACGTCACACCTAAGTCCACACTAAACAAAAGAGAAATGATAGATACACAACGAAATTACACAACGGTGATCCACACCGTTGATTTTTATGACAACTATATTGATTGATTTAGGTCTCATAATAATCAATGGTGTGGATAATTGCTGTGGCAATTGTTGTGTAATTTCGTTATGACTACCATCTCTCCAACAAAAATGCAAATGCAGAAAAACCATATTCAGTAGTGTAAAGTGCTACTACTGTCAAAATGAACGATTTAAACGGAGAATGAGCCGGGACAAGGTAAAAACAGATCACTTGGGTCGGTTCCCCGAGGGAGGCCATCGTGATCCGACTTGACCGATCTCATTTCCTCCAAATTTGAACCCCACGCACCCGGTATGCAAAGTATTATTGTCTCCGTTCGATTTTGCAGAAATATAATTCCAGAATATATCGGAAACCATAAAAAGAATAGTGAATAAATTTAAATATATTATATAAATTTGCAGATTGCTTGGCCAACTGCATGCGCACCATGAATAAATAACTATGTAAATTAATACAATAACCGAATGTAAGAATAATAACACATTGAAACCTTAATTTTATTGATGCGAGATGCATTGTGTTTGAGTGGGTGTAACAGTAATATAATTCAGAAATTAAAGATAGAAAAATAAACTAACCGAAATTAGTAATGGTACTAGTACCCCAATACTTCAATGCTGCAAAACCATATAATCTAATTGTATTTTCTTCCTTGTCATAACCACCTTAATCAATAAATTTGAGAAAAAATCAGCATATATTAAGTCACATGCATTACAATATATATAATACATAAAAAAACAATAAAAAAATTAAGAACCTCCAATATTACTTGAAATAAACATTCAATAAATGTATCACCTCCTATAACAAATACTTTCTATTCTTTATAAAAAAATTGTCTATACCATTAATCCTCTTCAAGGTTGAACTCTCTCCGAAACAGGACGGTAACTCTTTTAGTTTTTCGCATTCAATCTCAATTTGCTGTAGACGAGGGAAGGACTCAGTGGAGGCATTCCATTCCTCCAAAGAGTCAGCATGAAGATGAAAGAATTTCAGATTTTGGAATACCAAATCTTCCGTCTCCAATGTTGGCTCCACAAAGGAACAGTATCTTAACTTCAAAACCTCAAGAGCATGTAGCTCTGCTGCAATTGCTGATATATCCGTCTGGTGTATCAAAAAGCATGATAAAGTTAGTTTCGTGAGATTTGGAGGGAAGTTGATCATGTCTAGTCTGTGCTCATCGCTTATTAGCCGCAATGACTCCAATTCCCTATAAAAGTCAAGTGTTTTTATTGATCCTTCATCATCAACTGGAGATCTTTTTAAAATACAATGCAGCTTCCGAACGACGGGCAGCCTTTGGAGAAGCCTTTTGACATCTTTCCTGGTATATAAAATTGGACATGAAAACCTTACCACCTTATCCAATATTTGATCACTAGATAGATATGCTTCATCATGCTTGTCGTCGTCATCTGGAAATTTTAGGATGCATTTGTATACATTGACATACCTAAGACTTTTCATTCTCCAAAAAGTCTCTGGCAAATGTATTTTACCCCCAAAGAACACTCTCAACTTTAAAGATGTTATATTCCAGATATTGGATATCCACGATGGGATAGAATTTCTTCTATACTCGATCAAAACAACATCAATATATCTCAGATGAATCAGAGAGCTAAGTTCATTTATACCATATTCTTGTTTCCGATCGAGACCTGAATCCAACACTTGAAGAATCTGAACTTCCTTAGATGGATTTTACTAACTACACCATAACGATTTTCACTAAAATAGCATAGGGTGCGTGCATTAGAAAGTGAGGATCCAGCAGCAATAGTAACATCGTCTTCCCTATGCATGGAAACACGATAAGGATTTTTTATTGAATGGTTTGAAGTACTAGATGATGCAATTCCATGGTTCAAATTGGAAAAAGTTCCCGTCTCTGCATTTCGTTTGACAAAATTCATGTATCAAATCATGAACATGAAATGTTTTTATCCCCCCACTAGAACTTCTTGCACCGACAATGATCAAGCTTCTGTCTACTAGGTCGTGAAAGTACTCTTTTGCTACATCTTCAATTCTTTTAGTCTTGGATTCTTGTACGAATCCTTCGGCAATCCATAGCCATATCACACGGTTAACGTCGATCAAACAATCCTCAGGAAATGCGGCAAGATAGATAAGACAAGGTTTCAAATTCTCGGGTAAATGTTTGTAACTTAATTCCAAAATTTCCATACATCCCTCGCTAGAAAGATAATAAACTAACCTTTGTGCAGCCTCACTCCACCCGCTCAAAATTTTTTCCGTTCTAGCAAGGAGCCCGCCAATTACAACAACAGCTAAAGCAAGGCCTTTGCAGTCTTTAGCAATCTGTTTTCCAATCTCATGGAGATATGGTGGTGAAATGTCATTACGGAACACTTTCTTTTGTAATAATTCCCAACTTTCAACCTCGTTCAGAAAACGTAGCTGATGTGGGCTACAATTGATTTTGCATTTGTCCGCAACATCACGGGATCGGGTCGTGAACATAACTCTACTTCCATTTCGGTTATCAGGGAATGAGCTTTTTACTGCATTCCATGCACTTACATTCCATATATCGTCCAAGACTATAAGATACATCTGACCACTCAAACATTTCCATAGTTGGTGGGCCAAGTCATCATTAGTCATGTCACGCCTTATGTCGTCAACCCCCTTAACTCCGGCATATAATGTCATGTAACATTATCCAAGTATTATGATCTACCGAAACGGAGCGAAGGCGAATACGTTAAAATGACATTTCACTGATGAGGAACCTAAAACCTTTTTGGCTAAAGTGGTCTTCCCCAATCCACCCATGCCAACAATTGAAACAATGTCAAGTGACATAGGTCCCCTTGTAAGCAAGCCGATAATTTTTTCTTTCTCATCCTCAAAACCCACAACAAATTCATTGATTTCGAAAGGTCGACCTTGTTCTCGACAACACTAATGAAACCGACCGAACCGAGAGGCATCTTTCTTTGTTTATGTTGTTCTCTGATTTGATCATCTCAAGCTTTGCCTTAACCGCCTTAATTTCATCAAAGACTTTCGAAAGATAGGCCATATGATACCAGAATGGATGATCAAAGACGAACAACGAACTAATGCATGCCAGGATGACATGTTCCGTTAGATGTAAAACATTGACAACTTTTAACCATGTCTCGTTTTGTTCACTTTGTAAATCTAAAATATGAATGAAAAAAGGATAGAGAGAAGCTAGTTCCTCTTCAATTTTTATGATCTTGTATTTCGCAAAAGATACATACTTACGGTCACTATTCATCCTATCCTTCAGGCTTTTAAGATTCTTCAAGAGAAAGTCAAGAAATTATGGAGAAATAACCTTTGGGAAATTATACAAAGATGAATCTGGGAATTTACCGTAAATGCATCTAATATCAGCATTGATAACTTCGATTGTCATCATAAAATCACTAAGACGCACTTTTTTCTTGGAGAAACCCTCTTCCATATCATCAAATGGTATTAGGCCATACAATCCCTCCCAGAAAAGAACATCAATTCGGCTGCAAATCGATTCCTCTGCATTTTGATTAGGAGGACGGGCGTCCGGACAGGCTAAGCCCGATTCAAAAGCTCGAATAAAGTCAAACGGGCGTCGAGGGGCTTCAAACGGGCGTCCAGAGAAGGAAATTCGATTCAGGATGGATGAAGAAGAACTGGACTGGCGTCCAGAGTGCCTGGACTGGCGTCCAGGGCCAAAATTCTGCAGAATTTTCCTCTCGCCTATAAATACCCTCTCATGCCATTTCTGGAGGAGAACCTTCTTCCCTTAGCAAACCCTACTCCCCTTTTGCTCGAAATTTGTAATAGCTTAGAACACATTGATTTTATGTAGATCAAACACCTTTTAGCTTCCTCTTTTCATTTCTTAGATTAGATTTTCACTCCAAACAACAAGTCTCCACTTTTTATTTGATTTTCTCTTTTGGTGCTTTTCTTCTCCAACTCGAATTTTCTGCAATTGATGGTATATTTCTTCTCTCTTATGCTTGCTATGCTTCTTATTTACTACTTCCATTACGTTTTAACTAGTATAATGAGTAGCTAATTCTTTAACATAGTCGAATCATGTGATATTTGGTGAAATCACCCTTTGGGTGATGAAATTGGGAGTGGGTAGTGTTTTTTATTGCTATATCTTGCTTGTTTCACGTCTTTGAACTTGTTATAATGGATTTGAGCTAGATTAGCTACCTAGGTCAAAAATCACACACACCACTCTTGAGAGTTGTTCAGAGAGAGGGGTGTGCGAAAAGGGTTCTAGGATCGCGGTGTAGTCTCGGTTTAGTCGTTAAACCGAGCTCATTGTGAGGTTACTCGTTTTACGTTTAAGCGGCTCTAGTGCTAGAATTGTCTTGTTGATGATTTTTCCTTAGGGATTGGTGATTAACATGGCATAAGGTGTTGGATGAGAGTTGTTCAGACGCTATCACCGGGTTTAGGAGCTTGCACCCGTGAGATTGAATGTGAGAGTTTGTTTGTAATTGCACACTCCCGGTTTTGTCTATCCTTGGGGTTGAAATTAGCCATTTGGATCATGGTTCGGCTATGTCCTTCTTCCTTAGTCAAACTTTGTTAGTATTCGTTTTATTAGTCGTTGTAGAAATTAACCTCTTGAACATTGGTTTGCCTAGACTAAGTTTTAAGTTCACTTTGGTACTCACATACACTTGTCCTTTGGGTTCGACCTCGGACTCCAGTAGCTTTACTCGCAATCGACACGGTCCACTGCCGGTTAGAGAGCTTGTTTAGTCACCGTTGTCTTGAGTATTTAATAAATTTGTTTGGTGAAAATAACGCTCATCATATTTGCAGACTGTTGATGCATTCTCCGTTCTAATGTAAATTGTAAAAGGTTTGTATGTGCATAATTTTACGTGGCTTAAAAAGCATATGTGATCCTGTAATTGTGTTTGATCCTGTAATTGAAATGTTTGAGAAATTAATTGTGTTTACTTTGTGTTCATTCATACGGGTTTTTCATTGTCTTCTATAGTTTTGCAAGAGTGATCAGAATGGTAACATTGGACCAGCTTTGCAACAGTGATAAGAATGGTAAACATTGGACCGGTACCTGTATAAAATTTACAGCATTCACAAGAGCGATAAGAGGATGGTAAACATCGCCTTCTGTAGTTTTGTACTCCATTATTTGAAGTGTAATTTCATTGCTCTGTTGGTTTTGCAGAATACGCAACATTTTGAGTCAAATACATCATTATGTAAAGTGATTACCAAAGTTCTACTTTGTGAGGTGTGGTATCTTCCTTCAATTTGGTCAAAACCATTTTTACTTGCACTCATGTTCTTGATATAATATTTAATGTTTTTGTTTTCTTTATTTTTTTTCCTGTAAGTGCTGCGTAAAAGGTTATCTTTTGCAGGTTAACGAGAGACTGATTCAACAACAAGGATTACTTAGGTCATCGGTACGACCCAACATTAATGTGTCAGGCTTCCATCTTTTGGACCTCAAAGCAATAGTAATGGTGAATTTAAAAAACCCTATCCAAAGAGGTATCTGTTTGTTTGAGTTTTTAGTTTCATCAAACCTTCCTTTAACTAAGAAAATATAATAGTGGGATGCGGTTCACCAAGTTCATTGGATGATACTCATAATGTATGCGGCTTCAAATATTCTTCATTCAAGAGCTAGCTTTCAGATGTTGCAGCATTTTGTATTCATATATTGGGCCAATAGAAGGAGATGCTCTTGATTCTTCCTTTAAAAGTATGTTTCTCACATTTGCAGAGTCACATAGTTCTAATGAGTTCCACAACTATCATATGTGCCGTGTGGAAATAGCTGAATTAAAGAGTGCACTTGATGTTAGAAAGGGTCGAATTGCGTTCACAAAAGTGTGAATTTTCTATAATGAATGTGTGGCGAAGCAGAATTCGAGCATAAAAAGAGTCCGATGACTTGGAAACTAATCATCAAAATATTTGATTCACTACTTTGAATTAAATGTAATCATTATGTGTGTACACACAATGAACCCCATCTCTTTTCAAATGTAAGACACCGTGATTTCAACTTGAAACAATTCATTTTTGTTTAACGGGGGTGGTATTTAGTATTCATTTTCATTTTTTATGTTTTTCCGTGTATTGCACGGGTTTTCCCACTAGTAAATAAATAAAAACCTCCCCATAAAAAAAGATGATAATTATCGTTTGAATATGGATCTTTTGCGGGTTCGGATCGGGTTTTTTTGGGTAATCGGGTTAAATT